>CM029565.1:7975977-8530793 GCA_017309665.1 Coelopa frigida | reverse complement strand
AAATAAATTGAATCCTAAATTAAATGTTAATGTTTTCCACACATCAACATAATCCATTCCACTTCTGTTTCGCGAATCTCTTCCAAATCCTCGATTTCTCTTCTGCCCACTGTCGTTTCCGATTCTCATTTCCTCCCATTTCTACTTCCCTTTTCCGCTTTTCCACTTCTCTCACTCCGCCTTTTCACTTCGCTCATCGCGATGCAGCTCAAGGATTCCTCGACTGCAGCATAAATTGTTGATAAATGAAATTCGCTCAAACGATTTGTTAGACAATTTATGCGAATTCGAAATCGAATTTATGAACGTTTCCTCGGTCATATACCATCAGATCCTCGCACACACACACAAACACAGACAAAGAGTCCCACTCACGCACAGACACATACTTGGAAACACAACCTCATATTCTCGATCCTTCGTTCGAGTCGAAGACAAAAATTCTGCAAGGCTCTTATGAATGATGCATGCGTTATGATTTCAATGGCGCGGGCAGACAAAGAGAGAGAGAGAGAGAGAGAGAAGAGGATATAAAAAGGAAAGAGAGGGTGAATCGTTGATCATTATAGAGGACAATATGGAGTCGGGTTTATAAATACATATATGAAATTGCTGATGTCGAGCGTCGTGAGGCAATCAAAGGATATTGCAATGGAAATGCAATCACGAGATGGGAACTAATAATCGAGAAGGGGGAAGAGTGCAGAAATAGAGGGAGAAGGATGAGATATGAAGAGATTGGAAAATGTGAAAAATTCAATTTAGTTTACCTTGAGATTTAAATCTCAATTTTCTGTTAATGTTTTAAAATGATTGAAAATCAAAACCGTAGAAAAAATTTCTTAAAAAATACTATTAGAAAATATATTACAACAAAAAAAAATAAATTTATTTCTTTAAATATAATTATAAAAAAAATACCTCGAAAAAATATATTAAAAAAATGCTGAAAAATTAAAAAAAAATATAACAAATTTCATATAAAACTTTTAAAACTTTTAAAAATCTATTATAAAAAATCTCTTAATAATATATCTTAAACATTTCTTTTCTAACAATCTCGTAAAAATATTGCTTAAAATTTGGTTCAAAAAATCTCTTGTAAAATTATTTTGACAAAACAAATCATTTACAAATCTTAAAAAAAAACATTAAAAAATTCGATTAAAAAACACCATTTAAAAATCTTTTTTGAACCCCTTAAAAATCCTCCTCAAAACAATTCACTATTGAGAATTCATAGATTTTAAATCCTCATGTCGCCATGTCATGTGGTTTTGCGGTTCGTCAAGGGTTAAAGACAAACAAGACAACAAGCGACTGCGATGCAAAGAGATCGTAATTAATATTTAATTGAAACGCACAATTTCGCCGGTAAACGAATTAATTAACCGCGAGTTAACAAAGTTCGACGCAAAAGCAGAAATTTCATCCTCATTTTCTATCCAGAGAGAAAGAGAGAGACGGTGAAAGGAGGGAGAGAGAGAAAGGAGGAAGAGAGAGAAGGGGAAATATGGAGAAAGAGAGGGAAGAAGGTGACGACAAGAGGATTGGAGAGAAAAAATTGTCACAAGCCAGAGAAAAGTTTGAGTGAAAACTTGGGAACTATTTCCAAACTCATTTTGAGGAAAGGCAAACTGGAAGCGGAAACGGGATGTGAGGAAGTGTGGGTGTTGTGAGACAGTAGACATGAGCAAGGAAAGGGACGTGGGTGTGGTGAGGGGCGTGTGGGCGTCGAAGACGAAGGCGGGGTTGTCAATGTGCGGCTTCCGCTGCGAACTGATTAACAGCCAGAAAAATGTCAAATGAATTCCCGAGTCCTGTTGACGACAAGCCGCAGAAAGATTCGCAAAAGTGAAGAGACAAGACGAGACAAAGGGGGGGAAAGAGAGGAAGAGAGACAGAAATCGAGATAGAGAGAGAATGAGGAAGATAAAGAGAGAGAGAACAAGGAAAGCCTGTCAGCAATAAGAGGAGAACCGAAGGGTGCCGAACTAATGGAGGGTTTAAGGACAGGAAAAAGAAGCGGTTGACATTTGGGCGAAGTGGAAATGACGAAGGATGGATGGATGGCTGAATGGATGAGGAGACAAATGGATGGACGAAGGACGATGAGAGGAAGCCGGGAGGACGAAAACCCAGAGAAGGTGCCGAAAGACAGATGAAGAGACGAAGGGTGCTGGAACAGAGAAAGACGTAGCGACTGAGAAGTTAAGGTCAGAAAGACGGTCGAACAGACGGACAGATGGACCAACGGACGGAGAGATAGACAGACAGATGAATATTAGGATGGCTGAGTGAACAAGGATAAAAACAACGAACCTTAGGACGATTGGGTACGGAAACCGGCCAAAGGTGTGAACCAAAGATAAGCTGAGAACGAGGAAGACATAAAAATGAAAAACGAAAACGAAGGAAGCACAAAGAGATAGAGAAAGAGGGAGGGAAAGTGAACACTATGATACAAACGCCGGACGAACTCTTGGATGGACTATGGGAAGAAGAGATAGAAACGCGGATAGACAGAAGACCCGAGAACCAAACAAACAGACAGAGGCGGAAATTGAGAGAGACTGAGTATAAGCGAGAGAGAGAGAGAGAGAGAGCGATAGTGTGAAAGAGAGATTGAAAGAGAAACAGATAAACAAACACATTCAAACACATAGTGACCCTCGGATGGTTGGGCAGACGAATTGGGTTGACAATCGTGAACTGGCTGAAAATGACTTCATGGAGAAAATAATGAACGGAACCGTTTTTCCGAGAAGTCTGACCCTGGGTCGACCGTCGACCGAACCCCAACCAACCCTCGATCAGCCCTGGTGTCAACGACGACGACGATGACGACCTCGAAATGAAAACTCGCAACTCAGCAAGGCGGAAACGGATATTTGGGGTTAAGGAAAAGTCGTAAAAGACGAGCGAAACTCATGCATGAGGAAGGAAGTGGGAGAGCGAGAGGATGACGGAGGTGAGAAAAGGAGAGAGAAGGTGAAAGGGAGAAGGTAAAGAGAAGAGAGAGAAGGTTGAAGGTAAAGAGGAGAGAGCGAGAGAGGGTTGAGGGTAAAGGTAAAGAGGAGAGAGAGAAGGTTGAAGGAATATCGAGAGAGGGTTTTAGGAAGAGTGAGAGAGGGTTCTAGGAAGAGAAGAAGAGTGAGTTGAAAAGAGGTTTCGAGGAAGAGAGTGAGAGGAAGAAATGTGTGCAAAAAAGAGAGAAAGAGAGAAAAATATAACCCGACGTAGACGACGTCTGGGACGAAGGACGATGTGAGAGACGAATGTGAATTCGAGGATTGGGGGAGTCCTTTGGAGTCCTTCGTGGTTCGCGAGGTGACAACGTGTCAGCAAAACTAACACCGCACACAAACACACCGACAGAGGTATAGACATACATACACACACACACACACACACAACGTAGCCGACATTGACACATACAGTAGTTTGCAAGTGTGTGTGTGTGGTAGAAAAAACGAAGCAATTTGCATAAATTTAAGAGTGACTCCTGATGTTATGATTGTTGTTGTAATTTTGTCCCTTCACGGTTGTTGTTGCTGGGATTCGTATATATATATTTTTTTTGTTTTCTTCGTCTTCTCTATTATATGGTTGTTGTTTCTTCCTCGTTTTCACTCCTCGTTTAGGCTCGAGTTGAAACAGTGAGCCTTCGCCATTAAAAAAGCCTTCATCATCCCTAGGATGAAGGTGGGTGATGAGGTCGAGAGGCCGAAGGACCTGTTCGTCCTATAACACTTTCTCCCTCCCCACCCTTTGTCCTTTACAACTTTAATTGGTTTTTGCGGCTGCGACACTTAATTGAGAGACCATCCGGAGGGGGTTCGAAGGAGAGGTCGTGAAAAAGAGTTTAGGGGAGGAGGAATTGGGAGAGGAGTTGGGTGAAGAAGTCCGAAGAAGGAGATTGAAGAAGAAGTTTGAAGAAGGAGTTCGGGGGAGATTTTTGAAGGTGAAGTTTGAAAATGCCGTTTGTGAGATTTTAGTTGAATTGATTTGAACTTCTTCCGAGGGTCGCGTTGGGCTTTGTAAAGTCTGTCACGGGTTAATAAATTATAACAAAAGGCTAATAAAAAGGTTTATGAATCAACTGATATAATGAATCAACAGATATCATGAATCATGTTTCGAATCATGATTGATTCGAAACATAAAAAAAAGTTTTCAGTTTTCTAAAAATATCTCTCCAGTTGGTCACCCCATCCGCTTGTGTCTTCTACCTGATCCACGTTTTCCTTCTCATTCTGTTTTATATTTTCTTATCTTTTCTTTAGTTTATTTTTTTTAGTATATTTTTACTATTTTTCACCTTCTTCTTCTTTTTCCTTCTTGATCCTTTCTTATTTCCTATCCTCTCATTCACTATTTTCAATCATATTCTTCTCTTTTTTCCTTTTTTCCTTTATTCTACTTATTATTCTTATTCTTCACTTCTACATATTTTTCTCACAATTTTCTTCTCATTTTTCTCTTCTTTTCCCCATCTTCTCTTTCTTCCCCACTTCTCTTTTCATTATTCTCCATCCAATTCCTTCTCTTCTACACCTCTTTTCCAATTTTGCTACTTGTTCTATTATATCAGGCGTCAGACGTACAACAAAAACAACGTTAGGAAAAGTTAATCCAACGAATTGGCGGAAAATTCTGCTTTTTCTTTATCGCCTAGAGACTCGGGGGCGGTGGTCAGGGGGTGTGGTCCGGAGGATGAGGCCATGTTGGTGAATTGAAAAAGCCATTAACGTGATTTATAAAGGTTTTTCATCGTTGTTGTTGTGATTGCTGTTATGGTTGTTGTCGTTCTTGCTTCTGTTACCACCTTGTGTCACACCAGCGAGATCATCTCCACATCCTTTTCTCCTCGTCCTTTCCTCTCTCTGCAGTTCCTTTCAATTCATCCTTTTAATTTATTCACCAGGAATCCTTATCAACTAAAGACCAATCGCGCTTTCAGAAAAATACATTTTCAATTATTTAAAGGTTACATTTTTTAATCATAATTAGTATGATGATTTTTAATCATAATTAGTATGATGATTGTTTTTCGATTGGATATTTTATTTGCTATTATTGCCTATTATTGATTTATCAACATTTCTATATCGGCTATTCGTTATAATTTTCTTCTGGTTTCTTAAATCTTTCAAATCTGATATTTTTTTCAATATTTCTTTATTATGTTTCATGTATTATTTAATCACAAAAATTTTAAAATAATAACTAAACTAAAAATTTCAACTTGTTTAAAAATAGCAATGAATTTTCAAATGTTTTTCATATCTGATTATATTGGTCAGAATGGAATGAATGAGCCAGAATTTCAGAAATCTCATTTTATTTATAGGCCGAGAATTAAAGTCAAAATTAAAAATTAAACTATTCACTTGAGTCTAAATCATCAAAAGAAATTTGATAAATCCAATTCCAATCAAACTCGGTAAATTTTAGGAAAGAAACTGAACTGGATGTTAAATTTATATTTTTATTGGAAAATAATCTGAAATCATTACCATCGCATGTTCTTTAATGATCATTTATCATGCCTTAGAGAACCTTCCATAACTCATACGATTATTCGAACACGTGGTTCCCCACTTTACACAAGCATTTAATTTCTCATTCAACCGCTGAATATTTTTTTCCTCCCGCTGTCTCGCTCTCTCTTTCATTATCTTTTTCTCTCTCTTTCAATATCGCTTTCCATCTCTCCCGAACTTCTCTTGGGACAAGTTTGAGCAAAGTGCGAGAATGTAATTTTCCATGGATGCACGTGTTGACACGTGTCGGATCCCTCAGAGGATTTGCATGTGAGAAATACACTCATACAGAGACACAGACAGAAACACATACACACACAGTGTCCTTAATCTCCCTGTCACCTCTGTCTGCCTGTCTCCCTCTTCAAACAGTTTCTCTCTTCACACTCTTCTCTCTCTCATCTACACCTCGAGGCGAGGCGAAACCACTGAAGACGACAAATCCCAAATCACTTCCAGTAGCATTTCGGTTACCAAGGGTTAACGTTCGCTTCGGTTTTCTGTCTCTTTCGTTCTTTCCTTCTTTTCCTTCCTTCCCTTTGCTTTTCTTTTTCTTTCCTTCCCTTTCATTCTCTTTGTTTTCCTTTCCTACACTTTTTTCTCTACGAGACAGTGTTGCATACGTTAAGTAATATTTGATCCCGCAGGTGTTTCCGCTTCCGCTCGGTGCTCGGCCCAGAGGGATCTCGTGTGGTTTTTCGGCACTACCGGTTAAATTGCATGGTGTTTACAGGGTGTGAGGAGTTGATAATTTGGAGAGGGAGGATGAAGAAAACAAGGACAAATACTAAGGATAACAAGGATAAATAAATAAATAATATTAGAACAACAAGAAGAGGGTCCAAGGACAACAAAAGTTCCAGTTCAACAACAATGAGTTCCAGTTCAATAACAATGAGTCCAAGTACAACAACAATAAGTCAAAGCAAAACAAAAATGAGCAAAACAATAACAACTACCAGGAAGTTCCTCTCCCTCCTCTCTCTTTCTCGCCCACTCTGACGTCTGGCATCAAATGTTAAAAATGACGTCACCTGCTGCATTCATCATTCCATCAGCCCCGCCTACGCCTTCTCCTGCCTTCGGTGGTTACGCCCACGTCATTTGCTCCTTCACACGTTAACTTCTCCCACTCTCATCCTGAGTTCTCTGGCCCTTCCTTCTCTTTCCCTCACACCGCTCTTGTACCCAAGTATCTTGCTCTCCCTTCTTCTTTGTTCTTTCTCTCCACCCCTCTCTCTTCACTCTCCCCCTCTCTACACTTCTCCTCCCTCTCTCTCCACTCTCCCGCTCTCTTTCACCGACTGATTGCCTGCTTGTCCAACAATCGACCTGTCGCCCTTCGGTCATCTCATTCCTATAACTTCCTATGCTTCCTTTTCCTCTTCCACTATATCTCTCCTTCTCTTATCATCCTCTCTTTCGTTCCTTCTTCCTCTTTCTCGTTCGTCCACCGCCCATTTAGCAACACCCTGTCATGGCCGCGTTAATTTGTCTCCGCGAACTCGGCTCTGACGCACGCCTGTCACCGACAGGACGCCATCAATCATTGTGTCCCCGAGACCTGAGCCTGAGTTTGAGTTCTGAATCCTGAGCCCATGGCTCTGGCTGGGTTCAGGTTCGGGTCCCCCAGTCGTGTTCAGCCAATTGTTGTTGCAGTGTCAGATGTCGTTGTTGTAGCGTTGTTGTAACGTTTTTGTTATAGTTGTTACACCGTTGTTGTTGCTTTTGTTGTTGGTCGATCTCCCTCCATCCTCTTCACCAACAAAATGATGATAAATCTGAGCATAGGGATTAAGTTTTTCCCCACAATCATATGCGAAAGCAATAGAAAGTGATGTCTTCAATCTCATCTTCTATCTCTCTCTCTTTTCTCTCTCACTCGCCCCACTCCAACTCTCTCCATCTCATCGACGGATGTGGGACACCGGAAGTGGGATGTGGAAGTCATTGCGGTTTGTGTTGTTGTTAATATTGCTGTTATTGTTGTTGTTTTTGTAGCAACTGATGGTGTTTCTGTTGCTGATACTGCTTCTTCTTCTTCTGTTGCTTTTGCTTTTGCTGGTGTCATGAAATTTGGATTATCGCATGAATTGTAATTTTCTTCTCCTTCTTCCTTTTCTTCTCCTCCTCCAGCTGGTCTTCGTCGGTCCATCGACTATCCAATGGTCCAAAAACTGTGGTTCATGGATTCCTCGACCCTCTGACTTGGGTCCAATGGTGGGCGTGGTGTGGGGCGTCGTGCGTAGTTTTGAGCTGTGGGTTGCGGCGTCTGGTGTCTGAGGGTTTTTGACGTCGGGTTTTTGACGTCGTTTGGAACGGTCGATGGAAGGAGGAGGGAGACAAATTGCGGAAATTAATGAATGATACTAGGTTTAATTGTTTTCAGTTTGAGGGAAGGCTCTACAAGAGTTCACAGGAAAAGAATCAGTTCAAAAGGTGAGAGAGTCAAAATCGATATATTTATTTAAATCGAATAATAAATAAATAAACTTCTAATAAATTTTCTCTATTTAAAGTCTTATGGAAAATTTGAGTCTTCATATAAGTTTCAAAATGTTTGAAGATGTTTGGAAATTTTGTCTAATTAATTAATTTTCTTAAGTCCAAAATAAGTTAAATACACAAACGTCTCCATGTTCATATGTATCAAATCTTCCTGCGAACTCCTTCGAGATCCTTTCAAAAAGTCCTCCAGGAGCTACTGAAAAGTTTCGACGTCTTCCAGACTGAGTGACGAGCTGTCATATCTGCGAAATCACTCAAAGTGCACAGTTCATTATGAAGACGTTTCTTCTCTCTCTCTGTCCCTAAATTCCTCTCCTTCCCCTTGTCTGTCTCTTTTTACCACGGAAACACCTGCGGGAGTGAGAGTTTTGGAAATTCGAGACATTTGCCTCTGGAGTTGAAGTAGGTGAGACTACGTTTAATATTAGCTTAGATTGGGTTAGACTCAAAAACAACACTTGGCTAAACAAGAATAGAGACAACAACAACAACAACAATAATTAGCAGAGTAGAAATAAACAAAGCAACTACAACAAATATAATTACTATAACAATAACAAAAACAACTACTATCATTATAACAATAACAACAAGAACAACAAATATAACAAATAATGCTGGATGGATGGAAATTGCATGAGAAACTTTGGCTAATTAGATTTGAAGGAGGAAATATACACATCTTATATATACATATGTACATAGGTGTAGATATATCTGATGTATGATGTATGTATAGAAAAAAGAAAAAAAATATAAGGAAGTGTATGCGTGAATATGTGATGATGGAGTGAGAGAGGACCTCGGTATCTTATGAAATTCTTCACTTTTGAGGTGATCCCAAGAGCAACGATAATAACAACAATAATACCAATAACAACAGGTTGAAAAATAATGCGTTTTCCTCCGAATATAATTGAAATACCGCCTCCCCAAGTGTGGTTGTGACTCTAAAATAAGGAGTTGTTTGAAATTTCAAATTAACCAAACAAAAAAGACAACAACTTGACTTTGTGCTAACCTCAGTAGTTTTTCTTGTTATTGTTGTGGTTGTTGTTAAAACACGCGACCAACAAAGCGGAAACGGAAGCGGATGCGAAGGAGTCGGCGAAGTCAACGAGAATCAACACACAGACTTACACATGTTGAGCTTTGTTTCTAGATGCAACAACATAATCGTAGCAGTTGCAACGCATACAATCAGACTAACAAACACACACATGTATGCATATAGAAGGAACGTAAAATGGGCCACGTTCCCTGTGGAAGAGTGCGAGAGGTAAGGAGTAAGGGAGACAGACAGAAGAAAACCGAGAGAGAGAGAGTGAGTGAAATAATGATGAGAAGTCTGCGAAAATGTGGCGAGACTTGACGCAGATGATGCTGGTGGCAGAGAAGGAGAAAAGGAAATTGAAGAGGAAAATAAAAGACAAAAGAAAAGGAGTGAAAGAGAAGGATGGGAGATGATTGAAGAAAGAGGAATCAAAGAGGAGGATTGAAGGAGGAGAAATGGAGGAGTAGAAATAAACTAGAAAGAAGAATGAAGCTAAATGAAGGAGGTGGGAGGAAGTCACCGAACAGGAGAGAACAATTCATTGCAGAAGTGATAGAGCATATGAAAAAGGATTCCATTAGAAAGACTCCAAGATGAAAGAGTGAAGAAGATGAAGGCGAATGAAAGAGGTAGTTGAGGAAGTGAAGATGGAAGAACAATGTAGACGAAGCAATGAAGAAGAAGAAGGAATGAAGGAGAAGAAACGATGATAGTGAAGGAACTATGATGCTGAGGCTAAAAACAGAGAAGGTAAATTGAGGCGGGAAGAAATTCTCCTTCGTTGACGACGATGGCAAGAATACTGAGGAGATCTTAATTCTCTTCTTCTTATTCTTCAGCTGCGGTTGCAGCAGCGAGAATTCGGAGAGAATTTCAAATTTTTGCAATAAATCTCAGACTTCATTATGCGCAATGATTCTAGTGGAGGAGGGGTCGTTGCTCTGTGGGTGATGGGTCGGAGCATCATAATCAGCTTTTGTTTGATTCCTGGCGAGAAGAGGTAAGCGAGAGAGAGAGAGAGGGAGGAATAGAAAAACAGAAAGGGAGACAGCGGACTATGGTGAATTTCCTCAAGAATTCCAAATTAAGACGGAAATGTAAACATGAACGAGAATAATAGAATCGCGAAAATTTTAATAAAAATTATCAAGAAGCAATTGTTTGATTCCATGCGACTAAAAATATGCAATTGTGTTTTTTATTATTTTGACATTGTTCTCAGTTTGAGGAACGCAGTTTGAAAGACGTGGAAACTCGTGGCAAGCACTGTAGGAGAATTTCATTGTAAAAATGATCGTAAAATCAAAGGGATATTGAAGGGAATTTTCAGGTTTCCAGGATTATTTTCAAAAAGAATTAAACGTTATATTCAGTTTTTGTTTTATTAATATTTTAGTTATTTATTATTCTAATATATGGAATTTATTATTAATTATTTGTGATATATGTTTTCACTTATTTATTCAAGTTATTTTAATTATTTTTACTTTCCATTTTTCAATATTTTAATTTATTATATTTTATTTATACATATTATACATATAATTAATTTTTTAATATAATTTTATTTACTACATTAAATTTATTGTATTTTGCTTTTATTGTATTATATTTGTATTGTATTTAATGGATTTATTTTTATTTTTTTGTTTTTAATTAATTTATTATTTAACTTTTATGAAATTCTCACTAAACAGACTTTTTAATAATTTAATCTCCCCCTTCTCTCTCAGTTTTCCAATTTGCCATTTCTAAATCAACTGGTTTCAAAAGCAGCCTTAAAGTTCCTTAAGAGCGATTTTCTTACTTTAATTCAAGGCATCCGTTCGTCCTCTGTCCCATGGACATGACAATGCCCCGCCCACTGGGCACGCCCCCAACGTCCCTCTCCACCCACTTTTCCCTTTTTCGCAAACACTTTTCAACCTGTCAGGCTGAGGACATAAATTGAAGAAAATATTTAAGAGGCCTTTTGTGCCACCCTCTAAAGACTTTTCTTCCTATCCCATTTCCTTGGGGTGGTTGTCCTCCTTCTTGCTGTTGTTTTTGTTCTTGTTGTAATTTTTGTTGTTATTGTTGTACCATCAATACACATATAAAGTACCGTTGGCGCCATAAATCTTCCCCCATCCTTGCGATAACCGCCGAAAATCGCGAACCACGTCGAAGTGAGAACCAAACAAAGGCCCCAGAAAAGGAAAGAGAAGGTGAAAGGAAGCAGAAAGGACGGAAGAAGAATTGCAGAAAAGGAAATGAGAATGGCTAAAAAGCCGAATTAATCCCACCCTGTCACGCCTTTCCACCGCCCACTGTGTCAGTGTTGCCGCCGATGAAAGTGTGAAAGTGTGGCCGTGCAAAGATATTGTATTTATTTTATCTATTTTTGATGGATTTCGTGCTGATTCTCGGGCAAATGTGCTTCGGTGGGGATTTCCCTAGGTGGGGTTGGGGGGCTGAAGAGAGCTGAACAAGGGTTGAATCGGATTCCTTTGGATTTCTGCTTTGGC
Source organism: Coelopa frigida (assembly GCA_017309665.1). Classification (NCBI taxonomy): domain Eukaryota; kingdom Metazoa; phylum Arthropoda; class Insecta; order Diptera; family Coelopidae; genus Coelopa; species Coelopa frigida. The sequence goes on along the minus strand of CM029565.1, from coordinate 8,519,178 downwards.
GTCGTGTCGCCAAAATTTTGTTTTATCACCGGCAATTTGTTGAATTTGCATTTATTTCCAACGATCCGATAATTTCGTCTGTACAGCTGAGCTGAGTTAAGACCGAGAGAATGAGGGGTTGGTGAGAGGAAGAGGTGAAAGGAAGGTGTGGAAGAAAGGAAACTGGGTCCAAGGCTTCAATTAAAGAGGATGAATTATTGTTGAAATAATACTTGTTTCATTACTAAATATTTTTATTCTTTTTTTATCGTTTAAAATATTTTTATTTTTTATTACATGTCCATTTGTATTCTATTAAAAATTATTAACAAAAAATTACTTAATACTATTCACTAAAAATAAAGTTGAGATTTTTTATGAAAAATTATTAATTCTCATTTAATTGATTCCCATATTTATTACAACAATAATTGCAGATTATATAAAACCATCAAACATATTCCATCATCCATCGAAACTTTACGTTCGTTACGATGTATCGACTTTTCTGTTCTCTCCATCCGATAATCGACGAGCAATTAAACGGACAATCGATCCATCGACGCTTGATACCATCGAATCGGATAAATAACGAAAACAAGAACAATATTAGATCGGAACATGGAAATCGCATGACTCCAACTGAGACGTTGGCATGTGGATAATTCTACATATAAATGAGTCCATCATCGGGGACGACAGTCAAGTGTGGACAGTATTCAATCAACAATCGTGAGAATACACCACAATAGAAACGATCGAACGCCACGAGTAATGGAACTTTGGACCTTCGTCCTGAACCTGTCACTGATCCTGACCCTGGGTTTGGGCATCGTTGGAGCCGATGAGGAGTCGAAAAATCAGGTGGAGGAGGATCCGCCGCTGTTGAAAAACTACCCAGAGAACGTCGTCGCATGGGCGAAGGTCTGTTGAAGGTCAAATATACGCAGACTTCAAATTAATTCAGACCTCAAATTTACAATAAAACAATAAAAATTTTCTCACACCCTTAATTTCAGGGCAACTTCTCGCAAATCCTCGATTTGAGGGTCATTCCGGAAACCACTCGCACCTCGGACAATGTCTCGCTGGCGATAATGCACGTGATCGATACGAAGGAGCAGAAGGAGTCGCGCGATACACGCGAACCGATCCTGCTCATGCACGGTCTCATGGGCACCTCGGACATGTGGCTGTTGAATGCGAACTCCTCGGATCTGGTCATCCAGCTGCATGGAGCCAACTACGACGTCTGGCTTGGGAATGACCGCGGCAGCTATCGTTCGGTTGAACTTAATCATGTGAGCACGACGACTCCGGGGCCCTATTGGAACTTCAGCTTCCATGAGTTGGGACTTTTCGATCTGCCCGCGATGATCGATCACATTTTGGAGGCGACCCAACGGAAGACGCTTCGTCTGGCCTGTCATTCGCAGGTGAATTTCGTTCATATTTCGTCAGAATTTCGTTCATATTCCTCACAATTTTATTCAAATATCGTTCACATATCGTTAAAATTTCGTCCAAATTTTATTCATTGAAGAAATTATCATCAAAATTTCGATCACATTCCGTCAGAATTTCGTTCGCTTTTCGTCAAAATTTCTTTGAGTTTCTGTTTTTTCAGGGCTGCTCTGCATTCCTCGTGATGGCCTCCCTGAAGCCCGACTACGCCCAGAAGCTGTACCTGGTCCATGCAATAACGCCTGCCGCTTATTTCGATCACGCCAAAACCCCGGCGGCCGCCTTTGTCAAGGGGATGCATTTCTTCAGGGATGCCTCGCCCTTTCAGATCGATATCTCCAAGTTTCCCATGCATGGAATGACCGACAGACTCATCAAGGTTGGGGCGTGTCTCCTTCAATAACGTCTTAAGTCAATCGTTTTTCTCCCCATTATAGAAATTTGAGTTTCCTTTCAACTATCCGGTGGTCATCAATTTCCACAAGTTTTGCCTGCAGTCCAAGATGAATCTCGAGAAGTGTCTGAGGTTCTACCATTGGAGTTTCGGAGCCAGTCCCGATCAGTTGAATCAGGTATTTACTTTTCTCCCTCCTAACCATTGCCATCATACTCATCATCATCATCTCTATATACGATCTTTTGTAGACCTTGGTTCCAATCTACCTCTACCATTACCCGAAGATGTGCAGCTTGCGCGAGAATCTCCACTACCTTCAAATCTACAAAACCGGCCGCTTCGCTCCCCTCGACGAGACGTTCCTGAGCAGTGGCCACGCCTCCTCCTCCGCCTCCAACGAGTATCCGCTGAACGTGATCAAGACCCCGGTGGCTCTGCACTATTGTAAGAATGATCTGTTGATGGGCGTCGAAGACATTCAGCATTTGGCCGAGAGGCTGCCCAACGTGGTGGAGAATTCTCCGATACCTGTGGATAGTTGCAATCATGTTGATCCGGTTCTGGGTATCGACGTCGGGCGCATTCTGTTCGAGCGATTCATGCAAATCGAGAAGAAGCTCACATTCCGAAGGGGTTGAAATGCAATAGAATATATTTATGTACGGATTATAGAGATTGTATTAATTAAAGTACTATCTGTATTTATCAATAAAAACATTGCTCCTCTTCGCTCTTATCTCCCAGTTTTAAAACAAGATTAAAATCTTGTATTCTACTATCTCTATTCAAGGATTGTCTATTCAATGATATTCTATTCAAAGATTTTCTACTTAATGATTGTATTTTCAACAATCTTCTATTCAAAGATTGTATTTTCAAGAATCTTCTATTTAATGATTGTCTTTTCAACAATCTATTCTATTATCTTCCATTTGATGATCTTGTATACAACGTTCTTTAATAAAACAAAGCTTCGTCACCGAAAATTCAATCTGATAACCTTGCTAGCATTCCCTCAATAGCTTTGTTTTTGCATCTGCTCTCATTATTTTTGCTGCTATAGTTATTGTTTTAGTGACTAGTGTGAGTGATACATGTATGTGAGAGACAATGTACACAATCCGACTTCTGTCTGATCTATAATATAAATAGCAATATAAAAGCCCAGCTGAAACTTCGAAGAATTAGTTTCGAGAGAGCACGCGATCAGTTAGCGGAATATAGTATAATACTAAAACAACAATATAATATTTATTAATACACATCAATAAAGTGGAATCTCATTGATTGCAAATATTGAATCGAAATATTCGAAAACAAATGACGGAAACAAATTTATTTCAAAAGAATAAAAACATTTTTAAATTTTCTCCATTCAATATTGTATAAATATATCGGTAAATAAAAGAATAAAAATAAATTATGTAAAATTAAAAAAAAATAAAAATAAACACATTTAAAAAAAATTTTAATAATTAAAATTTAAATTATAAAAAATACAAAAAACTTTTTATAACAAAAAATTAAGTGAAAACAAAATTTCAAGAAATTATAAAAATTTAAATGATTAAAAAATATATAAAAATAGACAATAGACAAAAAAAAAATCAACATTTTTTTTTTAAGTTGAATAAAAAATTAAGAAATATTTTTTTTTTCAATCGAACTCTAAATAATAAGAAGATAATTTTTTTTTTAATAGAGCTAAAACTTACAAATTACAAAAATAATAATAAAAAAATATTTATAAAAGATTAGTACAAATATGTTGAAAATGCAAGTGATGTCCATCCAAGTGTTGGCCATATTTATAATATCGCTTGAACTAATCATGGCGTTGCCGATGCCAGAGACGAACGAAGGATATATGGGTAAGAAAAATAATTGAAAAAGTCCTCATAATGAGTTCCAATATATTGAATTTATACTTGATATTGAAAAAGCGGTGTTTTAATGATTTTATTGAACTGACTGAAAAAATATATTTGGAGAACAAAATGAAAATTGTGATTGATAAACAAATCTTAGAAAACTTATTTCAAATGTTTACAGTTTAAAGTTTAATAGTTATATGAGTTGCTTATTTGTTGAATTCCAATACAATATATTTAAAATCTATTCCTTCATCCCATAGACTTGTGTCAAACTCCGCATCCACACGGCGTTGGACTCTGCGAGATGTTGGTCTTTGGATTCTACTACAATACCGGATCCAGACAGTGCGAGCGTTGGGAGGACTCAGGCTGCCGAGTCGAAGGTGGCCACAGTTTCCACACGATGAACGAGTGCGTCATGCACTGCATGGAGGTGAAGTGAGGAGTCAGAACCGAGGTCGAATTTAGGTCCAATACTATATAATGGGAGGATATTTAGAGAGAAAATGTATGGAGAATATTTATAGAGAATATTACGATATAATAAACGAATTGAAATATTCTATTAGTGCATTCGTAATCGAAGGTTATTTTCCAAGGGGTCAGGAAAGTGGGTGGGGGAAAGTGTTGCAAATGGATAAATGGTAGGGTGAAAAACCTCCAACTCTTTCTCTACGAAGTGCTGAAGTCACGCTGCAATGGTTTTTGAAGAACCGCAATCGCCTGCCTCCAACTGCCCACAGATTGTGGTTGAAAATTAATTCAATTTAAGGGAGCCTAAGGAGGGAAAGTTGGAGGGAGATAAAGAGAGGAAGAGGGAGAGAGACAGAGTGAGAGAGATATGTATGTGGTGTGGGAAAATTAAATGAAACCACTTAATCGCCGTTCGATACAATTCGTTCAACCTGAAGGACTTCGAGAGCTCGCTCACACCAACTACTTCAATTATCATCATCATCCGGCAGCAATCACATCACTCACACACTCTTTCTCTCTCTCTCTCTATCTTTAGCTCTTTCGTTCTCCATCACATTTTTCTCATTCTCTCCCCTTCCCTCGTTCGAATCAAAGCCAAAGCCAATTAAATCGTTTCCCCGTAATCCTTGACCAGTTGTGATTTCTCGAGCGGAGAAGATATCGAGGAATTTTTCCACTCAGCTCTCACGGTTGAGAGAATAGAATTACGGGTTTGTATTTTAATTGGAAAATTATTGATTTCTGATTCTTGCACGTTATCCCTACACTATCCATTCCTCTTTCCATTCTTCCTTCCATCCCTATATCCTTCCTTCCTTTTCAAGCCTTTTTCGCTCACCTCGTTGTTCGTGTGTATGAGGCAACCGGACGAGTCTGTCTGTCTGCCAGGAAGATGACGACGACGGAGAGGAAGGAAATGAGGAGAAAATGGCATCCAAGTGGGCGGAGTTGGGGCCAATCGTCGGTGGAAAAAAACGAGGCTAAAACTATTTCCAGAAGCCAACGACCGCTTGTGGATTATTAACACAGTTTCGACGATGACTCCTGGGTCCTTGTGCGATGCACTGAGAGTATTACGAATGGGATTTGTTATGGATTTTTAATTATATATTTTTGTAAGATTCTAAAATCAGTGTCAAAAGAAATTTTTTTTCATTAATTTATTTATTTTTGATTTTTTTTTGTGATATTGATTTCTATTAAAATATTTATTGTTCAGAACATTTTTATGATATTGATTTTCATAATTTGTTGGATTATTAGAAGGATTTTGGATTTTGTTTTGGATTTTCCATTTTTCATTATTTTTATTATTTTTTAAGACAATTTTATATGATATTGATATGCAATTTCTTTATGGTATATCTTGATATGTAAATAGCTTCTTTTTCTTTGGTTCTATATTTTTCTTTATTTAATCTTTTTTTTTTAATATTTGAACTCCTATTTATTCCTCTTTATCTAATTTTTCTTTCCGTGTACCTTTTTCACCAGCAACAAAGGGAAGCCGAGAGGTGACGATGGCGAGGCTGAAGGGGTCGAGAGTTCTAGGGAAAAAAAACTATTAATTCAATGCAGCCAATCGACGGAACCGGAAGCGGATGCTCTCGTGTGCCACTGAAATGTACTGAAAGGTGCGGGACGATGGAGGGGGCGCGGCATCACGTTGCACCGACGGCGAGCGCAGGCTGCTCCGGCGAAGCCTCTCATTATAAGTGGTTTACATTTGCTTCGACCTCTTCTTCTCCTCTCTTCTCTTCTCGCTTCACTTCTCCACTCTTCCTCTCTCTTAATTTTCTGCCTCCAACCCAACTCCCCGCCGTCATCGTTGGCGATGCCTGAGCCTTGTTTCAATGGTGCAGCAGGTGCAGCGGTGCAAGCGAATTCAATTAGCTGAGGTTTTCTTGTTGTTGTTGTTGTTGTTGTGGCTGTTCCTCCTCCTTTCCATGACTTCTGGCATCACTGGAGAGCTGCAGCTCGACAAGAGTCTCGGCGTCTGACTTCGCTTCCAGCTCTGACTCCGGCGACTGCTTCGACTCCGACTTCAGGATGCAATTGAAAATCGAGTTTCGTCCTTTGAGTTTCCGACTCTCGACACCGTCTCCTTTGACTTCCCACCTTCTCTTGTTTCTGTTTCTACTTTCCGCTTGCGCTTGTGTTGCTGTCGGTGTTTGTGTTGTTGCTAGTGCTAGTGTTGTTGCTAGTGTTGGTATTTGTTCCAGAGTTTGTGTCTGTGCTAGTGTTTGCATTGGTGCTTGTGTTTGTGCCTTTGTGTTGAGGTTCGCAAAAGTCAATATGAATTAACAATTCAACTAAACAATTGCAAAAAGCTTTTAAAGCTTTTGTGTGCTTTTGAATGGAGTATTTGTGCCCAACAGCCCTCCAGGCACCCGAAAACCACTCGTTATTTTTTATTTTCTTCTTTCGCTTACTTTCTTTCTCTCCCTCCTCGAAACTAATGAATTTTCCCCCACGCTGCACTCGGACTGCATTTGAAATTATTATTATACGGAGTATGGAAAACTGGAGCAGATGCAATGAAATCATAAATACAATTCAGATATGTCTGCGGGTAGTAATTGCAGAGAAATATTATATAAATGACTCTAATATTGAAATACTCCATCTATCTACCAACAGTAATTCTATCAAAAGACGATATATAAATATTCCTTTTTCATCCGGAAAGTAGAACAAAAGAACTAGGAAACGAACGTTATCTATAGGCTATCGTGAACAAATTCAAAATAAATATTATTCATATGATTTTATAAAATATCCCGATGCGATAATATTAATAAACCGATAATTACTCTATCAGAGAAAGCATGTTATCGTAGCGGTTTAACCCAGATAGCAGCGATGATATCGATTTTAATTACAGACAAGTCATAATAACAGTTATTAGCTCGGATTTGCGAACCGACTCAGGAGGACTCTTGTGTTAATAGTTTTCATAAGCCCCAAACACATTTGTATCTGAATATGTTTCAAAACAATTTATCCAAGTACCATTACCAGAATAATGTTTTCATTAACATGTTGTTTTCATTACGATCTATAAAAAATGCAGTTGTTTAAAACGCTGATCGAACGAGTATAAAACAAATGCTCAGTTCATGAATTATTACAGTCTATCATCGTTCCCCAGTGGAGATGCAATTATTGTGGATAATACTTTGGTTTTCAGCCGTCAGATCAATCTTCTTCAAGGTGAACTCATTTCAAATTGTCTGTCAAGTAATAACCATTCATAAATTATATCCATTTAGCCAGACTACAAATTCACTTTAATCAGCGCCTTTTCGAATACCTCCAATAAAGAACTCTGCGATTGTGAAATTAATGTCAAAACGATATCACGTGGTGTTAATGTCATCAACTGGTTCGTGAATCTGACAGTAGATATTGACGACAGAGAATTTTTCGAGTTTAAAGCGGAGTATAGTCGCAGAGGAGGTTCGAAATACACTGTTCTACCCTACAAATACAATCGAAATACTCTTACGAAGACCATCAATGGACCCTTTAAAATATTCGTAATGGAACCGATGATAAAATGCGCTCCAATGGTCCCCTATTTTAAGGGAACCTGGAAGCCACCGCTAAAGGCAGGTTTTTACGAATCTAAGAATTGTGAAATTTCGACGGAAACTATGCCCAGTCATACGCCGAGGGGTTACTACAAAGTGACGACAACTGCCTCGGGCATGTTTGACGTGTACGTTGAGGTGATAGTTCTTGTCGAAAATTTAGATTAGCGTGAGGAATTTTGCGAGTAACTAAAACAAAAGTTCGAAGTTTATATATTTGGTCTCATAATAAAAACTCTCGGAACCAAACAAAATATATCTATATTCTACATAAAAAATTATCCATACATGTTAATGAAATTATTTCCACAAATAAACGTTTGAGCAGTTTTCAATATACAGTTCTTTCTCTTTACATAGAGCAGGTCGAGATTTTTAATCAATGATCATTCCTGATGAAACGAAATTCGTGCCTAAAATTTAATTATTGTTTATATTACTAAATCAGTCATGTCCAACTCAATGATTTCCTTGGATAATATTCAGTCTCTAGGTCCATGTTGGACAAACCTGGTTTAACAGCTAGTTTTATATCAAGAAACAATATGACGAATAATTGTGTTGGAAGAAAATACAAATTTTTTCATTTCACCAATTAATTCTTCTACTGTTATCTATTCATCTCTTAATCCAACGAATATAAAACTAATAAATGTTTGTGATTTTCGACTTAATGTTAAAACCTTATCACGAGGACATCATGCCATACATGGTTTTGCGGATCTGCGAGTAGATCTCAACGACAGGGATTTTTCGAGTTTAAAATGGAGTTCAGCCCCTCTGGTAGTTCGAAATACAAACATCTACCCTTCAATTAAATTATTTATGTTTATGTTTAAATTATTCGTAATGGAAGCGACGAAAAAATGTATTCCGAACTGTTAATTTGTTATTCACTATTCATTTATATCGAATGTTTCTCCATGGGGGATAATAATAATAATTCTGGACCAGGCTTTGACTCCGGCGACTGCTTCGACCCCTCGCTCGAAATTATTATTATACGGAGTATGGAAAATTGAAGCAGATGCAAATGAATAGAGGAAAACAATGAAATCATAAATACAAATCAGATATGTCTACCTGAAAGTGAAATATTCCATCCATCCACCAACAGTAATTCTATCCAAAGACGATATATAAAAATTCCTTCTTGATCCGGAGAGTAGAACATAAGAATTGGGAAACGAACGTTATCTTTAGGCCATCGTACAAAAAATTCAAAATAAATATTACCTAGTCCATATGACTTTGTAAAAGATTCCGATACGATAAAATTAATGAAAGCATGTTATAAAATACATATTATATATTGTAGGGGTATATCCCAGATGACACCGATGATATCGATTAATTACAGATTTGAATTAATTACAGTGATTAGTACGGATTTACGAAGCGACTCAATATAACTCTTGAAATACCACGACATCGAATTAAAATTCAAATATATTTTAAAACACATAATACAAGCGCTATAATAAGATTATTAATTCATGAATAATAACAGTCATAATTTGCTGTCCACGTCAAATGCATTTCTTTAGGATATTACTTTGGCATCAAGGTGAGCAAATTTGTGATTTATATAAATAAATAAATTCACTTTTCTTTTAAAGTTACCTGCCTTGAAGGCAGACTACAAATTAACAGTTCTGAGTATATTTGCAAATTCGTCCAATAAGGAAATATTTGATATTGCTTTGAAGATCGTGACGGTATCGCGTGGTGTTACAGGAATCAACGGTTTCATGCATGTGAAACAGGACCTCGATGACAGGGAATTCGCCGAGTTTAAAATGGCCTACAGTCGCACCGGGAGTTTGGAATACACACAACTACCACATCGAAATAAATTCACGGACGTTTTTAACAAGCCCTTCAAGGCCTACGTAATGGAATCGACTACGAAATGTGCTCCGAATGCTCCTTATTTTAAGGACACGTGGAAGCCACCGCTGAAAGCTGATTATTACAAAATAGATAAGTGCATAATTACAACGCAGAATATGCCCAGTCATGTGCCGAAAGGTTACTACAAAGTGATGCTATCCCTTTCATTATATCTCTTGTAGACTAATGAACTAAAATAACAACTGTGAGTTCTAAAATAAGAATGCAAAAATATCAAATAAAAATCATATCATATTCATATTACGAAAATTTAATGAAGCTTTTTGAGACAGCGTATTATATCCCAATGGCAGTGATGATATCGAACCAAATTAATGACTACCTTAGCCGCAATCGCACTGTTATTAATTTAAATATTTGGAAATGTTATATCATGAACCGAACGCCTAAAATTTTGTTTTTAAAATGCATTGGATTAAAGCACTAATCCCACGAGTATAAAGCAAATGATCAGTTCAAAAATTATTACAGTCCTCATTAGAGATGCAGTTATTGTGGATAATAGTTTGGATTGCTGCTGGTTCCCTATTTTAAGGGAACCTGGAAATCACCGCTAAAGGCAGGTTTTTACGGAGCAAAGAATTGTGTAATTACAACTGAGACTATGCCCAGTCATACGCCGAAGGGTTACTACAAAATAACATCAATTGCGTCGGTCTTATTTGAGATGCACTTTGAGGTGATGCACTTTGAGGTTTTTTGTCGAAAATTTAGATTAGGGCGAGAACTTTGGATTGTAACTAAAACCATAATAAAGTCATAATAAAAACAATTCGAACCAAAACAAAAAATATTTATATTCCCCATTAATGAAATTATTACCACAAATTAAATTTTGAGCAGTTTTCTCTCTAGAACAGGATATCAATAACATTAGTACAAAGAGTTTTGATGCAACGAAACACGTACCAAAATTAAATGATTGTTTCCGTTACTAAATTTTACGATAAATTTTGTTAGAAAAATGAATTTCATTTCATCAATTATTTCTTCAAAAGTTATCTATTCATCGCTTAATGCAAAGGATATAAAATGAGTAACTGGTTCATGAATTATTATAGTCACACATTGTTCTTCTAATGTTCTTCTAATGTTAAAACCGTATCACGAGGACTTCATGTCATAGAGGGTTTTGCGGATCTGCGAGTGGATCTCAACGACAGGGAATTTTTCGAGTTTAAAATGACCTACAGTCCCACTGGTAGTTCGAAATACACACATCTACCCTTCAAATACAACAGAAATCCTTTATCAAAACCTTTTTAACTTTTTAAATGGACTTTAATAACAAAAAATTATAGGGTGTTTAATAATATAGTTTTTTATTGGAATTTCGGAACATGAATCAGTTAGAATAATATACATAAGTATATATTACTGTCAAAAAAATAAATATAAATAGCCAAGGTCTGTATGTGTTGGACCAATGGAGAAGTTAATGTATATCATTCAAATAATTATCTTGCATAATGTACAGCACTTTTAGCCACAGTTGCATACTTTTGGGCCATTTATTTAATTTGATCGTATTTACTTGGCAGCATTTTTTTGGTTTAATGCAAAAACACATAGAAAATTCTTCTTCGATACATCGGTCGCCAGCACAGTATTCAAAGCACATAAGAGTGAACATGAACAATTAAATTTTTGTTGCGCTGACCCTACAAGATATGCGAGTATTCATCTATTTACTTACATTTTATTTTTATATTATATTGAATATTTAAATATATTATATTTATCACCATTTTCTGCCGGAGTTCTTTTTTGAAATTTGTTTTCGATTTGCTGAATTCTATTTCGATTTTCTGAAGTCTGTTTACGGTGTTCAGACGTCTATTTCCGTATGTTATGATTTTCTGAAATCACTTTACGACTTTCAGAAATCTCTATACGATTTTCTGAAGCCGGCTTGAAAATGATGTGATAATAATAATAATTTTGGGCCAGGCACGTGTTCTCGGTCTCTCTCAAGGCAGTGATGATATCTCACCAAATTACGGACTACCCAACTTTCTGGACTTCGAGACCTGCTATATTATTAGTATAATATTAATGATATATCACGAAACACATGCCCTAAATAATGTGTTTGAATTGAAAATTTTTCAAAACTTATCTGGCCATCGCTTAATTCAACGAATATAAAATTAATGCTAGTTTTATAAATTGTTTAAGTCAAACATAACCCTTCATTAGAGATGCAGTTTTTGTGGATAATACTTTGGCTTTCTGCCCTCAGGTTTTCTAATGAATTCAGCAAAGGATTGTGCTCCGCAGGCGCCATATTTTAAGAACACCTGGACACCACCGTTAAAGGCAAAAATATATGAAATATCCAACTGTACAATTTTGACGAATAACATGCCCAGTCATTTGCCAGCGGCATTCTACAAAGTGGTAATATTTCTCTCGGGCTTAGTTGACATATATGTTGAGGTGATAGTTTCTGTTGAAAATTTTAACACATAGGAATGTGCAATTGTAAGTGGGAAATATGTGTAGAAAAAAAAAAAAAAATTCCTTGAACATGTTGAAACTTTTTTTAGCTAATACCCGTAGTAATATTATTTTTGGACGGGAAATACGGACTTATTATTATAAAAATACTTCATCATTCCATATATCTATGATATACCAATATGAAGCTACCAATACCAAGTCTTCTGACTGGTTCTGCAATTCAAAATTTAAAAAAATAAATTCTTAATACAAAAACAATTCAGTTAAGAAACAATTAAATTACTTAATTCTTTTTAATACATAATTATGAAAAAAACGCTTTAATTTTTAAATCCACTCTAATAAAATACAAAATTGAGAATTGAACGTAGAAGAAATAGCGAATAATCTAAAATAGAGATTTTATAATTATATAAAAATATAAATAATACATACTGTTATTAGATATACGAATGAATAGATAAGTTAAACGCCCGGAGTTTTTTTATTCCAAAACTATTGATAATTGGTATTATTCGATAGCATCATTATTGACGGTGACTTTTCCAGCAGCATAATGCTATACTTAATACTTGCGTATTTATTTAATTGCAACATTTTCAAAGCAATGACATACATATGTCTTGGGTCTATTAAAATAGATGTTCCTGGCACCATGAAAGCAGTTGGCAACGTTTTTTGATTTCAATCATAACAATAATTATTGATTGACAATGTTATTATAGTGCAGATTATATATACAAATAAAGATTATATAAAATGACGTAATCCAACGCATATAAAACGAATAATTATTTCACAAACTATTCCACTATTTTCTTCAGCGACTTAAATTAATATAAAATTAATGATTTTTTCATACATTGTTGCAGTCATACATCGCCCATCGTTAGAGATGCAGCTGTTGTGAATAATAGTTTGGAATTCAGTCTCGAGATGTTTTAGTACTGTTAGTATCAAGGTGACCATATCACTAATTTTATTCCTTGTTAAATTTCCTATATGCAGACAGACAACAAATTCACTTTCATCAGCGCTTTTTCGAATTCCTCCAATAAGGAAATCTGCGATGGTGGAATTCAAGTCACGACGGTATCACGTGGTGTTCATGTCAGAAACTGCTTCATTGATCTGAAAATAGATGTCGATGACAGAGAATTTATTGAGTTTAAAACCTCCTACAGTCGCACTGGCAGCTCGCAAACACTCTTCTTCCATTCAAATATAATCGAAATACTCTTACAAACACCATCAATTAATGGTCCCATTTAAAACATTCACAATGGAAATGATGGATGGCTGCGCTTCGAAAGCGGCTTACTTTAAAAATGCCTGGAAGCCACCGTTAAAGACTGATTTCTATGAAGCGAAAAATTGTGCAATGATGACAAAAAATATGCCCAGTCATGTCCCGAATGTCTACTTACCTTAACCTTAATTTTTTTTCATTCTATTCCGCAATAAAATAATACAAGTCAAACAGAGAAAATAGTTAAAAAAGCAACGTGGACTCATCGCACTGCAATATCAAATAAATCTTCGGATAGAGGTTAAAATAAAACTATCCACTTCTTCAATAAGATAATCCATTAAAATATACTTTCCTATTACCATTAAATCGTGTTCTAATTGTTGAATTTTCCACATGACAGCGTTGATATTAATCATAATTATAGACTACATTAATTTACATTTTTACATTGGATTTGGATTGGATATACACTATAATTAGTAGAGTATAATTAGTGGATTTGCGGATAACAAAATTATTGGTGAAGATTATTAGCACGAAACAACAACTTGTAAAAGTCTTATTTTGTCTTCGGTCGATGTTTATATATCCAAAATTCCATATATTGTGGAAACAATGATTCTAAAATTATATGGTTTCCATAAGTCAATCGCCTATTCCAATCTCTAAATAATAATAATATGAATGATGGATTTATGTACTAACAAATTATTTGCGCAAGTTTGTTGACAACGTGATATGTTATTGGCATGCCAACAATTCTCTTTGAGAATTGCTTTGAGGATTACGACTCCTAAAAAATAAGTTAGTGACGATATAGGATCAAATTACTAATCTCATCTGTATTTTGCTATCTAACTCATCAGAACTTGCTCTGTAATTAATATTAATAATATTGATGTGTATCATAACACGACTAAAATTGTGATTTGAAATTAATTATGAATTGGAATGTTAAAAGATAACATCAACGAATATAAAATGAATAATATTTTCACACATTGTTGTAGTCTGATGTAGCTCTTCATTACAGATGCAGTTGTTATGGATAATAATTTTAATTTCAGTAGCGAGGTATTTCGCTTTAACTGTCTTCAAGGTGATCCTATATCTTTTATTGTAGTCCTTCAGTAATAACCATAGTTAAATTATAATTGTTTGCAGGCAGACTACAAAATCACTTTCATCAGCGCTTTTGCGAATTCCTCGAATAAGGAAGCCGGAGATATTGGAATGAGAATTCAGACGATATCCCGTGGTGTTTATGGCTTAAGCGGCTTCGTTGATCTGCGAGTGGATCTCGACGACAGGGAATTTGTCGAGTTTAAAATGTCGTACAGTCCCTCTGGGAGTTCGGAGTACAAACTTTTACCCTTCAAATTCAATAACAACACTTTTACGGAATACATCAACGGACCTTTTAAAATGTTTTTAATGGAATCAACAAAGGAATGTGTTCCGAAGGCGCCATATTTCAAGAAAAAGTGGAGACCACCGTGTAAGGCTGATTACTATGAAATAAACAAATGTTTAATTTCGACGGAGAATATGCCCAGCCATGTGCCGAAAGGGTACTACAAGGTGATGATATATCTCTCGGGCTTAGCTGACTTCTACGTAGAGGTGATTGTTATTGCCGAAAATTTGGATTAAGGGGATATTTCTGGGTGAATGTCTAAGAATATGAAAAAAAATAAAAAAAACATACTGACAAATTAATATTTATTATTTTAAAATTCAGTTCTACGCTGAGGGGTCAGAGTTCGATTTCTGATATTCTCTATTAAGAACATTTGAGATAATAAGATTCGATACTAGACAAAAAGTATGGCATCATATATTCAATAAGGAATGCATTTGATTTTGCTTTTAACCCTACTTTACCTCATAATTAAAGAAAATTATGGATAGTGGACCATTTTGACACATTTTTATATTAGAATCCTTATAACTTTTTACCTCGCATTCAGAAACCAAAGAAATGCCAAGAAATTTACTCCTTTTTTTCAATCGCATTCAATCTGACTTTATGTCGGCTTAAATATAATTTAGCAAATTTTTGGACCAGAAAAAAAAAGCGGATTTGCTCTATCAAAGAAGCGTGTTCTAGCTATGGCGACGATTCTATCGGATCAAAAATTTATTATCTGGACTTTACCATCAAAAACATGGCAACTTATTGCGTTATTAATATTAGGAAAATTATCTATTCACGAAAAAAAACTAGCGCACCGGGGTCGCTTCGCTCCCCCGGCAAAATCTGTTAACTTCGGCCAGGCCGAAGTTTACATACCCTACACCCTGCATACAACGTTTATTAAAGGAAAAACAGTGAATTTCTATCAATAATTAGTGAAAATGCATCATTACACTTCAATGCTATTAACTCCATTTTCACAAATGTGGCCTCTTTCAAAAGGAAATTATATATTTGAAGCTATATTCGTATTCCAAACACGATTATACCCTTTTTTTTTTGTCGATTGTCTAATCTGTGAATAAGAGTGAAGTTAGGAATCTTATAGGGGCCCATGTTTCTACAAAACGACGTAGTTCTGGTGTTTGCAGCATTGTGCCATTGCTAATATCTTGGAAGTGCGCATTAAAGCTCTGCAATTTATGGAAGAATAATTGAATCGATGATTTTTTGTGTGCCATACAATACATTATGATTTTAGTTGCTTTTCATATTTTAGATGTTCATTTCAATGCAGACAAAATCTGATTCAACAACAGACTTGGGAGGGTAGAAATTTTCAACAATATAAAGTCCAGAAGTACTTGCTGCGCTACTATAAGCAACATATAGTGCCGCGTGACTGATTCCACTTTGAAGATGAACAGCCATTTGGAGATATGTAGCTCCCTGACTTTTGTGGATTGTGATCCCATCAGCAGGGATTGTATTCTCTCAATCGTCACCTGCGCATTACGTTTATATTGAAAGGATATAACCAATTTTTTATGGGCGTCCATTGAGGTTCAGTTGGATGTGGTCTCTTTCTTCTTGCATTCACTCCCACCTTTCATCAGCTAATAACATCCATAAAGTAGTTGGATTTCTTGTAGATCTACGATTTAGTATGGAAGGTGCTCGTGTCCTATAAGAGATATTTTCCATTTGATTCTTGGGAACTCTTAGTAGCAATATTTAATCTAATAACTGCCTATATGGTTTACCATATCCAACATTGAGCTGTAGCTTTTGAGTTGAGCTGTAGCTTGTCAATTTTTAGCATGTAAACTGGTATCGGTGGTACGTATCTGTGATACGGTGATCAGACGCAAAAATTCATCTCTATATATACCATAGTTTATCATATATACCATATTCAACTTTTGCGATATATGGGAGGGCGATGTTATCCATTTTTGACTTGTAAACTCGTATGAGTGGAACATGACCACACACAAAACTTTATCTCGATATATACCATAGTTCACCAGATATCCCACATAAACCTTTTGCTTTATATGGGAGGTGGGCGTGTCCGATGGGCGATGTTTTCCATTTTTGCCTTTTAAACTCGTATCAGTAGAACATGATTACACACAAAATTTCATCTCGATATATACCATAGTTCACCAGATATCCCATATAAACCTTTTGCTTTATATGGGAGGTGGGCGTATCCGTTGACCGATTACGCCCATTTTTACATACAAGTAGCTTATTAATATAGAAATACTAAATCCAAAATCTCACGTCAGTATCTCTTACCGTTTCTTCACAAAATCTATTTCCACAGACAGACACACAGACAGACAGACAGACGGACAGACAGACAGACGGACATAGCTAAATCGATTCAGGTGGTGGAGGTGACGCTGATCAAGAATATATATACTTTTCCATACCTACGACCTCTCCTTTAATGCGTTACAAACGGAAGGACAAAATGAATATACCCTTACCCACAGGGTGTAGGGTGTATGAAATGATAAATTTTATTACCAAAAGCCAGAAATAGTTTCTTAAAAAGATTTTTAGATGCAACCCGTGTAACGCCGGTAATTATATATCATTTGTACATAATGTATATAATTTTATTATCAATGTTGCATTAATCCCTTGCTCAAATACACCTCATCTCAACGTATATAAATGATCGTTCCCTAAATTGTGACAGTCAAACTTTTATCTTCATTTAAAATGCAGTTCTTGAGGATAATACTTTTGATTTCAGTCACTTCACATTTGGGTATAACTGCCTTCAAGGTAAGCTCAATTATAATTGTATTCCTTCAAGTATTAACCAGAGCTATCTTAGTTAAATCCTATGCAGGTACACTACAAATTCACTATTATCAGTGCTTATACGAATACCTCCAATAAGGATGTGTGTGAAGTTATAATCAACCTCAAGACAGTATCTCGTGGTGTTCATGTTGGAAACGGTTTGGTTGATCTGAAAGTAGACATGGACGATAGAGGATTTATCGAGTTTAAAATGGCTTACAGTCCCACCGGAGGTTCCAAATATACACTTCTACCATTCAGATACAACCGAAATACGCTCTCAAACGTCATCAATGGACCCTATAAAACATTTTTAATGAAACCAGCGAAGGAATGTGTTCCGAATGCGCCATATTTTAACGGAACCTGGAGACCACCGGTAAAGGCTGGTTTGTACAAACTAAAGAATTGTATAATGTCCACGGAAAATATGCCCAGTTATGTGGCCAGAGGCTACTACAAAGTGATGATATTTGGCTCGGGTTTTGTTGATTTATATATTGAAGTAATAGCTCTTGTCGAAGATTTGGATTAACGAGATATCGCCGACTAAATAACTAAATATAACTTTACTTCGAAATAAAGGCATTTTATTGAAATTTTTATATAAACTTTTAAATTAATTAGTTAAATTTCTCAAATGCAATGGAAATTATAGTAGGCCCTATATCGATCATAGTAACAGTAAGCTTTCGTTTTATCACTTCTGAGTTTAGCCAGATATCGTGTTATATTTCTCTATTTGATGATATCGCATCAACTTTGGAAAAAACTCTCCTTGTCTGGATTTCCGATCAAATTCAGTCGAACTTGCTTTGCTTTCAATAATTTTAGTATAATGATTGATGTTGTAACGATACACGTGGTTTAAATTGTGACATTGAAATTACATTTTTTTTATTTCAACAATCAATTCGTCATATAACTTTATAAAATTGAATCCAATATAAACAAATGAATTATTATTTCTGTTACTAATAAATGTTATGAAGTCTTAATCAAAGATGTTAAATTTAATATTTCTCCTTGGTATCATTAAAAACCATATTTAATTCTAATAACTTATGATAAAGTATGATTCGAATATTTGCTTCTATAGGAGGAGATCAAAAATAATTATTTTAATGATCATTAACGCAGTTAAAATTGATAGAATTTGCAATTATTTCTACAAACACTAAAAATACATTTGTACAAACAGTCCGAGGTTGCACATGCCCTGTGTAAATGCTCATGATAATGAAATAACATGGACAATAATTGTGTTGGGGGAAATTAAGAATTTAAATGAAATTGCCAAACAATCCTTTAAAAGTAATCAATTCATTGCTTCTCCCAACGAATATAAATTGTATGATCGTTTCATGAATTATTGCAGTCAAGCATCGTTCGTCGTAAAAATGCAGTTGTTGTTGATAATATTTGGAATTACAGCCACGATGTACTACAGTACAACTGGTATGAAGGTGAGTACAACACCACTAATTTTAATCCTTCAAGTAATAACCATGAATTCCCTGAATATAGCCGGACTACAAATTCACTTTTCTCAGTGCCTTTTCGAATTCTTCGAATAAGGACGCCGGCGAAATTCATGTCAATGTCAAGACAGTATCGCGAGGTGTTCATGTTATAAATGGTTACCTTGATCTGAAAGTAGATATGGACGATACGGAATTCTTCGAATTTAAAATGGCTTACAGTCCCACTGGGAGTTTGAAATACAAACCTATACCCTTCAAGTACAATCGGAATACATTATCGCACGCCATCAATGGACCCTACAAAACATTTTTAATGAATCCAATGAAGGAATGTTGTCCGATGATGCCATATTTTAAGAAAACCTGGAGCCCGCCAGTGAAAGCTGATTTGTACGAAGCAAAGAATTGTGTGATGTCCACGGAAAATATGCCCAGCCATGTGATGAGAGGCTACTACAAAATGATGGTATTTGGCTCGGGTTTAGTTGATTTATATGTTGAGGTGACAGTTGTTGTCGAAGATTTGGATTAAGGAGATCATTCGAACTTTCGGCACATTAAGCAGAATTATGGAGCAGGAATGAGAATTTAGTTTTATAATATTGTACAAAATCGAATCAGAAATTGTACCTCACATTTTACAAAGAAAAAACACATTATTTCAAATAAATATACATATATAAATATAAAAGTTTATTTATAAGATTTTAAATCGAACAATTCAGTGGAAGAATTGGAAAAACGTTATGAAGATGTTTTAAATGTGGAAAAGAAATATTTTACATTTGAAGAAAACTTCTTATACACTCCAATGACGTCTTGTGTGGAAAAAAAGCACAAAAAGCATCAGTATATTAATTTTATCCAAATTGAATGAGTTTAATAAATTGATATTATTGATGTTAATACAAGTTGAAAATTTTATGGTCTAAAATCAAAACCCCTGCCAAGAGATTTCCTACTATGATAGAGTACAATGATTGATGATGTTAGGAAACACGTGCCCAAAATTGTGAAAATTAAAAATATATTTGATTTGATTTGATTTAAGCAATTATCATTGTGTGTTTCAACTCTAACTATTGAATTATTGTTTCAGTTACTAATATATTCTATATCAGAGGTGTCAAACTTGATGTTTTTCTTGGTTTTTTTTATATGAATGGTACACTTTTCTAATAAATAAAAGTTTAAATGTATAATAATTTATCCTGAACTTACATTTGTAAAGACACTCACAGAGTATAACCTTGAGACATATTCTGCATCCAAGGTTGGACATGCCTGATCTAACTGCCAATGATATATCATGAAACAACATGATAAATAATTGCATTTGAGGATATTCAGACTTTACTTGATAATTTGGGTTATACCGCAATGAATATAAATTGAATGATTGTTTCATGGATTGCTACAATCAGAAAGATCATTCGGCGTTGAAAATGCAGTTGTTGTGGATAATAGTTGGAATTTCAATCTCAGGACAACTGGCTTCAAGGTGAGCCCCCTTTTATTTTATTGTCCTTCAAATACTTATTTTAGAATTATAGATGCAGGCAGACTATACATTTTCTATTCTCAGTGCCTTTGCGAATACTTCGAATAAGGAAATCTGCGATATTGCACTTAGTTCTAGGATGGTATCACGTGGTGTTATGTCATTTATTATATTTTATTACTGCATTCAATCTCTATAATGCATGCTGACATTTAAGCAAATTATTGTTTACACCTTTCTAATCAGTAATCGATTTTTGCGATCCGATTCAGCTGGACTGCTCTGTTATCAAAAGTATTCATTATTTATTATTATTATTAACATAATGATATAGTACGAAAAAATACGCCTATAATTGTGTTCAACTGTTACAAAGTAGTAAATTGAATGAAAAATGAATAATCTCTTAAAATCGTAGTCAGATATAGCTTGTCATTAAAGATGTACTTTTTGTGGATAATAGTTTGGATATCAGACACGAGAACTTTTAGTGTAACTGGATTCATGGTAAGGCCAATTTTAATATTTGTCCTTTAAGTCCTTCAATATATGATTAATAAATTTCCCAGATGCAGGCCGACTACAAAGTAACTTTCCTCAGTGCCTTTGGGAATTCGTCCACCAAGGAAATCTGCGATGTCGGAATTAACGTCACGATAATATCACGTGGTGTTCATGGCTTAAATGGTTTCCTGGACATAAAAAAAGATGTCGACGATAACTTTTTTTTGGAATTTAAAATGTCTTACAGTCCAACTGGGGGTTCGAAATATCAACTTTCGCCCTTCAAATACAATCGACATACTTTCACGCAATTCTTCAATGGGCCTTATAAGGTATTCTTAATGGAAATAGCGAAGAAATGTATGTCGAAAGCGCCGTATTTTAAGGGAACCTGGAAACCACCGCTAAAGGCAGATTATTACGTGGCTAAGGATTGTGTTATAATAACGGCTAATATGCCCAGCCATGTTCCGAGGGGCTACTACAAACTGATGACATTTGTAACGGGTGACGCTAATTTGTACTTTGAATGCATAACTCTTGTAGAAAATTTAGATTAAGAACTCCATTTCAATTGTGAGTGGTTAGGAATGATGGAAGATATGTCAAAGAACACTATAAAATAAATAGTTATTATTATCAAATTAAATTCTATATGATTCAAAATTTTGCAAGTCCTGTAATTATTTGCAATCCTTTCTCTCTATTATTTTAAAACTTCATAATTTTCTACTAACTCCATTGGATGTGTAATATCGAGCTATATTGGTTGGAATCGAATATAAGAGACTAGAATTTGATTTCATCTATACAGATTTCGTTTTAATACAGATGTTATCATAACATTGAAACTTTGCTGTATTAGAGAAAACTTGTTTCCCCTCTCCATATGATTATATCTAGACTTTGCGAAAAGGTTTATCTGTAGATCCTATATTAAATATAATAGTGATGATGTTTATGATAAATGAAAAACCACGCCAAAAAGGTGTCTGCGAAATTAATATCAAATATGATTGCACGTGATCAAAAGCTATAATCGTTTATCTCAACGAATATAAATTGATCGCTTCAAGAATTGTTGCAGTGGTCATTAAATCGATGATAAAGCTGCTGCTGGACTATAAAATCACGTTGCAATAATAATGTGATCACTAGACTAAATATAATATATTATTATTATGTACATACATATATAATTTTTAAGAATTTAATAATCTCTTTCACTCAGGTATGGAGAAACATGTAAGTAACCAAAATACATTAATCAATACCAGACAAAAATTCACAGCACTAAAATCCTCACTAATTCCTGTAATTATTTGTAATCCTTTCTTTCTCTCTCTGATTTTAATCCTTTTCCGCACGAGTATGAGAGTTGTTTTTCTGTCTGTTTCTCTGTATCCTCATTTCAAGTTCCTTCTTTTTTTCTTTCCTTTGTGGTTTTTTTTCGCACTCGCTGTAGTTTTTTTTTTCTATTTTCTCTCTCTTCACATACGATATTTAAACAACAATCCGTCTATAAATTCCACTCGAATGTTTATATGTCTTTCTGAGCTTATCCTTTCGACGCTTCTCGCTAATTTGCTTCTCTTTCTTTCTCCTGGACCTCGGGCTCTTCACAATATCCTTGTCTGTCCGGCTGAGTCCTTTTTCGAGGTATATCGCAGAATTCGGGATCGTTTCGATGGAGATGGGGATTGAGAAGGAAATTGATATGGAGATGGTTAAGATGGAAAAGACTTTACCAAGAGTCAAAAAGGAGGAATAGAGGACCCAACAATGAGGAGAGAGAGAGAGAGAGAAAGGCTTATAAGAGGAAATGATTGTGGGAAAAGGACGAGGATCAGAATGAAGAACGCAAATGTTTTCGCCGCTAATCGCCTGTTGATTTATTCCAAAGGATTTTCGCTCTAATGTGAAAACAAAACCACGAAACCGTCGCCCTCTCCTTCTTCTGTTCCTCGCATCCTTTTCCGCTGTTCAACCCAATCCTTTTCACCGATTTCGTCCCATTTCACCGAGGTCGTGGGAAGAGACGCGGAATCCTGAGACCAAATGCATGTGTTGGAATTTGAAACCCCTTCGACCACCAACGAATCCTTCTTCTCATCCTCTTCCTATCCACCTCTTTCTACTTCTCCCTTCGTCCTCTCGCATTATCCTAAACCCTCCACATCGTCATCCGCGAGTTGAAGAAGACACTTAAAGGGAAAACATAACGAGAGAAAAACAAAAAAATAAAAAGACAAATGAGCAAATTTTGAAAAATAATGGGCGAAGACGCCGACGACTTGGCAACGAATCGTGAGTCGAGAGAGACAGACTTAGAGTGAGAGAGAGAGAGAGAGAACTTATGGCAACTTATTGCGAATTATGGAAGGCATCAATAAATGTGCTTCTTCTTCTGCTTGGCTTCCTTCCTTGGCCTTCAAACCATCGTCCTGAGTTCTCGACTCCATCGCGATTTCCCCTCGTTATCTCTCATGGCTTCCGGAAGAACAGCGACAGAAAAGGGTTGAGAGAGTCAGAGAGGATGTGAGTGCTTCACGGGTTTAGGGGGGAGTGGGTTAAGGCGGTCGATGTGGGGTTTAAGGGGAGGGGTCTGATGGTGGCGGTGGCTGAAGTTCAGTGGGATTCTTCTGGTCGTGGTTTGAGGTTTCTGTTTCAAAAAATGTACCCTAATCTATCAGGATTATGAAAATATATGCGAGCCAAATGTGTGCAACTCTCTTGTTCTCTCTCCCTCTTAGTCACTCCTTCGTACTCTCAAAGCCATGTGTGTATGTGTGTGTGCCTGTGTGCGTGGTCATATTTCATTTAAGCGGTTCTGCCATTCATCATAATAAAATCGAGCTTCGAGCAGCTGACAAATGTTGTTCCTTCGAACAGAAGATGTGGAAAAGGCGAAGGGAAGACGAGGAAGAGACGTCGAAAGATAAGAAGGAGGAGAGGGAGAAGAAAGTGAGAGAAGGAAGTGAGAAAAGAGAAGAGGTTTGGTTGAAGTGAATAGCAAAGGGGAAGATAGAAATCCTGATATTAGAAAGATGTAAAATTCGGTTATAATTGAAAAAAGTTCTCAAGTAAGATTCTTTCCCTTATTCTCTCTCTCTCGATAGGTATAAAGAGAACCTATCGTTTTCTCTGTCTTAATAAGTAAGCAGATAATAATAGTAGAAACGATATTTCGGATAAAACGACAAAAATCTCAATCTCCCTTAATGCTAAAGTGATACTGAAACTTTAATTAAATTGAAGAAAACAGCAATTATAGTAACAAAAAATAATACTAAAATAACTATTAAAACCAATACTGAATACAAGTAAATAATACAATAAAAGAAAAGAAAAGAAAAGGACGAGATAAATAAAACCCACAACTTGGAAAAAGAAAAACCAAGAAATGGAAAAAGTATTCTAACAACAATAAAAACATCACGAACAACAAAAAAAATATCAGCAACAACAATAAAAACACCATGACCAACAACAAGAACTACACAAACAACACTGCAGAGAAAATCGACAACTGTAAACAAAAACAGGGATAAATCTATTTGCAGACAACGAAGTCAAACGCACACGAGAACACGAGGAGATTCATACATACACGCACAGGACACCCACACCTATCTACACGTATATCGTTGTCCTGTTGGTCGGTCGTTCCTTCCATCGCTCGTCCATTCGTTCGTTCGTTCGTTCGTTCGTTGGTTGTCGCGATGTCCTCGCGTCTCCTGGCTGCCGGTAGCAGCTGCTCGTTTAATTTAATTCAACATGTTTGAACGCGATAGGGAAGATCGCCTCCTCCCCTCCCCTCCCCGCCACGCCCCCTTCTTCTCTCTTGCGCCCACGAAGTTCCTCCTGCGATCTCCCTGGTTCCTTTGAATCGTCAAAGGTGCAATTAATGAGGGACAAAGTTGTCCTTCTAAATATCTTGTTGTTGGTCATGTAGTTTTTGTTTTAGTTGATGTTAACTTTGTTGTTATTGTTGTTGTAGTTGTGTTGTTGTCGATGTTGTTGTTATTTCTGTTGACTTTATTATTGTTGTTGTTGTTGTTAACAATATTGTAATTGCCTTTGTTGCTATTGACAAGGTCAACAAATTCAGCGAGTCGGATGCATTACACGAAAATTTTCCATCTTCCCCCGTTTTCCTTCGACTTTGACTTCACCTTTGCATCCTCTCACCATTCTCCTCCCTCTCCTATTTAATTTTCTTCTCCTACACGTTCATCTTCCCTCGTTCTCCTCTGACTGGTGAAACTTTTACAGGATCTCGCGTAGACATTTTAAAGTTTCCTCCATCCACACCAAAAGACCATCTCATCCACAAAGTGATCACATGTGTTTGTCTCCCTCTTTCTTCTCTGTCTCCCTCTTTATTCTTGGTCTCTGTGTTTCTTTTCCCTTCTCAACTTCCATGGCTTCCTTCGAAGGATGAACTTTATCACGAGGTGGGCGAAAAATTCCCAACACGTACGACTGATGAATTCCACATTTTGCATACTGTGCTGCGGCGTTGCCAGATCTCCTCGATGCAGCTTCATCCGGCTCGATGTCGTGATATCGTCGGTTGACAGGTGTCGTTGACAAGGACCTTGTCGACGTGTGAGTGGAGAATTTCTTTAAGGTTGAAATTTAAGAAATATGTTTTATTGATTTCCTTATTTTAAATAAATTAAAATACTTTACATATATAAATAATTTGTTTATTGCAATCATTTATATTTCAATAATTTTCCATTACTTGTATTAAAATTTAAATTTAAATTAATGTATTCTTTCCATTTCTTTAATAGTTTCACATTTATAATTTTAAATTCAGTTATAACACATATTTTTTTTTTTCTGCGGCCACAAATTATCAAATTATTAGTTTGTTACAGTTTTGTTACAGTTTCTTTAAATATTTTCTATTTATAGATGATTCCTTTTAATTTCCCTATCGATTTAATTGACTTCTCCTAAGGGAATATTTATTTTCATCAAAATATTCAAAATCAGAATATTTATGAACATCAGAATAAAAATGAGAATATTTATGTTCCCAATTTTAAAATGTTCTCCACAATTCTTTGTAAGAACATCCTTCGCCTCCACGAATATCTCAATTTCCCATTCATTTTATAATTTTCCAATCATTCTCTTGAAAAGCCTCGTGCAAGAGAAACTGAATTGAATTTGCCTGCTTGAATTTTAGGAATTTGAATTCGTTCACCCCAATCCGTCTGCTACAGAATTTCAGCTCAGGACGCCCAACGGAAGTGAAGCCTGCAGGTGAAATTATGCTAAATGTATTGTTAACAATTTGGCAAAAAGGGAGGGAGGTGAAGCTCCAACAACAACAATAACAACAACAACGATAATAACAACAACGATAACAACAAGAACGATAACAAAAATTCCTACAATGATAACAAAATACGAGCAACAACAATGATGAAGACAACGAGGAGTTGGTAAAGCAGAAGGAGGAGAGGGAGGAAGAGAAGGAAAATGAGACGAAGGATGAGAAGGAAAATATGAAGGAGGAAGAGAAAAAATGGCAAATTGCATGCAAAATTATGCCAGGATACAAAGAGCCGAAGGCGCAAGAAGAACAAGACTCTTCGCATACCACACAAAAGCAACAAAGGGTGAGAGGGAGAGAGAGAGCAAGAAAAAAGAGGGGCGAAATTTGGAGGTATGAAGGAAAACGAGACTCGAGTTGAATTTTTGCAAAGCGCCGGGACGCGATTCATGGGATTCTTTTGAAATAACTGATTCATAAATGGAAAATTTTCCAAATGCTCTTCCTGTGTCTTCGGTCCCTTGTTAACATTCTGTCTCTCTCACACTTTCTCTCGCCTTCCACCGTCTTCTTTACTCTCACCACTTCCTCGACATTCTAATCGATGACGGTAGAGTGGGTTGTTGGGGATGAAAGAGATGGTTGATTGACTGTGGGATGAGGGGTGGGAGAAAATACACGAATTTTGCAAATTTTGTGCCAATAATTGGCCCCGATTTTGAGCCCGAATTCCTGCGGAAATATTCCTTGATGGCGGTTTCCGGTTCAAAGGGTTCGAAAGTTCAAAATTCTTGCTCGAATTCGGTAACTTCTCTACTCTACAAATTTTTGCTTCTCCACTCTCTGACCTTTGTTTCTCTACTCTTTGACTTTTGCTCCACCACTCTTTGACCTTTGCCTCTCTATTCTCTGCATTTGGCTTCTCTACTCTTCAACCTTTGTTTCTTGACTTCCCGACCTTTGCCTTTTCATCCTCTGAACTCAGAACTTTCCCATCTGCCCATCATTGCGTGGTGAAAATACCGAGAATGCAATTAAAGTACTCGAATTCTTCGAAGGAACTCCGAACGCAACTCGGATCAAGTGCTCGATTTTCAGAACCTTCTGTCGAAATTCTCAAGGAGTTTCTTCTTTATCATCATCTTCTTTTTCATCAACATCTGACGAAAGTTCGTTCATTTGCCAAAGTATTTTGCATGTCCCAGTCCAAGTTTTCAATCTTCTTTTTTTTCACCCTCTCTATCTCTATCTCTCTCTGCCGAATCTCCATCGTTCCCTGGTTCTTCTGGACCCCAGGACTCGAAGGATGCGAAGGAGTTGAGTCGAGTCTCGTTTTGAAGGATCATTTTTCCGGATGCTGAGTTTCGAGTGGCTTGGTCTTCATATTTGAGTCTAATGCAATGCACTCTCGACTTTTCGGACTCTTTTTCTTTCTCTCGATATTTCTCTGTCACTCACTCTTGCTCTCTCTCTCCCTCTATTACTCCCTAACTATATATCTTTCGGCATCTTCTTCTCTGTATTTTTTCTTTTTTTATATTTTTTTTTACGATCTCACTTTTCTTTTCTCCTCACTTATCCACAGTTATTCTAGCTGAATTCTTCCCTCGTCTTCATAGTTCACTGCTTTCTCTATTTCTTTTACTTTCTCGTCCTCCTCCTCTTTCTCTCCCTCTCTTTTTCTCTGTCCCTCTTTCTATCACTGTCTTCTTCCCTCCGTTTCTCAAGTCCAACAAAAACGAAATAGATTAAAATCCTTGGTTACACCTCGTCCTGGTCGGCCGGCTGCGACTCGCCTGAACCCTCAGGCCATGGACCAGGCTTTGAGTTGGTTTGTCCAACCTTCCGTCTGTCTGTCCTTCCGTTCATTCGTTTGTCTCTTCCTCCCATCAGTTCATACATCCTTCTATCCTTCTGTCTGTCGCTCGTTCTTTCATCCTTCCAACTGCCGGCTGCCTTGTGTACGAAATCCTGCCATCACAAAAGCCGCCGCAGCTATCAGCTTACATGGTGGCGGTCACAGACTGCAGTCCAACCCATGGACAGACCGATGAACAAAGATAGGGACAGAGAGAGAGAGAGAGAGAGAGAAAGAGAGTGAAAGGGATATGGAGTGAGTGAAAGGGATATGGAGTGAGTGAAAGGAGGTGGTTGGTATTGAAAAGAACGATGCCTCTAACCTAATGCGGAATGATTAAATTTTAATTACGTCGATGGTGAAGGCACCTCTCTTTCTAACCTACTAACTATTCCTATTATTCGTTCATTTACTCTATCTCTTTCCCTTCTCTTCCTTTTTCACCCTCTCTTTCTCTGCTCTTCTCTCGTTCTCCCTCTTTTGGACAAATCGCTGAATCGTTGTTGCCCAAGCGATGATAATAGTTCAATGAAGAATCGAAATGAACTTCACCAACAGTTGCAATATCATTATTGTTGTAATTGTTGTTATTATTGTTGTTGTTAATATTGTGTTATTGTTGTTGTTGTTGTTGTTGTTATTCTTGTTATTCATATTGTTGTTATTTAAATTGCTGTTGTTGCTATTATTGTTGATGATGTTGACGGTTTTTGTTCTAGTAATTGTTGTTGTTGTTGTAATTGTTATTGTTGTTGTAATTGCGGTAATCAATGTAACTCATGGTCAGTCCGATGATTAACTACAAAACTATGCAGGAGTCAGAGGGAGAGGGATAAAAAGAGGGAAAGTAAGAGAAATAAGAAGGAGAGGAATGTAGATTAGAAGAGAGACAGGAACATGCAAAATTTATTAGAGCAGTATCAAATCCAAACCAGGGTCGGATGGTATTGAAAAAGAGAACCAAAAATTATCGATTCAAGTTAATGGTTATTCGATTCATTGTATATAGAACATCATTGGGAATCGAATGAGAAAATTGGAAGTTATTTTGAGAAAAATATCAATTTATATCTTTCAAACAATTTATGGCCTTATTTTTTCAATACCATTCCGAAACAATTTAACGAAAAAACTGATCTGAAAGGTCTGTTTGACGGTCTTTGATTGAAGGTCTCTTTGCATTATTATTTTCTTTTACACTATTCCTTCTATTTTCTATTCCTTGAACCCTCAATTCCCTCCTAAAGCAACCCGAATGCCTTCTGTAACTCGGTACTCGAAGCAAATCGTTTCATTCCTCCGCTGAATGCAGCTTAAAAGCGCTCAACTGACCACCGTCGTGCACTCCGTTGGAATCCCTCGACCTTCATCGCACTCCTCCAGTGATTTTCTCCCCCATTATACTTTCCGACCAATGCTCATTTTTCACTCTCTCATCGATGCAGCCAACGACGACGATTCAACCATCGATTACGGACGAGTCCCTGAACTGAAGCTGGACCGGGGAAGCGATTTAACGTTGCCCACGAACACGCCCAGTCCCTCGTTCAGGACGATTCGAGCCGACTTCATTAACAGGCCTCGACCGCTGACTCTGACCAGAGGGGCGGAAGAGGAAACGGCGGCAGCTCGGGAGTGAAATCACATTTGTTTGCAATTAACTTTACAGCACTGTGGACGATGCTCGATGGGGGAGAAAGAGAGAGGAAGGAAGAGAAAGGGAGAGATACGGAGGGAGGTAAGTATGTTGGGCGTGGCAGGGTCGCGTCCTCGTTAAACGTCCAAAGGAACCACAGGAAGAGCGGGGGCCTGTGGCTGGGAACGAGATAATTTATTTCGTACGCGCATTAATGGGCATTGATTACATTGCTTTTCATTCCTTTCACTCTTTGTCCCTGCATTGTCTCTCCCTCTCCTTCTCTCCCTATCACCTTTCCTCAGAAACCACAGGGGAACGAAAAGCTTAGTTTGGGGCTTCTAACAATTCGGTAATTAATGAGAGAATGTGAGAAAAATCATGGCAGAAAAATTCAGGGAAAGAAAAATGCATGCAAAGATAAATTCATGGCAGAAAAATTCAGGGAAAGAAAAATGTAGGGAGAGAAAATTTTAGGGAAAGAACAATTTAAGAAGAGAAAAATTTAGGGAGAGAAAATTTTAGGGAAAGAACAATTTAAGAAGAGAAAAATTTAATGGAACAAAATTGAAGAAGACAAAAATTAAGGAAGAAAAAAATTGGGGAGAGACATGCATTTGCATGTGAAAAAAAATTAATGGAGACAAAAATTTAGGAGGCGAAAAATTAATGGGAAGAAAATTTAAGATGAAAAAAACGGGGGAGAAATGTATATATAAAAAATAAGGAAATAGAGATGACATGCGGTCGTATGTGGAGTTGCAACAAAGAACGAGGTAAGTAATCTATTTTGTACTTCTTTTAATTCGTCTTTCAATTATCCATCCTCTACTTCTTTAGATTATCCATCCTCTTCTCCTTCTTCTTGTTATTCATCCTCTGCTTCCATCTTCTTCTTATTATCCATCTCCTTCTTTCGATTCTCCTTCTTTTGATTCTTCTCTCTCTTCTTCTCTGATCTTCTCTTTGTCTTCTTCCTCCCCTTGGTCACATTCCCGGACGAGAAGTCAGAAAAGTTTTTCATTCCCACACTGTCTTTTTCTCAATCTCCCTCTGTCTCTTTCTCTATCACTCCCTCTCTCTCCCTCTGTCTCTCTTCCTCGTCGGTCTTTCGCCATCTTCCTTCGTTCACCGGCAGGCAAAAGTTTTTTAACAACATGGCAAGTTGACAGATTTACCGGAAAATTAACAAGAACAACAAAGCCAACAACTTATGAAAAGGACAACAACAGTGACAAGAAGCACAAATAAAAATAACAAGAATAACAACGACAGCAATAACCTGTGAAATGATGAAAACTTCGTCCACAACTCAGGGAGATGCGAGAACGAAAGATGAAGTGGAAACAGAATCAAAATCAGAAGCGAGCGGATGAGGGGGAAGAAAAAGGATAAAGACAAAGAAGAAGAGACAGACGGGGCCGACAAAGAAGATGAAGAGACCAAAAGAGGCCGAAGACTGGGAGACTAGAAAAAAAATTTGGAAATAAAAAAAATAAAAGAACAAAATACCAGAAAATAAAATGAAATGGAACCAAAATTTAAGGAAACATAATGAGAAGGAAACAAAATTAAAAGAAACCAAATGAAAGAAATGGAGAAAATAAAAGAGGAAAATCCAACGATGGCAAACAAGTTAAAATGTCTAAAAGTAGACTACGAAAAATTGAACGTGCCAGAAATACATGAGTTGGCTTGTTTAACACCAACAAAAATTACAAAACCACAGAAAAAACAACAAAATAACAAAAAAAGTAACAACATCAATAATAACAACAACATCAATAATAACAACAACATCAATGGAATCACATCTGGTCCCTCGCTCAACAGCTGCTCGTCTCCGACAGCAAACAGAATCATTCTTCCGTCTCATTCGGACATTTTTTTTACCGGAATTCTTTCTTTTCTCCATCTCGATTTTTTTTACTCCTTCACTTCTTCCGTCTTCCGTCCCCTGTTTCATTTCGTCTCTCTCTCTCTCTCTCTCTCTATCTCATTCCCTTCTCTTCCCTCCAAGGTTTGCCGGATGGATGAAGAAAACTTTCCACAGCCTGCATTTCTCTTCATCATCCTCTGGTCGAGACTCGAGTCGAACTTATGTTGCGGTTGAGCTTGTTTTTTCCTTCTTCTTCTTCTTCTGCCTCTCCTGCATCGGCGAATTGTGGCAGCACTTGGAGAAGGTAGGTCAGAGAGAAGTCGAAGGAAAATCAACTGGAAGCAGCGATTGATCAGGATCCAGAGATATTGATCTTAAAAGCTTTTAGAAAGGTATATTTTTATAAAAATTAATTTCGAACATCTTGTAAAAATAAAGAAGAGGTGACATCAGTAATTTTATATTTTTAATTTTGTTGTCTTAATAATTCCAAATGTGTTCAAATTAGTATTTTCAAGAATATTAAAAATTTTTCAAAAGGAACTTTTTTTCACAAAAATCCCCCGACTTCAGAAATCAACACAATAACCTAAATTGTCCATTCTCGAAGTCCTAAAAATCCGATCCTTTTGGAATTTAAATGGGCAAATTGACCACAGATTTAAATTCCCTCCACCTCATCGCCAAACGTGAGTCGTTGTAAGAGATTCGCCCGCCTCTCGTCATGTCCATTGGTCTGGGATTCTACCGGATTTCTTTTCCTGGGCTTCTTCTTTACGGCTTTTTCTTCTGCGCTTCTGTTTTTACTTCTTGGGTTCTTCATCTTCTTCTGGTCTTCTCCTTCTTTTGAGCTTCTCATTCTTCTGGACTTCGCCTTCATCATCTGGTCACCTTCTTCTTTATCTGGTCTTCTAAACGCTTAATTCATAAATATTTCATGAAGGGGGAAGACGTGCAAAGACGAGGAAATCGCTATTTAGGTAGATGGATGAAAAATGCACTGAGAGAAAATTCATTCGAACTCCAGTTTCCTAGTGGAAGGAAACAGCAGAAAATTATCTGGAACTAATGGAGATTGGGACAAAAGGAAGGAAAGAAGGAGTAGGAAATAATTTTGCTTGGTAGCAAATGCAATGGAATTTATTTGCAGATGAAGAGAAATTGCTCCTGAGGCCAGAGGAACCACAAAATGATGTTGTTCTTCTCGTTGGAAGAACTTATTATAATTTCAAAATTTTAATTAAATGGAAAGTTTGGGAAGAGAAAAAATGAGACAAAAAATTACTCTTTAATATAATAATTTGTAATTAAGAGTTGTTTTTCTATAGTTCTTAATGACTATTTTAAGCGTAACAGAGGTTTTCGAAATTGTATCTTTAAAAAGTGAATTTCTTGATATTTTTTTATATTCTCTAAAATTCTTCATTTTTCTAAGCTATCATTTTGTGTGAGTCTTTAAGTTGTTCTTTCAAAATGACTCTGAGGTTATTTTACGAATTATGAATGTATTTTATGACTTATTTGCAAAAATTCCATAATCTTTGTCTGAGTCTTCGAGTTATTTTAAAATATGTCTCACAGATTATTTTGTTGTTATGGTGCTTTTTAAAAACTTTTTTCCGAAAAGAGAATTTCCTGATCATTTTTGATATTTTGTAAAATGTTTGTTTTCCTAATCTTTGTCTCCATCTCGCAGATGTCTCAATTATAGAAGTGAAGTCATTTTTCATGAGTCTCCAAGGTCATTTTAAGAGTTATGGAGTTTTTTTTTAAACTCGTCTTCGTAAAATGTATTTCCTGGAAATTTTTGAAATTTCTTATAATATTTTCTTTCTTTGAATTGGATCACCTTCTTGGTATTTGTTAATTTTCAATTTTTCTCTTTATTTTCGCCATCAGACCTATCGAAATCTTCGTCTAACTTCGCTCAGTGTACCAAGTTGGCCCACATATTTATAACAATTCCTATTGCGCCCTGGTTAAAATCGTTCTCTCCTTATGCCACGCCTCCTCCTCTGTGCAGGAAGTCAGCATTATTGATGACTTAATTCCGGCTGAAATATTTGTTCTACTTCAGAAAAGACGTGAAGAAAGGGAGGGGGAGATGAAGAGAGAGAGAGAGGCAGAGCAAGAGAGTGAGATGAAGAAGGTGGGAAAAAATTGCACAATTGCGCGCCTTTTCTTCTCTCTCTCTCTCTCTTTCTCCCTTTCTAGCTTCACATATGGATGGCCAATAGATGTGTGGCGGAATAAATTTGTGAGGGAGTACAACTAAGTGTGTGTGAGTATATTAGTATGAGTGTATTTGTGTTTAAGAGCGTACGTGGTTAATAAATAATCCAAGTTAATATTGCGCCAAATGGCACTTGGAACAGCGAGGTTTTATTGCCAGACCCATTCTCTGCAACAACAACAATTCCACTGTATTCTAGTTCTATAAACCACTCTACACATACATACACAGAAATGGGGTGTTCGTTGATGTGTGAGTTTATAAAAAATGCATGTGTGTTTTGCTTCTCTCGAGTGGAAGTAGAAAAATGTTTTCTCTTTAAGAAGATTCTTCTCAAATAGTTGATGTTTGTTTGTTGTTGTGGTTCGTGGTTGTTGCATTTGTTGTTGTTATGGTTTTTGTTATTTTGTTTGTTGTTATATTTTTCGTAATTGTTGTTATTATGGTTATTTTTGTTGCTATACTTGTTTGGTTGATATTCTTCATGACTTTTTATTGATGTAAGTTTTCTTTGTTGCTTGTTGTTCTCATTGTTTGTGTTGTTTCTGTTATTGTTTTTGTTGTTTTTGTAGGCTATTCTCCTCGTTGCTGTCGTCTTCCTTTGTTCTCTTCTTTTTCCCACTCATTCTTCCTATTTTGTTATGATTTTTGTTGTTCTCAGTTGTTCTGTAGATGTTGCTGGTGTTGTTTTTGTTGTCAACATATGTTTATTGTTGTTGTTGTTTTTGTTGTTACATTGTTCTTTCCTTTTTTTTCTCTCTCTCTCTCTGTCCTTCTCTTCTCCTTCAATGCTCATAGAAAATGGCTTTTGTTTTATAGCTTCTTACTACTACATTAACAGTTAATAATGTGTGCTGCACCACAGAAAAACACACCATTCAAAGAAGAAGAAGAAGAGTATAACAAAAACACTTCACATTGTACCCTACCACACGCTCCTATCTGCCACGCCCCCTTTCCTACAACTCCATCAAAGACGTGTGGGAAAAGCTCGCGAGAATACGCAATGTTTTTGCTACTTAGCTGAGTGCTTCTGCCTGTGTGTGTTTGTGTTGGTGAATAGTATGTGTTTGTGTTGGTGAATTTTATAGAATGTGCTTGTGTTGGTGAATTGCATAGTATGTGTTTATATTGGTGAACTGAATAGTATTTGTGTGAAGCATTGTTTTTCAACGAAATTTTTCGGCGAATAAAATCCCTTTTTCACAAAATGCAAATCCGTGGATTCTTGACATATTGTTAGATGGTTGGTTGGTGTTTGTTTTTCAGAGAACAACAGAGAATGTGAATTCCACTAGAATTTCCCACGAGTAAAGAATCTGGAGAAATTTTGATTTATTTTGAGTTCTAATGTTGAAAAATATTTTATAGGAAAATGCACCAATATAAAAAAAACCAGAATTGATTTGGGTTTAAATTCAAGAAATAAAAATTTAAAATTAGTACACAAACAAATTTAAAAATATAAATAAATTAATAAAAAAAAAAAAACATTTTATAGAAAATTACACCAAACTATAAAAATAAATCCCATAATTCATTCGGGTTTGTCTTCAAATTAAAATTTACGAAATAAAAATGTAAAACTAGTATACATACAAATTTTTAAAAAACATTTTAATAAAAATAATACTAAAAATAAATGTTTCAACAAATAAAAAAATTAAAAATTTTAATTTTAAAAATTAAAATTAAATAGACAAATATAAAATATAAAATTTTCATTGGCCTCTACAGAAACAAGAAATTAAATTCGAAAGTAACTATCAAAATACTTTTATAAAATTTATGAATTTTAAAAATTCAATAAATTTATTTATCCAAATTTCGGAAATATTACCAAATATTTAATTTTCCTCAAAAATATCCCGTGGTGCAATTTACATATCTAATCTTCCGAATATCAATTTTCTGCATATATAAATTTTCTTCAAAATTTTCTCAATTTTAACCCGAATAATCGCTTTGTTGTTATTGTTGAAATGTATTGTTGTTTTGAAAGTGTTTTTGTTTTTGTTGTTATTGCAAACATAATAGAATTGAAAATTTCCTAATGTTTTGTAGTTGACGTTGGTGTTGTGTGACATTATTTTGCAAAGACCAACAACAATAATGAAATTTTCAATAACAACAACAACAACTATTTCAACAAGAACAAGAATTCACAGAAAAACAAAAATCCTCACAACAACAAAAACCAACGGAAAACAACTACAACAATTGAAAAAACATTCCATTTCAAATGCAAATGTTTTCATGCAACAGACGACGACGACATAAGAGAAGAAGAATTTCCTTTGTTGTATTTGTTGTTGTTGTTGTTGTGATGATGGTGGTGTCGGTTGAAGTTGCAGCAAGTGTTAGGTAACAACAACAAGAACAACAAATGTGAATAAGAAAACAGACATTTTCCTCGAGGAAATCTACTTATGACAAAATCTGTTTGAAATTTCAAACAGAACCTCAGAGGCAGAAACAGAATGAGGACAGAGGAGCAGAGAAGAGAGTGAGATAAAGAGTAAGGGTGGGAGGGAGAGAGGAGAGAAGGCGAGGGATAGAAAGAGGGCAAGGGATAGAGAGAGAGCGAGGGATAGAAGGAGAAGATAGAGAGAGAAGCTGGTTGAAAAGTAGAACGAGCTACAGAGAAGTTGAACTTCCGTTTCCGTTTCTTCAAACGACAGATGCAGATCTTGAGAAGTCACAAAAGGAGGAGTAGAAGGGTTAAATAAAGGAAGGGTTAAAGATTCTCCCAGTTTCGTAAAGACTTCTTTAAGAAAGTGGCAGAATGAAGGAGAAAAGAGGAAATAAAGAGAGTGAGAGTGCGTGTGAGATGAAATTTAATAATTTAAATCTTCACCAAAATCAAAGTAAAAAGGATTCATATTTGGGAACTTTTATTGCTAAATTAAAATAAATAAATAAATATAATAAACTAAATGACTAAACGAATAGAGATTGCCTAATACAAGGGAAGTTCACTTTTAGAGATGATAAAGAGCGTTATCCGAGATGAGAAAGACCTTTATCCGAGATGGAAAAAAGCGTTATCCAGAGTTAGAGAGATTTTTCCTAAGTTCAAAGGATTTTTATACGAGGTGGGCTCCAAAGATGATTGCGAAGGAACTCCTCCTAAAATCTCCAACCTCATCTCGATCCATTGCGCACCGGAACCTTCTGCGGCTTCGGCTCCTTCACCCGACCCAAGACCTGCAGCATTCGCGCATAGACCAAACGCCTCACGTTGATGGCCCACAGGAAATCCATGTGATTGAAATCCTCCTGCGGAACGAGATATTTCCCAATTGGGCGACCGAGATCCTTGTACATGTCCTCAACATCCTCGGGATGGCAGAGCAGATCGTTGCTCGAGTAGTAGACATAGGTGGGCACCGTGACCAGACTCAGGTTGTAGCGGGGCGGGACGTGTTCGCGATAGAGCGCGAGATTCTTGTTCGTGCTGTAGCTGTAGGGGGCGAAGCGACCGTTCTTGATAATCTGAATGAAGTGCTTGACCTGTTTGGCCGAAACACCAGCCGGATAGTGGCCCAAAATCACCGGGAACATTTTCTAAGGAAGCGAAGAAAGAAGTAAAATTGATTAAGCGGACTTTGCGGATCATTTGATCGCTTGACTCACCCTGTTGAACTCGCCCCAGTTGCGGCCGACGATGCCGAAGACGGCTTCGATGCACAAACGCTCCGTCTCCTCGGTCATGCGGCACAGGAAGCGAAACTCGCCGTTGAACATCTCCGTGATCGAGCTGCCGACCAAACTCTGCATGGGAAATAGTTTTCAAAAAAGATCTTTCACTTTTTTCTCTCATTTTTGGTTTTTTCTACTCACATTGAAGTAGATTCCGATGGCCCGAATGTAGGGATGATCCTCGGTCTCCTTGGCGTAGACGGCCGGCGCCATCGCCTGCATCATGATCACCTTCTTGTTGTACTCCGGTCGCATCGAGCACATCACGAAGAATGCGGTGCAGCCCTGCGAAAAGATAATATGGTTAATGAATTTTTTTTGGAAGATGAGTGAATTTTGGAAGATGAATGAATTAATTTTGGAAGATAAATGCATTATTTTTGAAAGCAGATGAAGATACCTGTGAGTGGCCGGCATATTGGATCTTCTTGAAGCCGGTCGTCTTCAGGACGTAGTCGATCATCGCCGGCAGGTCGTACATGCCGATCTCGTGCCAGCTGAAGTCCCAGAATTTCGTGCCCTCAGGGTCGAGGGTCGTGTGGTTGCGCGAGTAGCGATTGCCGCGCGCATTTCCCAGCCAGACGTCGTAGTTCTGGTCCGAGAGGAGGTAGGCTGAGGCGGGAATGAGAATAGGTCAAAGAATGGAAACGATTTTGGTCACTGTCTCGTTCGTAATCTGGTCTTGGGTCATTGTCCAATGAGGCCTCTGTTGAAGTGAGTCCAGGTCCTTTCATCAGCACTTCGTTCTTCACTAGTTTTTCCTGAATTTCACTCATGTCGTTCGTTCTTCACTCATCCCCTCGTTCCTTCTCCAAATAACCTTCATTGCTTCCCTTGTATACTTCTTCATTTTCTCATTCCCTTCATTGTTCTCCTCGTCTATTCATTCATCGTTTCGTTGTCATACCATCGTTGTCCATCCATCGTTGTGTTTCTATCATCACCCTTCCATCATCCTCATCAACACTTCTCTTCTTTCCCCATCTCATTCCCATTTCATCCCAAACCATATCATCTAATTCTAACCCATCCCATCCTTGATCTCACCCTCTCTCCTTTTCGTAGTGCTTTCGTCATTCTTTCCCATGGTCTCCTATAGTCGCCCATAGACTCTCCCTCGTTCTGTCAGCATCGTGTCCTTCTTCGCTCTTCATCTATCTTGGAGCCATAATTCTTAGGCCTTCATTCCCTTTGCTATCGCTTTCACACTCTCAATCGAATTCACGTCAAGGATTCAAGACAAACTCCACGCTCTCGACTCACCGAGACTGATGTTCGGACCCATGATGACGTAGCCCGCCGAGCTGTCCACGAGGCCGTGCTGCAGGAAGAACGGTTGGGCGCCCTGACGTCGGAGGCGATGCATGGTCAGGATGTAGCCGTCGTCGGTGGTGACGTGATGCACTTCCGCTTGGTAGCCGTATTTGGCTATCAATTTGTCCTGTCCGAATGCAAAGCGATTCATTAGTCAGGGGTTCGATGAGAAGGTGACAAAGACAAAGTTAACATGGGGAATGAGAATAACTGCAGTAAAGAGAAGAGGAAATACAAGAACAATATCAACAAGAACAAACACAATAAGAACAAAAACAACAACAACAAGAACGACAACAACACCTGCACCAACAACATCGAACACTCCACCAATCACTGAAGCACTCCAGTTGGATTGGAATCTGAGGTAATTAATCTTCCAAAATCGAAGGGAAAATTTTAACGGATCCTGGTTTTAGTGATGAGTCTTGGATTCTTGGGGTTCTAGAGGTTTTAGCAACTGACGAATACTAGGATATGAGACTTGGAGATGAACTCTAGAGTCTAAGATGAACCCTAGTATCCGAGGCGAACGTTGGAATCCCCAACAACCAGGAATTTAGAAACAGAAGCTTTGATTTAATTATGAAAGCATAGATTTAAAGAAAGAATTGTGAATTTTAAGACCGAAGCGTGGATTTTAACATAGAAACGTGAATTTAAAACTTAAATTGGGACTCTAAAAACGAACCTGAATTATGGTTCAAAACTAGTTGAGTTTTCGATTAACTGAAGAACTCTGTGCTCTTCGAAAAACTCTTGAACTCTGTCTCCACAAACGGACTCTTCAGAAGAAATTCTGGTCACACACACCTTGTATCAGGAAATAAAAGTCAAGGCCTAACCGAGATAATGAAGAAACTTTAACTTACCACCGAAAGATAGGAATCCTCGCGGATGCTCTTGCGCGACGCTTTCTCCTGCGGCGTCTCATCCTCGCCGCTCTCGTCCTCCTCGTCGTCAATGAATTGGGCTGTGGAGAAGTGGAGCGACAGAAGCGCGATTCCAAGGATCAACCAGAGCCAAAGAGATCGGTGGAAGGAACTCATGGTGAAACTGATGATTGATGAAATGATGGGTTTTCTTGGAGAAGATGGATCCCTAATCTTATCCTGGGCTTTTGTTGAGAAGATGGATTCCTGATCGTATGGTTGAGTTACTTTAGAAAATATATCACTGATGTTATGAAGTATTCCTCTCTTATAGATTAACTTTATCACTTCCGGCAGCAGCGACTTCGGCGCGTCCGTCTTCAGCGATCGAGTGCGTTTAAGTCGAGGGCACAGCAATCCCACGACTATATAAGAAAAAACACTTCCGAACTCCGAGATCACTTTTTCCCATGAGTAGCCAACAATCGAAATGATGTGTAAAAAAAAACTTCATAAAATTTGGGTAAAAAATGACTGGGAACCACACGGAAAAAAACACAAAAACCACAATGTTACAAAATTCACAAAATAAAGAAAAAAATTACGAAAGTAAAAAAAAAATTGCAGACTTAAAAAAGAAATTAAAAAATCACGGAAAAAAGAAATTAAAAATTATATGAAAAAAAGAAATTAAAAAATCACAAACAAATATTTAATTAAAAAAACCTCGGGGGAATGAGGTGAAAAAAAAATCGCACAACGATCGGAGATAAAAACGTTAATCCGCAAGATTGCAAAAACACCTTCCAGAAGACGTTGTTGCAGGTTCAGGTAAAGAAGAATAAGCAGAAGACGATGAGGAAGAAAAAGAAGAAGAAACCGCCAACGCGATCTCGACCTGGAGCGAACGAGTTCAAACGATCGGCTGCGATGCGATTCGACGACTGACTGAGCGACGGCCAAAAAGACGACGATCCAAATGGTGTCGGAGGGAGCCAAAAATTAAAAAAAAAACTACCGGCGATCGCCAAAAGTCCAACGAAAAAAACAAAACAAAAAACACACATTTAAAACATCGACAACAACAACATAAGCAACAACAACAACAAATTAACAAACGCGCCCAACGATGCGACGAAAATTCGAAAAACTTTCCGAAGCCGATTTAACCACGAGGCATTTTTGTTGTCTGCATTAGTGTTGTTATTGTTGTCTCCCTTGTTATTGTTGTTGTTGTGTCCATTATCATTGTTGTTGTCATTATCGAACCTTTCCTCGTCTACTTAATATGCATCATTATTGACCGCGTAACGTGCATAAAAATGTCGCATCCACCACTCGTTGGATCCATCATTCGGTAGGTGGAAAGTCGTCTGACTCTTCTTCTTTTTCTTCTTATCCGTTGTCGTGCACCTCCCTTTATTGTTGTTATTGTTGTTTTGTAAATGCGTTACTCGTTGGCCGAAACGAGAGCGAGGCATTCCTTCTCTCTCTCTCTCTTTCTCCCTTTCACTCACAATCGCTCTCACTTTCATCGGTCGTTAAACAAAAACGTCATTTTAACTTCGATGCTTCCGAAATGATTTACTTAGTACAGGGTGGAGCGGGTGAAACGAGGTTGGGGTAAACAATGAATGACAGTGTTGTCAGCGTCTGGGAACAATGGAGGCTTTCATTTGCTTTTTGAATGAAGAGGGAAGGACGAATATATTCAAGGGCTTAGTCGCAAGGTCTAAAGGGAAGGTTGGGAAATTGGGTTTGGACTGTAGAATTTCAAGGTTGTATATAAAAACCACTTATGTGTTTTACAAGCAAACGTTAATTTTTTCAATCATTGTTTACACATATATGAATGATTTAATAATGTTGTCATTTATACATATATTTAAAATAATATCGTTCAATGATTTAATTCTTTCAGAAATATATTTTTAAAAATAATTTTTAAAAAATCTACTACTCAAAAAATATGTAAATTAGAAAAAACCACAGGTTTCGGAAGAGTTTAAAGAAAATTATTTAAGACAACAAAATTATTTGTATATAAAAATATAAAAATTATATAGAATACTGAAACATTTATTGTTATTTTAATTTATAATAATTATTTGATATTTAAATTTTTAATTGTTTTTAGTACTTAAAATATAATCTTTATCAATATTTATTTTTGTTCGTAAAAAATTACTCACATTTTTATGTTTTTACAACTTTTACTAATATACATTTATTTATTTTCTTTTATAGAAATATAATTTACATTTAAATATACATAAGTTAAACTTTAGCTATGCGCCCCTGTGCCTTGAAAATGTCGCCGAAATCGGTTTATGTATTTAAATTCACTGAGTGGATCGTGTTGTTGTGGCTAATATTGAGTGTAACAATGAGTTGACTGTTTATTTGTTGTAATTGGCATTGTCACATTGTTGTTGCTGTTGTTGTTTTGGCATTTAACCACCAATTTTGACTGCAGGGTCCAATCGGTATTTATGTTTTGATTTGCGTTTTCGCTGCTCTCACTAATTTCCTCGACTTTGTCAGTTGTTGCTTCTTCTTCTTATCCATTAACTCTTTCTTGAGTGCTTCATTTATAGTTGTTGATTTTTGTTGTTGTTTATTTGTATACGTTTTTATTGTTGTTGATTTTTATAAGTTTTATTGTTGTTGATTTTAATATGGTTTTGTTGTTTTAATATATATTTTTTTGTTATTGCTGAATTGTTTTTCTTGCTTTTCTCGATTCAATTATTGTTGTTGATTTGTTTATATTATTATTGGTTTGTTTTCCTTTTTATTATATTTAATTATTATCTTTTTATATTTTTTAAGTTATACAATTTTTGTTTATTTTTTTATACATACTTTAAAATTTTGTTTATTTTTAATCTTGCGTTTTATTGGAAAAATATTATTATTTTATGTTTTTCTAAATTATTCTTAATATTACTATTTTATTATTTTTCCAATATTCTTTTACTGTTATTGTTGTTGTATACTCTTCACTATTGTTGCTATATTTTAAATCATTTTGAATGACGTGTAAA
Source organism: Coelopa frigida (assembly GCA_017309665.1). Classification (NCBI taxonomy): domain Eukaryota; kingdom Metazoa; phylum Arthropoda; class Insecta; order Diptera; family Coelopidae; genus Coelopa; species Coelopa frigida. Next base: position 8,476,202 of record CM029565.1, on the reverse strand, counting down.
TGCAAGAGCTAAAAAATAACAAAAAAAAAAATCTATTAATAAAAACTCTTTGTCAAAACTCACTGAAGCCAACGATTGTTGACCGAATTTTCTGGAGTTTGTAGAAAAGGACGGAAAAGCAGCTGAAAAGAGTTAGAGAGACCGTGAGATAATCTACGTAAAAGATTAGAAGATTGATGTGATTAATTCGGCTATTGTTGTTGCTCGTGTTGATTTTGGTAAATGAATTTAAATTGTTTTCCTACAAAGACAAAAAGCTTGAGCAACATCAACGGTGATAAAACAGATATAAAACCAATGAACACAACAATCAAATGTGTTATTTTTTTCTCGACAACAAAAACAACAAAAATATCGGCAGCAATAAAAAAAGCGTCTAACAACAGAAAACAATGGTTAACAACCTCTTTCTTAATTTCTTTCCTTCCCTCTAGCGTTGCTTCGTCTCCCTTTCTTTCTTTCTTTCTTTTTTTGTCTTGCCACGAGCTGTGGATTTAAGCGGAAAGTAAAAGCGCTTCCAAATGTTGCGTAATCGCCGCCAGCTTTGACAAGTGGGCCAGAAGAGGGAGAAGAAGCAGTAGAAAGAAGTTGGCTTTGACGATCCTTTTATTTATATCAATCCAATCCGCCTCCTAGAGTGGCCACCCTTTCTCACTCCAGGCGTGCAACTTCCGTATTATTTTATGAAATTTTAAATCGATATTTTTGTCGATTCGTATTTTGTATGAATTTTTATATAAAATATTTTTATGGGCATTTTGTATCAAATTTTTTTATGTATTTTAACATTGAATTTTTATATTGAATTTTTATATCGAATTTTTGTATCCATTTTTATTTATCGAATTCTTTTATTGAAGCATTACCAAAATTTAACATCGATTTTTTATATCGAATTTTGTTTTTTTAAATCGATTTTCTGTATCGAATTTTCATATCGAATTTTAAAAATACATCTTCCAGATTCCGCCTCTGTCGTGGTGCCTGTCTACCACTGGAGGTAGCTCACATCAGGGTTGCCACCCTCCACCCTCACTCGATGACATACTGCAGTCCACCCCCCAAAAACTTCTCGATCAGCTCTACCAGCCGATCGTTCACCAGCCTCCGCAGCTCCGGGGCGCACACGAAGTCCAGATGGTTGAAAGTCTCCGCTGGCACCCTGTAAACGCCGATCACGCAGCAAGGCAGCAGGTGGGCGTAGATATGGTGAACGCCCGAGGGCGTGGCCAGCGCATCCGTCTCACCGAAATGCAGCAAAAGCGGAACCGACACCTGACCGAGGTCGTAGGTCAGTGGATCGACGTTGTTGTTGTACGCCTGCCGATTCCCCTCGACGCCGTAGTCGAACGAGACGAAATCGCCCGATTTCCAGAGTTGCTGCAGGTGCTCCACGGCCTTGAGGGAGCCGCCCTGAAGAAGGGCGCCAAAGAGCAAGGGGTCGATGGACTGTGGAAGGGAGAGAGATTGACATATTGATAGATAGATAGATTGATAGATTTCGTCTCACCCTCGAGTGGAGGCCTTTGCCCACCACGATCGTCATCTGCTCCAGACACTGCGTCCGCTCGTCCGAGTTCTGTTTCAGGCACAGCTGACGCAGCTCCCCGGCCTTGAAGAGCTCGTAGGCCTGAGTCTTCTCCTTGGCCTGAAGATGCCGGGATTTTATTCAAGATCGAGATTAAAAAATAAAATATTTACTACCTCACCTTAACAAATTTTGCGATCCTCTTGACTTGAGGCGCGCTCAGCTTGATTTGGTCGTGGAGCTCGGCGACCGGCGCCAGTGCTTGGAGGAGCAGGATTCGCTCGTTGTACTCCGGATGCAGGGTAAGCAAGACGAGGAAGGCGTTGAAGGCCTAAGGAAGAGAAAGACAGACAGAGATACAAGAAGAGAAAAATAGATAGATGAAGAGATAAAATCATTTATGCATCACGCCTATAGAAGTTTAAATTCAAATATAAGATGAAAAAATATAAAATATTCGATAAAAAATTGGTTATAAAAAATTTAATAAAAAAAAACGGTTCTAAAAAATTGATACAAAAATTCGATGTATACATTTTCTACATCGATATAAAATTCGATAAAAAATATCGATATAAATTGTCAATATAAAAATTCGATATACATTTTTTTATAAAAACTTTGATATTATGAATTATACGACATATTGAGAGATTGATTATAATTGAGAAAAGTAGATTGAAAGAAGGATCATGATTGACAGACGGATCGTAATTAAGAGAAGGATCATTACTGAGGGTGGAAAAACTGGACGCACCTCGGAGTGCGTGACCACAAACAACTGATGAAAGGATGATTCGTTGCGCACACAATCGACGATGGCGGGCAGGTCGAAGGCGCCCACCTCGTGAAAGCTGAAGCTCCAGAACTCGGCCTGGTCCGTGGTGAACGACGTGTGATTGCGACCATGGACCGAGCCTCGTGTGTTCGCCAGCCAGACGTCGTAGTCCTTGGCGTAGAGCAGGAAGGCGAGACTTTGAGCGGGGCCGAGCAGAACCCAAGCGAGCGAAGAGGTCAACAGGCCGTGAACGAGAAGCACGGGTCGGTGGCCGGGCTTCGGAAGGCGGTGGAGCTTGAGGCGGTATCCGTCGCGCGTCGTCACCTCGTGCAGCTCCAGCGGGTGCTTGTTCTTCTCGATCCAGTCGGCCTGAAAAATAGGATTTGAAGAATATTGGTTGCAAATTCCAATCGATCTTTTTCTTACCGTTGTCCACTTGGACTGTTTCTCGGCCTCGCGATCGTAGGGTTTCTCGGCACTCTCGCGTCCACCGCCGAAGGGTCCGAACAGGTTGAGCCGTGGCAGACACGCCTCCGCCGCCCACTTGGTCCTACTTGGCCCCAGCAGCTGCTCAGAGGCCAGCGCGATCGCCACGAGTGCCAGGGACAAGGTTTTCGTCGTGTCGTTCAGTCTCATTGATCATCGCTTGGATGTGCGGGCGGCACTGAATTCGCTTCGAACTGAGGTCGAGGGCGTCAGTTGGCAATTTGGCTCATTCTCGATTTGTTGTTATTGTTCTGTTAATTACCCCAAATCGGAATTGAATCGATCGAAATCGGAGTCGAAAACGAGCACCGCGTGTGGTGGACGATGAGCCCTACAGTAGATCAATAGAGAGACCTACGAAATTCAACTGAAATTCTAAAAAAAATCAATATAAATATTCCATAAACAAATCCTAATGAGTTATTAATAAATTTTTTTAAATTAATTAATATAAAAAAAGTAAACAAATTCAATATAAAAATTTTAAAATTAGAAAAAAAATTTCATAGACAATTTCGATATGATCATCAAAAAATGAGATATGGATTAAAAATAGTTATAAAAACTTTGATATAATTTTGCTAAAAAATTAAAAACAAGAAAAAAGTTCGATTTAAAAAACCGATATATAAATATTGAACATACAAATTCGATATAAAAGAATTGAAAATGTTGATAAATTTAGTATAAAGTCTCGATAGTAAAATTCGAGGTAAACATTCGATATATTCTGGAATAAAATCTGTGGACTTTTGACAAAACAACTTAAGTCGAGATAAGATAATTTACAAAATTTTGTTTATCATATTAATTTATATTATAAATATTTAATATATAACAATATTTGGTTATTAAATTAAAATAGGCGACACATTTTTACTATAATACAATATTTTTACTTGTATTTAAATACAAAAATTGGTGTACACTTTATTTTTTATTATTCGCTCTCCTCAAGAATTTTAATATCAGACATAATACCACTACTTCATATACCTCGCCATCGATTTGAACACAAACACAAACCTATTTCGAACGTTCCGGTCAATGTAAATCTTAAATATTCGAAATAGACTTCACTTCGCAAATCGATAGACCGACATGACCAATCTTTACTCCGATCAAATGTCCACATTTCAACCACCCGTAGATTCCCTAAATTTTGTGTGCAAAAAGTTCGCGAGTTGAAATTGGGGTTCATAAAAAAGTGATGCCTATTTTTAGGCATCGCTAATAAACGTTCGCACAAAACGAGCGAAAACCGCGAAAGAGTTGAATTTTTACGGAGGGTCTCGAATTTACGGCCAGACTCGTAAAAAACCCCATCGTGTGAGGGGCGAGGTAAATAAAAGCGAGAGATGGGAGATGAAATTCAATGAGGCGCCTGCGAGTATGCAGCGATTTTCGTGCACGTTGTGCGTGAGCATATTTTTCACATATTTTCGGAAAAATATTTGTTGTTGGCTTCGTTCTTGTTGCTGTGGTTGTTGGAATTTGTTCTTGCTATTGTAATTTTTCTTGTTGTTGTAATATTTTTTTTATTCATTGTTATTATTTTTATGGCTCGTATTCGAAAGCATTTCATTTTATAACAATTTGATAAGCGGAAGCCACCATATTGCGGCCGCCTCTGGACGCAATCGGCGTAGCCTGGCGTCGAGTTCATTTGGCCGATGGTTGAATGTGTGAGTGTGTGTCGTGCACAAGTGTGTTTGAGTTTCTCTTTTTGTTGTTGTTCATGGCGAAGTCACATATTAATTTTTCGATATTTGTTTATCGGTAGCAGGTGGAGAAACGAGAACGTGAACGACGAGGACGAGGCCAAGGCGAGTTCGCAAAATGAACTTCACAGAGAGCAACAAGGACGAGGGGAGGAAGTAGTAAAAGGGGGGAGATGAAAAGAGAGGGGAGATAAAACGAGAGTGGAGATAAAGAGGAAATAAAATGAGGAAATAAAATGAGAGTCAAGCAGAAGGAGTGAGAGTGATAAGAAGGACGAGTTGGTGAATAAATATTGAACGAGATAAAAAATAACTGTGGTCCAGAGAAAAAACTGACACGACTTTATAAGTGGTTGTTGTAATCGGTCGTTCTCCCTTTTTTGGCATTTCATTTAAAATTGATTTTTTCTCTCAACCTTTGGTGTCTCTCCCCTCAACCTTCGTTCACTCCTCACCATCCCACACATGACTCGAATTGCACTCGATTTTAATTCGCATTGAAGTTCATTTGCGGGCGCAGGAGATGCGAATTCTTTGAATCCTTTTCGACAGACAGAATTGCAGCCATGCGTGTTGGACTTCCGGTTGCATTGACTCGACTTCCGGCGGGCGAACAAACACATGTAGGCAGCTGTGAAACGGTATGTATATATGTATGTGTGTCTGTGTGTTGGTTAACGAAGTTAATGCCGAGATTCATGGGGAATATTAATAAAAAGTTCACGTATTCATTGCGATTTAACTGAGATGCCTCGGACGAATGAGTGTGAAGGAATGACGAGGAAGGACGAGTTCCCAGGGTCCTCGACATGCATCCTGCTGCAGGACGAAAAAAATGCCCGTTGGTCATGATAATGCCGCATATGGATTCCATTCACAGGCCGAGGGAAATCAATTTAAATGCGTGAACGATTCATTTCTCTCATTCTTTTGTTCGTTTTCTCTCTTACATTATTTCCCCTCTTTCGCATTAATTTTCCTGGGATTCTCTCGAGAAGAATATCGTTTGCCAGGATTCAGGATCAGAACTTCGTCCTTAATGACATACCTTCGATGTCAACACATTGTCTTTCGACATATCGCTGTCACTTCTTTCACTTCATTTCACTCTTTCTGCCTCGTTCAGCTTACTTATTTTTCCTTATTTCTCCCTCTCTCTCTCTCTTTCATTCGTTTCCTTTTCCTTCTTTCATCTTCCTCTCTCCCCCTTTCTCCTCTCTCTCTTTGGTTATTTTTCGTTTCCTTTCGAATTCATCGGACTGTGTTTTTTAAATTTAAAATCATTTCGAAACATGGAAAATTTCGTTCGCTCGATTGCATCCGGTGTCAAAGGAGCACAGGGTTGCCATACGTTCGCTTTTAATTGAATGCAAAAAAGAGGCAACAGCACGTGATTCCACGAGGAAGTGGTGGATGGAACGAATAGTTGGGGAAGGTGTAGAAGTAAATGCAAATAAATCGGATTCCATTGGGAAAACTCTCAGACAGACACAAACAAACAGAAGTCCAGGGGGGAGTTGATTGGAGGGCGAAAGGTGGAGAAGAAGGAGGGAGAGAGAGGATGAACAGACAGACTACAGATCGGACAGACAGACCAAAGGACGATCAGACGAATCGAGGGACGAAGAGACACAGACCAAACGATGGTCAAAATGATGGAATAAGGGACGAAAATGCAACCAAAATTTGTTAAAGGGACGACGAGAGAAGCGAAAGTGATTCAAAACCGCATCTGTAAACGACTTAATTTAATTCCCCATTTGCCCCATCTCACTCTTTTCTCTCCACTGCAAGTGACAGCAGGGAATTTTCCCTTTCATGGGGTTAATTTGAAAGAGGAGATGAAGGAAGAGGAGGAACGATGGTTTGTGAGTAAGGACTTGGTTTCAAAGGACTCCTAATGGAAGGTGATGTTTGTGAAACCTCTCTTTGTATTACTTTTTCTCCTTTTAAGATTCACATTTTTGTTGATCTCTTTCCACTTCATTTACCTTCGTTACTCTCACTTCATGTTCTTCTTCACACTCTTCCTAGCATTGATTTTGAATCAAATTTTTTTTTATATCGTCTTTTTATTATGATCAGTTTATTCATGTATCAACATGTTTCTTATCCATGATTTGCTAATACTTGATTTCCTTATTCCTTTTCCTTTTTTGTATACTCATCATCTTCACCGCAATCATCTTCTTTATACCAGTTTCCTATTGCTCAAGTCATTACATTTATCTTAATTTTCCTCCACACCTTTTTTATTCCATTTTCTTTTATGTGTTTTATGCTTTCATTTAATCCTAGAACATGTCCTTGTCCTAGTTTTCGTGTTCGTCCTCCTTCATCAGGAATCATATTAAGCTTAATAGGTACTATTTCATCTCTTCCCTTATCTTTATCTCTATCTATCTCTCTTTCTCCATCCTCATCCACCCATCTGCATCGCTCTTGTCGCTCAATTAATGAGATTCTCATCGTATCATGGAGTCTGCCGTTTGACATTCAAATGTCAAAGTCGAAAACAGACACACACATTTACACTTACGTTCTCATGTATGTGTACCCTCATACAGTCAGAGTGAAAGAGAGTGAGCGTCATGCGTAATGAGATGAGCAACAACAATAAAAAGTATACCAACAAGGACAGCAACAAGAACAACAACAAAAAACAAACAAAAACGAATCTCAGAAAATATAAGAAAAATAAAAACACGAATCTGGGCCAACACAGTAACAACAACAATCACCGTTGAAGAATTCATGAAGCAGCAGAGGAAACGGAAGCAAAGGACGATGGAGCAACGGAAAAGGAAGTGGAATGAAAACACATTTGTAATATTAAATATTTAACCAACAACAACAACAAGGGCAGAAAGATTAAGAACAGAAACCAAGAACAAAAACGACAACAAATACAATGGTTCAGAGAATGACATTAACAATGACAACAAGAACAACAATGATTTGGGGAAAAACAATGATCTTTATTCTAAAGAGACTCCAAAAATATCAATAAAAAATACAAAAATATAGAGGAAAAAACAACAAAACAAAAAAATATAAAAGAAAACGTAAAGAAATAACGAAACAATGACAATTACAACGATAACGAAAAACAACAGAAAAATAAAAAAAACAGCGAAAAAAAAATACATCGATAAAAACAATAACGAAGAAAAACGACAAAAACGTAGAAACAACAACAAATGAACCATAAAAACAACGCGAACCGCAAATGATAAAAAATCGGTATCGAAAAACAAACAAGGATGAGGGCAAGGACGAAAACGGAAACGCCAGCTGCGCCTTCTCAGCCTTGCTTCACATTTTGGTGGGCACGTTATTGTTGAAATTGTTGTTGTTGTTGTGGTAGTAGTGGTTGTTGTTTTTTTTATTGTTGTAATTGCCCGCTCTTCCGCCATCCGTTGATGAAGCAGAAGACCAAACGCTGTGATTGGAATCGGAATTCAGAGCAAACAACGAATTCCGAGCAGGATAAAGGAAAGCGATGTAAAAGAGATGGAGAGAGGGCAAAAATGAGAGAAAAAGCAAGGGAAAAAGGGAGAGAAAAAAGGAGATAGAAGGAGATAGAAAAAGTGAAACCGGAGACAAAAGACAAAGAATGGCTGAGAAATTGTTGAAAAGCTAAGTGAAGTGAATTTTTATCGAGCAAAACGAGAAACAACAATAAAAGCAACAATAACGATATTCTTAACAACAATAAATAAAACAAAAACAACAATAACAATAACATTATCAACAACAATAACAAATAATACCATTGACAACAACACCAATAACAATGGAGCAGTTGCACTCAAATTGTTAAGAAGAATCCCATTCAATTCAATGCTTGATTATGAGCAGCAAAAACAACAACAAAAATAAAACAAGAACAACAACAATAGCATAAACCACTTGATGACGACCATCGTCGCCACCGCCAGAGATCGCTTTATGGATTCTCAATCGTTGGTCGATCTGATTGTTTGCAGCTGAAGCTTCGCAGGAGTTCGAACGATTGACATTGTCATTGTTGTTTTTACTATTGTTGTTGTCATTGTTGTTATTATTGTTATTGTAATTCCATTTGTCCTCTCTATCAACGATAGCGACGAGTGACGACGACGATTTCTTCATCGTTTTTATGAGATTTTCAAGCGAATCGAAGCGAACGCAAGGATTCCATCATTTACCTTCATCGCTTAAGCGATTGACAGTGGCATTGAGTCGTTGGACAGTGGAGAAATTACTCGAGATAGTTTCTATTTTTACTCTCTTATTCGGTGTTTGCTCTTTTGCCACGTTCTCCTTCATTCGTCGTTTGTTTGTTCCACTGTTGCTGATGGAATTGAGTTGGTCAAACAACCTCATTCACTTCGTCTCTCTCTTGTTTTTCCTTATCACCTTCACCTTCTATCTCTCCGTCTCACTCTCTCTCCCTGCCCCTCTTTTCCTCTCCCTCTATTCTCCACTGAAATGCAATCACGGAAATGGAAATTCATTTTTATTTGAGCCCCAACGATAGCTTTTCTCTCACTCTCTCTCCCTTTTTGCTTCAATAACCTTTCATCGCCCCCTTTGGGCATCACCTCGGTAAACAGTGTTTATTTCGCATAAATTCCCCAGCTCTCCCCAGGCTTGGTGCCTAAAAGTCTACTTCATTTTTTCTTCTGGCCACCGAAGGAGTTCAAGAAGTTTGCGGGATTCAAATTCGTGTAAATTCGTCATAAAACTTTCGGCCCCTTGGCGAATTCGTACCGTGTAGAAAATCTGATGAAGAAGGACTTCAGCTGCCCCATCGAAATCCTTTGTTTCCTCCACCTCACGAGGTCCTTCGTCTTCTCCACCATTCAAAGTTCTTCTTCGCCTCTCCCGCGATTCGTGCTTTGGCTCTCATCCTGACGCAAAGACATTTTGTATTAATTAAACATGGCGCTCCGCAGGCGTCCAGCGGAAGCCGGGTGGGGGCGTGGTTTTTGGGGGCGGAGCCTTCGCGTCCGTTCTCGCCGAAGCGGGCTGCGAAAAGTTTGATTACGAAATTTTCTAATTACATTATGCAAAATTTGAAAACTTGAATTAAAGCGAAAACTTTGTTTGTGTTCGAAAATCCAAAGTTGCGCTTCGGCCAAACCATTTTCACCATTTCCGCCACTTCCGGTTGCGCATTTAAATGCAACCAGAAGAGAGAGAGAGAGAGAGAGAGCGGAGTGAAGACAACTTTAGATTGCCCATCTACGAATTTGGGAGTGGGCGATGGTGGGCGTGGCGCGGAGTCTGCGTCGGAGAGATGAAACTTTTATTAGCCGTGCATTAAACTAATTGAGTTCGACATCGGAAATCGGCTGACATCATTAGGCCGGCCGTCCGACGTCTAATGGCCATTAAAAGCTTTGATGCTTAATGCGCTCACGTCAGCCACGCCCTCCACTCTCCGCGCCCACCGCCAATCGCTAGTTACCGTCCTACAGCCCAAGCCAAAACCTCCACCTGTCGCATTAGGAATTAAATTTTCACTCTCTCACACAAATCTCTCCACCACTCACCACTGACATATTAAAGTTCTCACTCTCTCTTTATACCCTTATCTCTCACTCTTCCCCCTATTCTATCTCTCACCCCTTCTTCTCTCTTTCTCCCTTTCCCTAACATCTTCAGCCACCCGCGGTCGATTTCAAGTGTTTCTTGACCCTTCCTTCAACCTCTTTAAGGGGCGATTTTTTTGATTTCTGTAAGAAGCTTTTAAAGGTTGTTTTTATTTGACTCATCTTCTTTCCCTTTACCATCATCTTCAAAAAACGTTGTGGTAAGCCTCTCGCACGAGCCAGCAAATATTCTCCAAGCACCTATTTGCGGTTGCATCAAGGTATTTGCGACCTTCATCAAGTGGACGACGGCGACTCAAGGAAAAGTGATTTTCCTGAAGTGGATGAATCGTAGAATGAAGGGTTTGGAGGATGAAGAACATGAGGGTCCAAGGTTGGAAGGCACTCAAAGTCCTTCATAAAGTAAAGTAGTTGTTTTACATTTTTTATATAAATATATGTAATATTAGTATTTGCATAAAATTTATACACAATATTATAATTTATTCGTTAAAAATTATGAATTATTTTTTTATATTATAATTTCGTTGATAAGTTGCAACATTTTTCGAATATATTTTGTTTAATAAACTTATCCATTATAGTATATAAGATCTCAACGTTAGGAACTGAAAATTGCTTCCTTCTTCCTCAATAAAAGTTTCTTTGAAATCATAGTATATTTTAATACCTACCGAAATAAAATCATTGATTCAAATTGAACTCATCATTAGCATAATCCGATATGAAACCATTTTACCAAAAGTGCAACGAAACACACCAACAACAACTTCTGTTAGATAATAATAGAAGTTATTTCATTTATAATCCATTTTAATGGATATTAATTCTTATTTTATTGCTTTATTCCAATGGTCAAAATATTTCTTGTTATTATCTAGAAATGCTAAAATCTTCTGTGTTATCTTGTTGTCGTCTGTGGTTTTTAACAACTCGTAGTATTATCAAAGACGAACTAATTATATTCTAAGCCACCGTTTAGCGTGAAACTAGTTTCGGTGGCGTCGAGTATGAATTTGTGGATCATTAATTAAATTTGGCAAATTGCAGTTCGTCCACTAACTTCCCTCTTACGTTGAAATTCTTCTGGGGTTTCAGTTGTTTTTATTTTTTATCATACCAAGTATATTTTTGATCATACCAAAAATATATTTTTTATTATAATCACCATCATTATGGCATTGTATTAACATTGTACTTATATTTATAATTATAGCAATTGTTTAAATTGTCAGTTGAATTAAATTTGAGACAATTTAAAAAAATTAGAGCCATGCCAGTTTATTCACTTGTGTCGGAGTTTGTCGAGACGATTTTTTTAGATGATATGGATGATTTATTTCAGATCCCGTTGTTACTTACAGTGTATGACAGAAGCCTTCGTACAACACCCAAATTAATTTAATCAGAAATTTTTAGATTTTTTTTAGTTATATGTAGATATTAAGTTAATTTTAAGAATATCACCAAATAATTCAATGAACATTTATTAAACCATTCTATTAAAAAAAAGAATTATAAAAAGTCTACTTATAAAAATAATAATAATTGAAATTAATATAATAAATAATAATAAAAAATAATCATTATAATGACAAAAATTAGAACATAGTATTTTATTTATTTATTTATTACATGAAATAAAGTGATGAATCACAAAATTACTAATTTAAAGGGGGCACTAGTTACAAGACCTTCAGCCTAGAACATAGTAATTATAGTTCTTTCCAAACAAAATTGTAGCAAAATATAATATTTTCAAATATTTTTGTTACTCAATTGGAATATTTTAGTATTAGCACAAAATCTATTTTAATAAATTTGTATATTTAGTTTGGTAAAAATTTAATAATTAAACTCATTTTTTTATTTAATTTTAAACTCTTGGGATAATAATGAATCAGATCCAATTTGAGTACCATTTGTCAATGATACCTAATTACTTAAAAAGAGAACAAGCCAAGTATAGAAAACGTTTAGAGAAAGACGTCTAGGTGGTCCATCAACTTGTAAAGATTCCTTCCCAATCTAATGAAAAATCCCTTGAGTGGACCCATGGGCCTAAGTCCCATCTTCTGTAGTCCTTAGAAATAACCAGATGAAGATCCACCAAACGATGGTTGGTTGGATCTTCTGCCATCTGATATGTGTGTCCAACAAACACAATAACATTTTCTCTAAGCGAATTTGCATAGAAAAACAATTAACGAACTGCGATTAATTGAGGATTGTTTTTTTATGAACATACTTAGTCATGTATTTTTTATTGTTATTATTTTTTTTTAAATTATTATTTTTGCTATCGTTTTTTGCTTGTTTGCAACGTATTTTTGTTTACCGTGGTTTTGTGATCTTGTCTTGCTGTTGTTGTTTGTGATGGATATTGTTGCTAGTGGTTGATATTGTTGTAGCTTGGGTTTCATATTGTTTTTGTAAAAAATTTTATTGTTCTTATTGCGAGACTTTTTATGAATATCTTTGCGAGGTTTTTGCCTATAATATTTTTTATGTTTTTGTTTCTATTTCTAATTATTTTTTCGACTCTAGTTCTTGCACGACTCACAAGACCACCAGTAAGAACAGCTTCTTCACGCTCTCGCTCTATCACTCTCTCCATCGTTCTCGTTCTATCACCCCACCGCTCTATCCCTGTCTCAATCGCTCTCTTGAACTTTCTGTGTGAAAATCCATGGGGTTTTTTTTTGCCCCACCTCCGATGACGACCGATGATGACGAAGTTGATTCATTCGCTTCTCAGTTGCGCTCTGAGTCTTCATCTGGGTTTCAACCTTCATTTGGGTATAAAAGTCTCGAGCTTCGTTCGTTCGGCAATCAGTTCAGGAGTTCTTCGCCATGAAATTGTTTATCGTTCTCAGTGTTTGCGTTGCCGCGACCTACGCCGGTGGCTTGGGTGGCTACGGCGGTGGCGGCGCTGGCGGTGCTGCAACGGCTAGCGCCAGCTCGAGCGCATCGGCCGTCGGAGGCGGCTTTGGCGGCGGACACGGAGGCCGAGGTGGACATCTTGGAGGAGGCGGCGGCTTCGGTGGTGGACATCTTGGTGGTGGAGGCTTCGGAGGTGGCGGCATCGGAGGTGGCCACATCGGAGGCGGCGGCATCGGAGGAGGCATTGGAGGTGGCCACTTGGGCGGAGGCGCAGGCGGCTTCGGCGGCGGTCATCATGGCGGTCTCGGAGGCGGCCTCGGTGGAGGAATCGGAGGTGGCCACATCGGAGGCGGCGGCATCGGTGGCGGCCTTGGTGGCGGCTACGGCGGCGCTGGTCTTGGCGGCGGTCTTGGCGGCCATGGCGGCCATGGCGGCAAGCGCGGTGGCGGCGGCTTCGGCGGCGCTTCCTCTTCGGCCAGCGCCTCGTCGAGCTCCTCCTCGGGCGGCCACTACGGACGCTAGATCCAGGATCCATCGATCTCTTCAACCCCGATCCCCTAAAACACTGATGTGATAAAGACGAAATAAAACCAAATAATTCCTCGTGATTTTGCTTGTTTTAATTTTGAATTTAAGTTTTTTTTTCTCTATCCTTTCCTTTGTCCTTTTTTTACCTCCTTTCTTTTTCCTTGCCTTTGTCTTTGTCTCTCTTTATTTTTATCAATCCCTTAATTTCTCTCCTTTCTTATTATTATTGCGCCAATCGTCGTCCTGTCCTCCTGCATGCGGCAAATCCTGACGAATGGCTGTTGTGCATGTTGGCATCGCCGCACAGTGGATCGAAAGGGGAATCCAATAATTTTTTAATACTATTATTTTTTCTAAATTTTTGTGAAAGAGCGGAGTATTGATATATTTTTCACAAACAAGTTTTTTGTCATTTTCAGACGAGGAGATCATCATTAATTTTTGAAGCAATATTGATAAATGCATAACGATTCTATAAATTCTAACAATTATTAATATTATTAGAAATTTTATTAAATCACAATTTTGTAAGAAATAAGTTAAGTTTGGTCGATTGGTTTTTTCTAGTAAAGAAATTCTTAAAATAGTAAAATAAAAAAATTACTTATATTCTATTAATGGACAAATGATGGAATGCATAAAGAAAAAAAGTATGAAATTTAAAAAAAATCCGAAAATTCCAAGAAAATCTTTTCATCTTCCTATTCATTTTTAAAATAACAAAAATTCAATAAATATTAATAATTAAATACTATATTTTTCCTTCTCTTTCAAAGGAATATTGTAATAATATTTTTTCCTTCTTTTATTTCTTTAATTTTTAAAATTATAAAAAACTCAAAAATTTTAATCACCAATACTATTTTTTCTTTATTTTTCCTTCTATTTCAAAAAATTTAAATTATATTTTTATTGTTTTCTTCTGTTTGAATTTGTTTTTTATTTTCATATGGATTCGAATCACTGTACACCGTGGCGCACTATCTCCATCTCATGCCCTTGGTCGCCGTCGGTCTGGCAACGTTGGCGCGAAATCAGTAGGAGTCGTCGCACTTTACGACTGCATCGCGTGCCGCAACCTTCGCCTGATCCGACTCCGCCTCTCCCTACTCGTTGTCCTGATCCTTCAGTATGTTTTTTCCTCCTTCTGTCTGCTCCTCGCTTCATCGATCTTTCGTGGCTCCGTCTGTCACTCCCACCCTCCATCAATCTATCCTCGTTCCATCGCTCCGCCATCGATTCGTCTGGCTTGTGACCGCGACTCGCGGAACGATTCCGTCAAAGCCAGGCATTCGTCATGCATTTGTGGGTTCGACAGGGCCGCGGAGTTCACAAGTGGAGGAGCAGAAGGGGCCAGAGGAAAGAGAGAGGAACAGAAGGTCCTAGAGACAGGAAGGAGGAGCAGAGTCAGGAGTGAAAACTCATGGTCAGAGGTCTCGGCCATCGATGGCGACGTCCGGTTCCGATTTCGCAATAAATTTGGATTTTCTCAGTCGCCTCGAAGAGGGATTTTTATGATCACTTTTTTTTTTTTAATCCTCTGCGATTTTAGAGCGAAAGCAAAAATTTTCGGTTTTATCACCCTTGAGCTTCTTCTCACCATACCTCGAATTAAGTTCTCTTATATGATTTTTCGCTCTTTCCTTCTCTCTTCTCACATTTTCTAGACTTTAATTTGAAAGTATGGACAAATTAAGTTGAAGTTAAGAAAGGGTGAGTAGTGAATTGGGTAAATGGCGAGTTGGGTGCGAGGTATGAGAAACGTGTGTGTGTTTGTGTGTGTATGTGTGTGTGTATGAGTGTGTTTGTGTGAAACTTATCCCCTGTGAAATATCGCTTGCAACAACGTTTCCACGTGCCCATGAATTTTCTCGACAAAACTTTTGTCGAAAACTTCGTGCTCTGTGGTCGTCGGGTTTTTTCATTCTCTTTTGTTTGTGCATCGCAAAGAAGTTGCACACGTGGTCGCGGAAGGCGTCGGTTCTCACGGGTGGTCTGGAGTTTGAGAACCCAACATTCTTCTCTCCACCCCATGCTTCCACCTTAAAGCTCCAGGTCTCATCCCATTCTTTCTAGCTCTCAACCTCTTCCCTTCACCTCTCAATGTCTTCTCTAAGACTCGGTCTATTCCTTTTACTATGGAATAGACGACGGCGGGTCTGAGCTTCCAATTAAATCTCCGATTGCCTGCTATAAAATCGCTTCGTACCTCTGCCTCTCTCATCCTCAACTGCTTCATCCCTCTCTCTCTCTAACTCATTCTCAACCGCAGCGAACGATCGTCTCTTGACATCCGCTTCCGTCCGCCGCCGCCATTCGTGTGCCGCCATCTTGTGTCGACGGCGCAACAAGCAAGCGACTTCCGCTTGTCTTCTCCTCCTGTTTCGTTGGGTTTTCTTCGTTCGATTCAACTCCATGTTTGCCCTTCCTTCGTTGGTCTCGGTTGCTTCCTCGCTTCGTTCAATTTTATTTTATGGCCTCGTAAATTCTTAAGGCCGCCATTTTGTCAATACACGATGTCGTCCATGGTGCCTGAGTCTTCTTGGGATGCATCTTTCTTCTCTCTTGCCCCTTCCTTTGCTCTGCCCTTCTTCCTTCTCATTGCAATCGGATCGTCGTTGGTCGGTTGTTTGCCTGCCTTCAGCATAAATTTACGTAGATTGCAGGATGCGACCGAGCAAATAAAATGCAAAATGGCGCTTTGGGGCCAAGCCGCAATAACAACAAGAAATACTACGAACTACTACAACAATTGTAGGAATTACTGCAACAACAATTGTACGAAGTACTGCAACAATAATTATACGAAGTACTGCAACAACAATTGTACGAACTACTACTACAACAATTGTCTGAACTATCACAACAAAAATTATACGAACTATCACAACAACAATGTGTCCTGAGCTCATTGCAGCAATTGCATCCTTGCTCAAGTCCATCGACAGATGTTGCCATCGTCCTTGGAGAGAAACACGCCGGATGCCGGATGTCGGTTTCAGTTTCCAGGATACACGACAACGACAAGGACGACGATGAGTACGACTTCGACAACGAGAACGAGTTCGACAACAACTTCGAATCCAACTGCAAAAGTTCGGCCGTCCTTTGCCGGAGCCCACTGTAAATGGCGAGGAGAGCTCGAACTTCATTTCACTCTGTTTACCTTCCTTAATTTTCCTTCTCTATTTGTTATTCTCCTCTGCTCTTCTCGATTGCTTTATGTTGTTCATGTTTACGACATCGCCTCCTCCCTATTTCCGTTCCATTTCATTTGCTTCCATTTAATGGTCTTCGTCCTTTTAATATCTGATTCGCTTTATTCTTAAAAGCATTTTATTTTAAATATTTATATATATATTTTTTATATTTTAAATATTTATATATTTTTTAAATATTTTATAAAAGACTAAAATATGTATATTAACTCTTTAACAGTAAAACTTACAGAAATATTTGAAACCAACGCCTAAAAGTAGTCAATAAATATCTCAATATTTATAGATTTTCAATACACACAATTACAACTCCAACACATACCAGTTTATCTTCCATCGTATCACTTTAAAACACATTTAGTTCATATCGAAAACTCTCCAATTACCTTCAATCGAGAGAGTTTTTCAGCGAAATTCCACAATCTAATGAAACACGAACACGAATTCGATCCACACAAATACCAAACAACGGAAATTAGTTTTTCCCATCACTCGCACTTTGTTCAAGTGCTGACCAATTTATTTGGGCCACGGTTTGGATCCCATTTGATGCGGTTCAATTGCTGTGGCAATGGGTGGCTCGGCTTTGGCCCAGGGTGCGTGTCCAGCAAATAAATCAAAATATTTGCTCGATAAACAGAAGCACTTCATTAACGAATGTTTCATTATTTTGAACTTTATTAGGTTTCCATAGTCGAATTAAGAATTGTGTGTAATTTTGTATGGATTTCAGAAAATATAAATTCATTTGAATTCATTTGTGGTAACAAGGGAATCTCTTTTTAATTGTGGAAAAATACCATTCAGAGATTCTCAAGGAGAGTATTGAAAAATAATGTCTATAAAAAATGTTTAAACATTTTGTAAAATGTTTGCCTAATTTGAAATTTTCAAAGAATTTAATAAAATAGTTGTATACAAATAAAAATATTCAATTGTTATGTTTTTTTAATTTTAATTCTGTATAAAATAAATACTTTTCTAGATTTCATAAGAATAACATAATATATAATTCAAAACTATTGTTTTTGACAACAATTTTCGTTGAACTTCGTTCAATTCTGTCCTTTGTTCACCCACCCAACTCCTATAGTTGAAACATTTCTCTTCGTTCTCTGCCCTGAAGCTCATAATTCCGGCAAATCATTTTTAATACACCATCAAAATTAATAAACCCTATGCGTAATTTTCACCTGCTTTCAAATCTGCTGTTCCGACATTGAACTAATTGTCCAACAGCAACAACAATAATTGCAAGAGCAGCAAAAATATTTGAAGCTGGGAAAACAACAATCATAATATGACCAAAAATAACAACAATAACAACAACAATTCAGTGGTAATTAAATACATAATTTATTTTCATGGCAACCGATCGAGTTTTGGAGCGGTTTTTCACAGAGACGCCTCCCACTGCCACGCCTTCTTGTTATGATTGCTCCTAAATCCCAGCTAATGACATCCCACCGTCTGCCTGATGGGCTCGCATTAATTTTTGAACTCATGGTTTTCAATAAATTATGAAGAAAAATAAATTAAAAATATTTTGTATGTAAAATATTTATATATCAAATTTTGACAGAGATTGAACTAGAGAATTAGGTAGGTGTGAGTTCTAATGGCTTTTAGGCCCTGATTATGTTTATTTATTGTTCTGTTATGATTATTTTTGCTTTAAATCTCACCTCAGGCACAACGTGAGCTGTGCAAATAGTTAATTAATATTGAATAGAAAGCAGAGAATAATCAAACACTGAAATAATTAAAATCAATTACGACAGGAAAAAATGAAATTCATCCAAAAACAAAATAATCATAAATTAAACAAAAAATAATAATAGAAAAATAAGCATAATAGAACAACAAAAAAATACAATAAATAGACAAATGAGAATAAATAATTCATAATGAGGTTATTAAATTATTTGATTGCTATCAAAATTGATATTTACATCAATTATTAATACTAATATTCACCGAAATCCGATATGATTACATTAGAGAGACAATAATTTATTAAGGATAGAAAAAAGGATTTCAAAATGCAAACAACACAGTTAAGAAATAAATTACTTTCAGAATGGAATATTAAAGTTTAATTTTTATAGCATTTCTCGGCCGTAAAGGGTTAAAATTTATCGTCACAAATTATATAACCTATCGATCGAATATTGACTTAATTTTTCGGGTCTAGACAAGGTAATAAATTGCAGTGGCCGATTTTTGCGAAACTCCGAATAATATTTATCGCTATTGCTATTGTTTTTTTTTAATATTAAAATTAAATTAAATCGATATTAAAATGCAAAACGGCCTAAGCGACGATCGTTTGGATAATTTCGCCGTTCGTTTCGAAGTTCAACTCGAATTTGAATTTCGACTCTCGGTTGGAGATTCGAAGGCGGTTTCGTTTCAATGGTGAACACGATGCTCGTGTCTCGATCGGATCTTGATTCCGGTCTAAGGTGAAATTTCGGATTAATTTATTTTTTAATTTTTTATTTGAAATCGATAAATTTTATTTCCTACAGTTGAATTTTGATACCTCGGAGGCCTCTGCCGGGGGGGGTCCCCGGCGAAACTTTCGGTTTTCGTCGAGTGCAAGTCGCAAAAAATCCAGTCATTGTTGAAATGAACAATAACAAAAAATAAAATCCCAATCTCGAGTTGTTGCCTGCGGAAAAGAAGGGTAGCGGAGGGGTTCAGCATTAGTTTTGCATCAAAACAAAAAATTGGAGACGGGTTTCGTCGATTGTTTGTCACGAGATCGGGTGACGTATGGAAATCCATTGCTTCGGGCCATGCGTAATGATGGGGCGTATGGTGTACATCTTATCTCAAAAGGTATCAAAGGGATTACCACGAACTTAATGGACATGGTGGAGTTAGGATTCTTTCTTTGTGGAGAGAAAGAGTAGGAACAGAAAAAATCGATTTCGTGTTCATTCCTAGATAAAGAGACCGAGAAATCCAATATATGAGAATTTCTTACTTTTATGATATTTCCTTTAGAAACTATCATAATATTATTAAATAATCATCGTATAAGGAGATGTAGTTGTATTCTATAGATTTCACAAAGATCTCTCTCGTAGTGATTTTATCATCCAAATAAAACCACAATTCTTCTCAAGCTTCGTTCCGTGTCAATGGCCACATAACCTTTCCTTATTATTTATTGCTAAATTATTTTCGATTTTTTGTTTCTCTTTATTTTTTCCCATATTTTGTTATTTTTGCTTATAATTCTAGATGCATATTCATTTCTTTAGAGATCCATTAATTATTAATTAACAAGTTGTCAAAATAAATTCTAAGTAGTTGATATAGTCAACTAATTATCGAGCATTTATCACGAGAGAGAGATTGAGTGGCTTTTTGTGCTCTTTTGTAAGTGATTATAAATTAGGAGGTCATATAGAATATTTTAATAGCAGTTTCAATAGGGTATATTCTGATTATTATACGGATTGTCGGATGTGTTATAAGGATGATATTAAATAAAAATATATTGGACGAAAATAATCACAAATGTAGACACTATAATACAATATACCAGATAGGAAGTTTCTAGAAATATCGTTTCAAAATTAAATTCTATACTGAGTGAAGAATAAAGAACAAAATTATCTAAATCTACAACCACTTTAATCATAAAACTAGAGCCTTGAAAAAGATCTCAAAATACTTTGCATAACAAGTGTTTCTTCCACAAAGAATATTCTAAACAACGAAACGATCGCAATAAACTATTCTATGGCGCCAATCATGGTTTATGAAAGCAATTTAATATAATAGAGAATTTTTTATAACTTCTGCCCATGTCTTGGCACGATAAACTTCCTGAACATCTGACGAACAACGGATTAGAACAGAACGGAGCCAAAGAGCCAAAACCACAAACAGTGGAAAAATATAAACAGTAGAAAAACATAAACAAACTCGTATGTAACTGGCTTTTGGTTCTGGTTCTTCCCAAAAAGACAAACAAAGATTTAAAATGAACAAAACAAGAACGAATACAAAAATTACCAAACCATAAACGAATAGGAGAAATAAACAAAATACACAATAGAATAGAAAAACTGCCAAAAAGAATAGAAAAATTAACAAATCATAAAAGAATAGAAACCTCCAAAATGCTGATGACGAAGTTAAAACTAGTTCCAATCGCTTTAATAGCCTTAATCTCTATTTTATAATGCCGCCGACTGTAATTAGCAATCGTCATCGGGTAGAAATCGGTGATCAGAGAACGATTTCGGGAAGCATTGATCCGAGTACCGAGTTCAAAACCCATCAAACCGAATACCGAACTCGAGACCCATCGATCCGAGTACCGAGTTTGGGATTGCGAAATTTCTAAAATTGCAACCCGTTAATGGACAACGCAAACAAATCGGAGTAGACAATTAACTCGTCCATAACTCGATGCGAACTAAAGTGAAATGTGAAATACCTATGACAGATAAAAAAAAATCACCAACTCACTCCGAAACTCCGATCTCTTCAATTGGTTCCGATCTGATCCATCGATGTTTTTGATATCGATTTTGGATCGGTTGTGACGTCTCACTTCGACCTTAGAAGTTCATCTCATGTCTGTCTGTCTATCTGTCTGTCGGTTTCGGGGAAATTTCCCCGGAACGAAGTCGAAGTTAGCTGAAGTGGAGAACCAGTTTTTTTCGCATGCTGCAGAGACGGCCAGAGACCGGGTATGTTTATGATCACGTCCTACGCTTGCATATGTTTATTAGATTTTGTTGTTGGCCATGACGCAGACGTTGATCGCGGGGAAGTTATCGACTCGGATGCTTTTGAAAACCGTTAAAATCCCATGTAATGACTTTCAATATTTTCGAGTAGTGTGATGTAATGATTTATGGGGCTGACTTGGTTCACGCTTATTTTGTTCTGATGCATTTACAGTAGCATGAGGGTGTCGAAGTGCCAGATTCTGACGAAGTGAGACTTTGATGAGTCTCTGGGGATTCCCAGAATCTTAGATGAAGGAGTTGGGGTCGTCTGCGGTAGTCTTGGGAGTCATCAAGGTGTAATTTAAAGGGCTTTATGAAGTCAGAGGTGGTTTTTGAAGAGTTTCCTAAGGTTCATATGGAGTTCTAAGATAGTTTAAGAGGATAATCAGGATAATCATTATATAGTCTAATGAAGATTCTAGAGGTCAACGTGTTTAATGTAGAGATTTAGAGGTCTTCATAAAGTCAAGAGAGTAATCATAATACATTCTTTAAACCCTTCAACTCGTCGAAGTGTCTTCTTCAGATCCAATTGAAGTATTTCAAGGCAGTTGGTCTTTGAAGATGCTAAGATAAGTTGCAAATATTTGTAACCTAGAAACCTTCAGACATAATATTTGATTGAATTGTATTTACACTCATATTAAAGTAGCATTATTGTTCAAACAGCAATAACGACTGTGTGAATACCCTACAAATCTGTTGGGAAATTTATCTATTTATTATTTTGATTTATCATCCTCTAAACTTATTTAAGGGAAGTGTTTTATGTTAAGTTATTTTATTAAAAAATTTAATTAATTCATTAATTATTTCATAACCGTTACTTTTTAAATTAAATTAAAAATATACAATTAAACTTAATGAAATCTCAGTATTTGAATTAAAATATGTCTATTAAATTGTCTTGATAAGAGTGCGTTTTAGTAGTTATTTATTCATTCTTATATCTATTGTCACAACTTATTCAATTAGGTCTTACAATAACTCAATTTTATGTCTATTTCATTAAAAAAATTATTACTTCATTTAATGCATTTCATATCATAATCTCTCTATTAAAATTCTATTCTGCTAATGAATTCTAATTGAATTCCCTGTCCGCACACTTGAGTTTGGTGAGTCCTACTGGATGATATCATGGCCAACACTTGCTTCAGGCGACTTTTTGGTGACATGATCAGCGACACTGGTCCATGCGGCACGTAAGACAAGTCGTTGTTCTTGGAACTCAATGCAAGGTTCTGTTCGTGAGGTAATAAACAAAAAATTACCTCTCGCATAATGAAGCATCCCAGAGAGATTTCGAGGTTTCTTCTCGCTCTGGTCAGACTTTGAAAACATTTCACGAAAAAACCTCAAGAACACAAAGGGGAAAAAACACAAAAAAAAAAAAAAACTGGGCGAGTAAATAACAAAACAAAACAAACTTCTTCCATAAAACGAAGAAAAAACGCTGGAAAAGGTATACAAAAAATTGGAAAAAAATTAGTAAAAAAACGAAAAAAAATTTAGTAAAAATCTTCCAAAAACCTAAAAAACTCTAGAGAATACAATAATAACAATGGAGGCGACAACAACAATTATCATTTGGCCACTTTTGTTGACGTCGCCGAAGCCTGTCAAACGAGCTCCAGCGAAATTAATAAGAAGCTTGTGTGATAAATGACAAGAAAAATAAGAAGAAGCTCCAAAATCCAAGCTCCGAGGCAAATAACCTCTTGGAAGCGGCGGAGGTGATCGTGAAGATGTTTGACCAAATCATCGTTAGTTTCATTCGTTCAATAGTTGGTCGAATCGATCGTGGGCAAACGAGGCCGTTTTAGCGAAATTTCGATTTGTTTTCCTCTACCCCTCCCACCCTTAACCAACTTTTATTGTTGTTCTTTTTCATCTTCTTTTTCGTCTTCTTCTCCGGCATCGCAAAGTGATCGAGCAAATTGTAAACAAACTGATCTTCCCGGCCCGATCTTGGGCGAAGTCGCAGCTGGAACCATAAGACTAGAGGCGAGATCATTAGTGTGTCGATCGAACATTGTTGTTCTTGGTGATATTGTTGTTGTTGTTATTATTATTTTTGTTGTCTTTCCATCGATCACAGAGCCTTTCTATTGTCATATGCTGTAGTAGCATTATCATCATGATCATCGTCATTATTGTTGTTGTTGTTGATCTGCCGGGAATCACCCAACGATTCGATCGTCGTCGCTCGTGTGCAAAACATATAGAAATCGATCGATCCGAACCCCAAACGAACCGACGATCGTCGTCGTCTCTTACGATCTACGGTCTGTGTTGGGATGAGATGAAATGAGATGAGAGAACGTGAGATGGGAGATCGTAAGACGTCAGTTGCTGCGCCGACGCAAACGAGCCGAACGCGATCGATCGGTGGGCCGAGCGACGGGAAGCGACGGCCGAAGATCGATCGATCTGGATTGGGCTCGCGGATTGATCGCGGTCGACTATAAATTGTTTTGTCGCCGAAGCTGAGGCATTAGTCGAGACGCTTCCGTCCAAAACAAACAACTGAGAGAACCAACTCACAAAGTAAAGCGAGTCCAATAAGAATCCTGTTCCAGATGAAGGTGTTGATCGTGTTAGCACTCCTGTTGGCAGCCGTCAGCGCTCTGCCTCAGTTCGGCTTCGGTCGTCCTGGCTTCGGTGGCGGCGGCTTCGGTCGTCCCGGCTTCGGTGGCGGCGGCTTCGGTCGTCCCGGCTTCGGCGGCGGCGGCTTCGGCAACCCTTACGGAGGCGGCTTCAATAATCCCTACGGCGGTGGATTCGGCGGCGGCGGCTTCCGTCCAGGATTCAATCGCGGAGGCGGCGGTGGCGGCGCTTCTTCAGCGTCGGCCTCGTCTTCGGCCAGCGCTGCCGGCGGCGGTGGCGGTCGTGGTGGCGGCGGCGCCTCCTCGGCTTCGGCCTCATCGTCGGCCTCGGCGTCCGGCGGCGGCTTCGGCGGATTCCGCGGTTAAGCGAACCCACCCACTATTTTAAGGATACCTCATGTTAAGTTAAGTCTAAGGAAGCAAACGAAGAAGGAGAAATCGACAAAAAATATTTAAAAAGTCTGAAAAAAATAAACAAAATACTAAATTAAACCTTGTCTTTCATTCTGAACACTGTGAGGAGCCTGTAGTTGGAGGGTTTTTTTACATTTATTATTGTTGTACAAACATAAACAAATCTTGGAACGGAACGGAAGATGGGAATGATTAAAAATTCTAAACATAGAAAAAATTCAGTACTTAAACAAAAATATGGACATGAAAAACTGTTGTACATGATAAAAATGGTAAACATTAAAAAATTATTCTAGACATACAAAAAATCTTAACATTAAAAATAATTTTGGAATATGAAAAAAAAAAATTATTTAAACATGGAAAAAATTATACTAAACATTAATAAAGAACAAATAAGCTAAAAAATTAAAAATAAAAAAATAACAGAGAAAACTAAAAAAATTGGGTAAACAAAAATGGAAGAAGAACCCGTTTTAGCCCGAATTAGAAACCTTATTTAGCATCTTCCAAACGTGGCCAGATCTCGCGATCCCGCATTTGCATTGATAATTGAAGCTAATTGAAAATTCAAACAAATAAGTTATTCCCGTTTTTTGCTTATTATATTTTGAAGATTTTTATTTTCTCCCATTTCGCGGGTTTAAAAAATATAAAAAAGCATAGAAAATAAAAAGTACCAAACTTAATATAAACAATCAAATAAAGACTATCTTAGAATTTATGAGCAGAAATAATTTAGTGTCGCACGAGTCGAAGTCCGATTCTGCTCCGACGTTGGCTTTCTGATCGCTAATTTAAACCTATAGAAAATCTTCTCTGAGGATCATCAGAGACATCAAACGCCTCATAACCCTTATATTCCCTTGGAATTGTTGCGACATAAATATTCGGAATTTTACAGAATTTATAAATATAATAATATGTAATTATTGTTTTAGTTTCATTTTTTTTTTCATAGTAAATAAAAAATTTAAATATGCAAAAGCTATAGCAGCTAAAGTTTAGAGTTAGTATTAAAATTGTGAATATATTGCAATAAATAATAACAAATGTCGGACTTATTGTATCGAGAGATAGAATGGGGTCACTTATGAAATATCATATTGTCTCTCTCGTATCAAAGAAAATAATTATTTGTTCCCTCAGTATACGTATATTTAAAATTGATACTAGGCACTAAATCTATTTTCTACGAATAAATTAATCAACTATAATCTGATTTACTCTTCTCTTCTTCACTCATTTACATTAATTTACATTAATAAAGATTTAGCGTAAGATTGTGTAATTTTCTTAGTATACTTTTAGGCCTTTCCCAATAGTCAACTGGGGATTCATCAAAGATTTCATACATACTGATTTGTTAGAGGATGTCCAATAATTTAATATACTGTTCATTGATAGTTCTTTACATTGATAGTTCTACCAATTTTGGCCAAATTTTAAAACCCAGGTTTAAAAAGTGGAAATACGAAAATTAACCACTGCTGCACCCATAAAATTTTAAAAATATCAATGTTTGAAATCATAAATTATTGAACCATCAATTATTCTTAAAATTTGGTATGAAATATTCATATATCTGTTTGGCTATATATAGAAAAATAACTCTTTATGAAATCTATTCATATTGAAGAGTTTGCGAACAAGAAAACATTAATTTACATTAATAAAGATTTAGCTTAAGATTCTGTTATTTTATAAATATAAATTTAGGTCTTTCCCAATAGTTAATTGGGGTTTCGTTGGGTTTCAATAGTGGATAGACGAAATGGACAACAGAAAATGACGCGCCCGCACACTGCCACGCCCACAAAATTTTAAAAATAATTTCGTTTGAAATTAATGTAAATAAATTTATTCATATCCGTTTGACTATATGTATTGACTATTGACTATGAGGATATAACTCTTATCAATTTTATGAACTTTGATTTGTCCCTTAAAAATTATAGACACGTTAAAATTTAATTGTTTTAAAAACAAACAAACAGAGCAGAAAAACAACTAAATGATAGTAATATTTTAAAGGGTACATGACCGCTGCGAGATAGTATAGAAGAAGAACAAAATCACATGAAAATTATGATGTCGATAGGGAGAGGACCGTGAGGTTGCGAGAGTGGCCAAAATAATGAAACCATAAAAATTATATTTATTGCGCCCAGTTGGGAGATCGAGTCATATTGGCTTTAACAACCACTCTCTCTAACTTTTTCTCTAGATCTCGGTCTCCTGTTTCTTTTCATTCTTCCCCTGATGCCCCTACTTAGAGAATGACTTATTTTGGGGTCCATATCTCTCTCGAAATTCGCTGACTCTATCTCTCTCTTCCGCCTGAGGAAGTCCCCGTTGTACGAATTGTCTGCGAATGCGTGGGGGAGTCAGAAAGAGGGAGAGAAAGCGTGCAAACAGGTCATATATCGGCTGTAACTTTGACGGGATGAACGTGTTAATGAATAATTGTTGACACCATCGTTGACTATAAAAGCCAGGTCTATCCTCTGGGGAAACATAGTTCTGTTTATTGCTTCCAATCGAACCAACCCAAATGAAGATCTTTGTTGCTCTCTCCGTCCTCTTGGCCGTGGCCTACGCGGCTCCACAACGTGGCGGCTTCGGTGGTGCTGGCAGCCATTCTAACGCTGCGGCATCCGCTAACGCGGCGACTCAGGGCGGCTTCGGCGGCGGTCGCTTGGGTCAGCCTGGATTCGGCGCAGGCGGCTTCGGTGGTCAGCCTGGATTCGGAGGCGGTCGTCCTGGCTTCGGCGCTCAACCTGGATTCGGTGGTCAACCTGGTTTCGGCGGTGGTCGTCCCGGCTTCGGCGGCGGTGCGGTCGGCGTCGGAGCCCGTCCAGGATTCAATCGCAGAGGCGGCAGCGGTGGCAGCTCCTCTTCGGCCTCGGCCACGTCCTCGGCCAATTCTTCTGGTGGCGGTCGCGGCGGCTCCAGCTCGGCGTCAGCCACATCCTCGGCGTCTTCGTCCGGCGGTAAATTCCGCGGTTAAGCGGCCCCATCCTCTACTTCAAGGATAGTTATTTTAAGTCTAAGGAAGGAAACAAAGAAGGAGAAATCGACAAAAAATATTTAAAAAGTATAAAAAAAATAAAAAAAAATACTAAATTAAACCACGTCTTTCACTCTGAACCCTGTATTTGGAGGGTTTTTTTGTTTTTAATTATTATTGTTGTTCAAACATAAACTAATCTCGGAACAAAGCAGGGAATAATAAAAAATTCTAAATATGTAAAAAAATGTAGACATGAAAAAACAATTCTACACAATTTCTACTGAATTAGAAATCTTACTCAGCGTCCTCTTAACGTGGTCAAATCTCGTGATCCCGCATGTTCATTCATAATTGAAGCTAATTGAAGATCACATTTTGGTTTATTATTTTTTGGTGATTTTTGTTTGAAAACATATAAAGAATACAATGAAATTAGACAGTTAGAAAGACAATCATATAAAATTTACGAGCTAAATTAATTTTGTGTCGCGCCGATGTATCCCATCTTCTGATAATCTCTGGAAGATCATATCTAACGTTCTGTTTGATGCTCCATGGCTCATAGAATTTTTAATAATACTAAAAAATGTATGCTTTTAGTTTAAAATTTATTGTTTATTGCATATTATAATAAACTATAATATTTAAAAGCAGCTAGAGCTTAATTTAAAAAATATTACTAAAATGACTGAAATAATGATAAATGCATAACATATGTTCTATTTATTCTGTCTCTCTCGTATCCAAAAATATTGGCTGTAATTACTACTTTTTATACAAACAAATTTACTTATTATTAATACTCAAATTACTTGTTTCAATCTTCTCTTCATCACTCATTTACATTAATAAAGACTTAGCGTAAGATTATATTATATTCTTGGTATACTTTTAGGCCTTTCCCAAGGAGAGATTCTTTGAAGCTTTCTTATATATTGATGTACTAGAGGATGTCCACATATAAATTTAAGTAATGAAGTCTGTACATAATATAAAATTCGGGTGATTTCAAACTCTTTATTGGGCATAAAATTATCATAATAAAGGACTAAAATATTCTTTTGCTAGTAATCTATTAATTTGATATCAAGATTAATTTCCCAAATCATTGAACCCACATGATAAAGCGAATGATGAGAATCACCTGGGTTTATCACGTAGAAGTGACCCAATGACGTCACGATCACACGCCAAAAACATCACACTGTTGGCGCCATGGACGATTTGAATATTGGATTTCCATTTATAAACAACGAAGACTAATGATGATCGTAGAAGAATCGTCAAGAACCTGGTCCTATGGTCATAGAAGAGGACAAAATCACATCTTGAATAAGTTCCCAAAGTTAAAACGATAATTAAATATTAATTACATAAGAAGCAGAGAGAAACCAGTCTTTCGAAGTGTTTGCCATCTGATCGAATCGACTCGATCGATGTGATTCGATGGTCGAAAACAATCGGCGACACGTTTCTGACAAGATCGACAAGCGAGCGACCAGATGAACCTGATGATGTCTGTCGTCGTTGTCGTTCTAAGCAGCGTTTAACGACAGTGCTTCACATTGATACGAATTACGATGACGGTGATAGAGATGATGGTAATGGGAATAACGATAATGATGCCAAAATAATGGAACTATTAAAATTATATTTATTGAGCCCTGCTGGGAGATCGAGTCATCTTCGCTTCAACCAGATCAATTTACTTGGGTGACTCGGGTGAATCCACCTTCTCTCTCTCTCTCTCACTCTCTCTGAGATTGTCTCCTGGTTGTTCTCATTCTTTCTCTGATGCCCCCAACTTGGAGCAGAACTTCAAACTTTTCTGGTCCAAATATTTTCTCTTTGGCTCTTTGCCTCTCTCTCGATCGGCTTAAGAAAATCCCCCGTTGTGCGAATGCGTGAGGGATTTAGAAAGAGAGAGAGAGAGGGGTTGAGAGCGTGTGGCCGGCGATTTTCTCGTCTCGCTGCCAATTTGGTGATCGACCCGTGTCGGGCGAAGAAACGTGTTAATTATTGATGACGCCATCGTCGCCTATAAAAACCAGGTCCATCCTCTGGGGGAACTTAGTTCTGTTTTTTGCTTGCAGCCGAACACAGACGAACGAACCAATCAGCCGACAACATGAAGGTCTTCGTTGCTCTCTCTGTCCTCCTGGCCGTGGCCTACGCGGCCCCTCAGCATGGCTTTGGCGGCCATGGCGGCGGTCTTGGCGGCGGCTTCGGTGGTGCTGGCGGCAAGGCTAACGCTGCGGCGACAGCGACCGCCAACACGGCGACTCAGGGCGGCTTCGGTGGTCAGCCTGGATTCGGCGCTGGCGGCTTCGGTGGTCAACATGGATTCGGAGGCGGTCGTCCCGGTTTCGGCGGCGGCGCTGGCGGCTTCGGTGGTCAACAGGGATTCGGAGGCGGTCGTCCCGGTTTCGGCGGCGGCGCTGGTGGTTTCGGCGGTCGTCCCGGCTTCGGTGGCCCAGGAGCCTACGGTCAACCAGGATTCGGCGCTGGCGGCTTCGGCGGCGGCTCCTCGTCGGCCAATGCTGCTTCCACCGCTAATGCTGGAGCTTCCGGTCTTGGTGGCGGCTTCGGCGGTGCCGGTGGTGCTGCCAACGCTGCCGCTTCTGCCACCGCAAACACCGCCACCCAGGGCGGTGCCGGTGGTTTCGGCGGAGCCGGTGGCTTCGGCGGTCCCGGTGGTTTCGGTGGTCCCGGCGGTTTCGGCGGATTCGGAGGCGGTCGTGGCGGCGCCAGCTCCTCCTCCTCGGCTTCGGCTACTTCCAGCTCCAACGCTGGTGGTCATGGTGGATTCGGTGGTGCAGGTTCCTCAGCGAACGCTGCCGCCAACGCTGCCACCAACACCGCTGTCCATGGTTAGGAACCCCAACGAGAAGAAAAATATGTTAAGGAAAAAAGCTTTAAAAAAAACAATAAAATCGAAAAAAATTTAAATACCTTGTTTTTTTGTGGTTGAATTGTGGTTTGAAAGTGTTGGGAGAAATTATGGTATGGGTCATGGAGTGAATATTGGCATTTTGGATATTAATTTTCTACATTGCATAGAAAATAAGATATAACATGAAGGATTTTTTGCTGTAAATTATGTTTTTCTTTGCATTTTAAAAGGGTTCTTCCATTTTCGATTCAATTGAGAAAAATATATTTTTTTAATATATATTATTTTTTAATTTAATTTTTTCAAATTCTGAAACAGGATTGATTATTTTCTTGAAAAATAAAAAACTCACTTTTAAATTTAATCTTAATTCTAAAGGATCTTTGTATTAAATTTTGGTCCCCATATAAATAAATTATTTTATTAATCCTAATAAAAATAAAAAATTAAAAATGAAAAAAATGCAATAAAATCCTCCTTTATAAAATACATTATTTTATTAATTTTATAATAGTCTTAAATCAAATTTGCTTATTATTATTTAAATAGATTGCAAATAAAAGAATATTTACAAAAAAAAAAAAAAAAAATAATATTCCTATAATATCAATTTGATTATTTTTTGCTGTTGATTTTTTGGTTTTGATTTCTTTTTTTTGTTATTGATATTATTGAGTTTATTGATTTTAATTGAGTTTGGTTTAAGACATAAAGGAACCATAAATACATAGAATAATAGTATCAAAGGAGATTTGGATTATGGTCGTCATGAATAAAAGAACCCAATATAAAAACGCGAACAAGAAGACAGAGGAATCTTCCCAGAGTCATTATGGAACCTCATGTCTTCGATCCATCTCGATATCAGTCCACTAAAGTTAGACAAACAGAAAATAATCAGAGCACTAAAATCGCAAAAAAATTGAATTCATTTGCACAATGAGAAGAAGGAAAGAAGAAAGGAAATTACGTAAATAAAATGAATAATTCATAAAATTTCACTTACGGCAAAGATGTTAAAAAAAAAATTTCTAATCAGATAATCAATTCAAAAGAGAATGTAAAAAATAAACAAAAATTAATGGAAAGAGACAAAAATATAGCAGAAGAAAAAATGAAAAAAGTGTTTTTTTTTGTTTTTTTTTTTAAGCACAAAAAATAGCAGCTTTAAAAAACAACGAAAAGTAATTAAAATCGAAAAATACTAAAAACGGAATATTTACCACGATCTACTTTGCATAATTTATTTGCCTTTTTTTGGCGATCTTTGCGATGACGATCGACTCATTTCATATTCAAATCAAGGCAATAAATTCGAAAAATCATAATCTTATGCTCATAAGAATCGAGTTGGCGGAAGGACTGGAAAATCATGTAATATGATGATTGTGCAAAATATACATAAATTTCCTACACATAAATAGATATGACAAAAAAGGAAGCGACCGTTTTGAAAATTATTATTTTATTTTGCATAAACCATCATTTATTTGGTATTATCTCCGAAATAGGTAGCGATTCAGCAGATTATGCAGGAGCATTTTAACAAACGAGACAAACCGCTTTTGTTGTTGTTGATTTTTGGTTTCGAACAAGTCAATTAACGAAATCTCACCTGGTCGTCAGAGTCGGTTTCAAGAAGTTAGTTAGAATACGAATTCAAGCGCGAGTTTGATCATTCAAAGAACAACATTTCAACAAAAACAAAACATACATTTAGGGAGTTCTTTCGAATTTGGAATGGTCGACGATATGGCTGGAACTGCTTCTAAAAGTAGACTACTAAATATATTTAAATTGATATCAAAAGAGGTGACCGGAATAGAAATTGAATACAAATGCACATTTGACTTATTATTTGTATATGAGAGAATTTGATCTCATTGCGGTTCTTAATTAAAATAGAGCGAACATTTTTAATACAATACAAAAAATGGTTTATAGAAATAATGCTTCGTGAAGTATACAATTTTTATAAACAAAAAATATTTTTAATTGAAAACTTTTATTTCTTTCTTAAGGACATCGTTTCTAAAAACTAAAGTATTATTATTAAAAAAATATATCAAATTCATTTTTACTTAAAAGTTTTTTTTTTAATTTTTGATTCAAAATAATATTTTTTTGTATAATGTAGAATAGAATAGAATAATGTAGAATATTCATTTATAATTGAATTTGTTAAATTTGTCATTACATAAATAAAATTAAATTTTAATTAAAATTAGGATAATGTTTTCTTATTGATAAAAATTATTCATATATGGACAACTTTACTTCTTGCCAAAAATTATTATCCAATATCTGATTTATTAATGTGAAAATCACGTACAGAACAGTTTATTTCTAGATTATCATGAACTGAGGAGAGAGAGAGATAAATCATAAGAATAGGACTGTCATAAGGAACGATATTAATAATCGTATTTTCCCGCTAATTCCGTATTCTGCGAGTATCGCTTCGATGAAGCTTTCAGAACAGCAGAACCAGTTCGAGTTCGATGAATTCGACGAAAAGCTCACGATTGATTGAGCCATGGAGACAGAGCTTTGGACAATGCGACGCCGATGGTCGTGGAAGGGTTAAACAAAAATGTTGAAGTCCGCTAATAGCACCTTAATGTAAGCCCCCGTACACCTGTCTGTCTGTCTGGCTGGCTGTCCGGCTGTCGGACTCTACCTCGGTGGATTAATAATCGCTGATCGAGTGTTTGTTTCTCGATGCTCGAAGATCACTTGAACAGCTGAGGCTGGAATCGAATCAAATGGCAAAAACGTCATTGTGAAAGAAAATTGTTTTCCATTTCCTGTCCCCCACCCCCTCTACCTTTGGGGGGTTCTGACATTGAACCGGGTGGCAGACGCTGTTTTTGTTCATGTTCTTACATACTTAGTTTTTATTCGTATTTTTTTTATAACCAACGTAAAACTTGGCTATAATCGGAAATTCTTCATCAAACTCGTGGAGCTCCTCAGGGTAGAAATAGACATAGCCAGAGAGAAAGAGAGAGGGAAATCTTCTCATTATACAACCGATTTCTCGCTTAATTTTCATTTTACAATTTTTTTTTTTAATTTTTTCAAAGTGGAAAAAAAGTTCAGACAAATTTAGAAAAAGTAGAAATAACTACAGAAAGAAACCATTATTGGTTTCTTCTTTTAACTGTTCAGCGAAAATTCGTAATTTTTTAATTATAGTATTTACATATTTTTTTTAAATTTTTTCCTATTTATTTTTCTTATGGAGCTTGGGTTTTTAACTATGTTTCATTTTCCTATGCTGAAGTTGTTGTTTATTCTTTTTTTTTGTTATTGTCTTGCTTATTGATTTTTTGTTGTAATTGTATTGTATTTTTTGTTGAATTTTTGTTGTATATTTGTTTTATATTTTGTTGTATATTTGTTTTATTTTAATTGTATTTTTGATGTGTTTTTATTGTAATTGGAATTGGTTTTTTTTATTTTATCACACTACGAGAGCTTTTAACATAAGCTTATAAATAAATGAATATTTGATTAGGATTTCAAAATACAATCGAAGAAGTAAAAGGCAAAGAAGAAGAAGAGAAGGAGGAGTGGACAGACAGACAACAGACGAAGAAGAAGTGGTCGATAATAAAGGAAGCGAAGGTGATGATGGCGATGGCGAAGAAGAGGCCGACTAAAATTCGATGGCGATGATGATGATGATGACAATGGCTGACGTTGGTTGCCGTTCAAAGACGATGATTACTATTCGAAGACGACGAAGACAAAGTAGTTGAAATTAAAGAAGAAGACAATGACGACGTCGACGACGATTGGCGCTCGATCCTCATTAGTTATGCGCGACGATCGAGTAGCCGGACAAAACCTCGACGCCGTCCTCGTTGAGCAGCCGATGAATGTACGGCGTGACCACGAGCGATCGTGCCTCGGGCGCGACGGGCACGAGCGTCACAGGAGCATCGGTGGCATCGACCGAGGCATTGGTGGAATCATCGGTTGTGCTCTCGTCGATGCTGCTCTCGGTGGAAGCTTCTGTGGTTGAATCTGCTGCTGCTGCTGATGAATCCACTGATGATGAATCTGCTGCTAATGAACCTTCCGTTTTTGAAGCTTCCATTGCTGAAGCTTCTGTTGATGAAGCTTCCCTTGTTGAAGCTTCTGTTGCGGTTGTTGAAGTAGTTGTGGTTGTGGCTTCAGTTGTCGTCGTTGATGTGGTTGTTGTTGGTGAAGGTACTTCACTTGTCATTGTTGTTGTAGTTGGTGCTTCAGTTGTCCTTGTTGTGGTCGCCTCTGTCGTTGTTGTGGTTGTTTCTGTTGTCGATGAAACTGTGGCTGGTGAAGTTGTTGTTGTTTGCTCCTCCTCCACCTCAGAAACTGTTGTAGACGAAGGAGCAACTGTTGTTGTTCCTTCAGTTGTCGTTGTTGTTGGTTCAACAGTCGATGACTCCGTTGAAGATTCCAGTGAACGATCGGTAGTCAATGACGAATCCGATGAATCATCCATTGATTTATTGATTAATATATCAGCAGTCGATGATTCCGATGGCAGAGAGGATAATGACTCCGATGGAACAAATGATAATGATTGCGATGGAACTTCAGTTGAAGACTCCATTGAATCAACTGCTTCTGGTAGCGTTGTTGATTCCATCATTGATTCCTTCGATTCAACCATTGATGAATGAACAGTTGATGGCTCCATTAAATGAACTGTTGAAGCTTCCATTGCATGAACTATTGAAGACTCCATTACATGAACTGTTGAAGACTCCATTGAATGAATAGTTGAAGACTCCATTGAAAGAATTGTTGAAGACTCCATTGAAAGAACTGTGGATGGCTCCTCCATGGCTTTAGCTGTTGTTATCTCCACAGGTGTTGCTTCCGTCGTCGTCACCATGAACATCGAGTCATCAGTTGGAGCGCAGGTCACCGCAATCGCCGCTATCAGCAACAGGATCACTTGAATTCTCACCATGTTTCCTACGTCTTCTTTTCACTTGATTCTATTGATTCTCAGTTGAACTTAACTTCAACGACTCGATATCGATCTATATATCAACAATATATAGCGATATATAGCGTAGTGCGTGGCCTGATCTCCCCGATATCTCGATGGACTTCTTGAACTTGACTAAACTCTTTGCCGAGGCTTCCGAAGCTTTTTATATGAAGATCTCTCGCAATTTTGTTTGGAGATCGAGCTTCGGTAGACCGTGTCTGAAGCTCTTTTGGTTTTGTCTATCTTCTGTTATCACACTCTCTTTTGCTCTCGTGCGAACAGGTGCAGTCGACGATCGGCCTCGTCAATAACCTGGTTTCAGGCGCCGCGTTGAACTTGATTTTGTAATTTGCGACCGCTCGTGTCAATTGAATTACAACGAGCGACCGTTCGATCGATTCGTTCAATTCACCGATCAATCCAACGATCGTCACCGCGATCTACCACGAGATCGTCACGCCGATTAGCTCTCCAATAGACCGAGCAATCGACTCTTTCATCGCCTTTCTTTCTCTTTGACCACTCCATCGATCGTTTCTTTGGTCTCTCCATCGATCGACTCTTTTACCGCTCCGCGATCGTTGTTTTGACCACTCCACTGATCGTGTTTGAACCACTCCAGTGATCGACATATCGATCACCACTCTCCGAACTGCGATCTTCACGCTCTGAACCCATTCATGATGGATGCAAATCAAGCGCGGAAGCGTTGCCCAAGACCCACCTTCTTCTGCCTCTTCTTCTCTCCTCTCCTCTCCTCTACCGTCCTCCCTCCCTTCCTCCATCGAACGCGTTCGTCAGCTGATAAATAAACGAAATCCAAACCAACGTAGGCGGTGGCGACGACGGTGACACAACTCGACTCGTGGAATGCCTTGCGCGACGCAATGCGATGGATATTTGCTTTTATTTTAATTTTGACTTGATTTGTTTTGTTCAAATATTTGAATTCCAAATGGCAAGAGTTCGAAAGCTTACTATGGAAGGTTGCACCAATCGATGACGGTGGAGATCATGGAGAGCTTTTTGGTAAATCTTCAAACTTTGGTGAATTCCACGAAAAGAGATTTATGGAGCTCTTATGAAGACTTAATAGGAAACATTAGTTATTCAGTAAGGTTCATTTTTATATTAGTTGTATTCCCAAATTAAGGATTATTTTCAAAAAATTGATTGAATTAGGTTTTCAGGTTTCTTTTTTTTATAGAGAATTATTGGATGGACCGGGAAAGCCTTCTGAAGACTTTATATATAAGAATTATTTTCATATTTTTAAACAAGAAAATTTCGGAAATAATAAATTAACCATTCATTTAATAATTATTTCCATCCTTAGCGTCGTAATAAATTATTATTGATCTGTAATTATGATTATAATTTCAATACCTCAGTTACTTGCCGAAATAGTTAGGAATAAGAATTAGAACACGGCCAATTATAGAAGATTGATAGCATCGTAAGTGCCTTGCATCGATTATGGTTAATTGGTTGTTTCTCTCTTTAATTACATTACTTTCGATAGTTGGTTGGAAAATATGTATGTCGTCGTAAATTCAAGGAATCTTTGATATCCTTATCGTCCTTTTTCACTCCTCTTTATTCTTTCTTCTCTCTTCTTTTCTTTCTCTTTCGCTCTTTTACCCCTCTTCTTTCCATTTTCTTCATTCATTCTCTCCCGATCCAACTGTTGGCGCCATCGGAAAATTTCTTCCAGTTCCGGTCACTTCAATGGATCTCAATTACATTAAACCATGGTCAGACAACGATGAAGAGTAAGCATTATGTGGACAAACAGAAAGAGAGAGTGGGAGGGAGAGATAACGGCGGAGAAAGAGAAAAAATGAGAGAACCACAAAGCACAACTTCAACAAAAATATGAACATTAAAATTGATAAGCGATAGAAACAGAGAGAGAGGGATAAAGAGAGAGAGATAAATTTATGTCTTCGGGAGCGTTCGAGAAACCTCAATCGCACTATCTCCCTCACTTCTCGGTCACCTCTCCTCTCTCCCATTTCATTTATCCTTTTTATCCCTTGTCAATAAGCAACAAAAGCAACAAAACTGCTGAAGTCGCAGAGATTCTTCAGCGACAACAACAAAGATGGATATAAAAAAGTGTCGAAGCCAAAAGCAGGCCAACAGCCCATTGTTAAAGGACTTCACACACACACATATATATAATCACAATCACACACTCGCTTAGACAAAACACATACATATGCATTTATGGAGGTTTTTCCCGATTTTTGTCGAATTGACAAAATAATTATTTCTTTTCAATTTATTGTTGTTTGTGGTAATGGTGGTTGTTGTTGTTAATATTATTGTCTGGTAGTCTTATCATCATTATTGTTGTTGATGTAGTTACATCGTCGTTGTTGTTGTTGTTGTTGCTATAGTTTATGGTGTTGTCAGTTTTCTTGTTCTCACTTGTTATTATGGTTTATGGTTTGTCTTTGTCTTTTTGTCCTTTGTTATCCTTGTCACCGTTGTCCTCATCAATATTGTTGTCGCTGTCTCTGTCAGCGTTGGCGTCACTGTCGTCGTCGATGCTTCCACCAAACTTCGTTTCTCCACCGCCCATCGACGATTAGAGAGATAATCGATGAACTAATTTATGATGATTGTGATGTTATTGCAATCGTCGTGAAAGTAGTAGTTATGATTTTTCTTTATTCTTATTATTCTTTATTTTTATTGTTCAATTCTCTATTTTTTGTGTTCAATTCTTTATTTTTATTATTCAAATCTTTACTTTTTTCTGCAACTCTCTTTTTCAATATTATTTTTCAATTTTTCATTATTATTTTGTTGTGTTTTGTTTTATCAATTATTTACCTCCTTTCATATCATTATTATTCGATCATTATTATTCGATTCATTATAATTTGTATCTAATTATCGTTCTCATAAAAATATCAATTTCCTTAAATATATTATTTTATCTTATATATTTTACATTTTTTTTTATTAATTTATACTTTTTTTATATATTTTTTTTTTATATATTTATTTTCTATTTTTTTATATATACATATAAATTCTCTTTTTTTTACTATAATTTGTTTATGGTATGGTTTTACATATAAATTCATGTATGTATGTATATAGAAAAAGGATAGTTGTTTTTAACTCATAGAAAGGAGTTCTTCCACTGGGATCCCTGAGTCCAGTGAAAAAGTCAATTACGAACTCGTTCCGTTCTCTTCCTTTGAATCGTTTGTTAATTGTGTTATTCATGAAGAGTCAACGAGGAAGTTTTCAAACGTTGATTCAAAAAAGTAATCAAACATTGCATGTAATAATTTAACCCAAACTTTTGTACTGCAGTCCTCTCTTCTTGTCCTTCTCTCTGGTCGTCCTCATCCTTCTCTCTCTCGTTGTCCTCATCCTTCTCTATAGTCCTTGGCCAAGAGGGCCTGGTCCTCGATTCCTGTCATTTTCGTCATCGGTTCCTCTCCTTTTCTCCCTCACCTTTCCCCCTCGACCCTCTTTATTCTTGTCCTTCTGAAATAAATGCAAATGCAGAAAGTTTTCGCCATTTGGTGAGCCAAAAAAAAACCAACATTAGCCATTTTTACGGACATTGATGGGGTGGCTAAGGAAAGGAGGACAGTGGGAGAGAAAGAGAAATCACTTAATGTTAATTTCTCAATGAATTTTCAGTTCACGATTGAAAAGTTGTTGCAGTTGATATTCTTGTAGTTTTAGTTACGATTATTGGTTTTGATACGGTTATTGTTTTTATTACGATAATTATTTGTATTTCCCTTGTTGGTTTTTTACCTCGATTGCTATTGTTAAAAATATTGTGTAATTGTTTTTGATATTAAATTTTTATTGGACAAACGTTTGATTGCTTTTTAGTATTTTTATTTTTTATTTTTGCATTATTTTTATGCTGTGTTTTTTAATAAAATTGTTATTAGGACGATTGTCATCAACTTTGCATTTATTATTGCTGTTGGAAAAGTTTTTGAGTTTAAATTTCTCCATAATATTTTCTCCGTTTCCCTTGACTTTTTCATGAGCCTTTGTTTTCTATTTCAGTTGTTATTAATTTTTTTTTTTAACTTTTTTCCTCTCAATTTCTCTTTACTTTTGTCCTTAAACAATACCTTTCTCATGGTAATCAGTGGCCGATGAGCCACAAGGATGAAGGATAATGGACTCAATATCGCTGTGGAGAATCCTTGTAACGATTCTCTCAGGATCCCAATGAGTATTTCTTCGTCCTCTTTTTTCATTTTATAATTTTGTCATTGTGATGGACGAAGGAAACAACAACAGGAAATAAAAACAATAACAACTATAGGAGCAACAAAAATAAAATAAAAACACAAAATGAGCATCAACAAAAACTTTGAAGAGGTTCCTTAAGCTTTGACCACGATTTGTATTTTGAACGTGGCTCCGTTTCCGGTTCCGCTTTTGCTGCTGAGTCGTTTCTGCCGACGCGACGCTTCCGTTCGCCTGACGTTCTTTTGAAGGTCCTTCAAATGCGAATCCTTCGATCTGCTTGAGAAGGAGAAGTTGATTTTGTAGTTCTTGTTGTTGCTGTTATTGTTTACTTTCTTGCTGTTCTCTTTGAAGGACATGATTGATGGATTAAAAAAAAACAGAAAAAAAATATAAAAATTTCAAAAAATCAAAATTGAAATATAATAAATTAAACAAATAAAATAGAAAATATGAAAAAAATAAAAAAGATTTATAAAAATAGAAAAAATTAAAGGAGGGAAAAATAAATATATGTAAACTTATAAATACATAAAAATAGAAAAAATAAATACAGAAACATAAAAAATATGAAAAAACGGTAAAAGTAATACATATAAAAACAATAATGGAATAATTAAAAATAAAAAATAAGAAAATTAAGAAAAATAAAATTAATATACAATACATAACCAAGACATCATTCGTTGCTCCATCGCATGTGACTCTGAATACCTGGAAATCATCCCATCCAGCCCTCTTCTTTCCTCCTCTCTCTCTCTCTCTTTCTCCATCGCCCACAATATCCGTCGATAAGAGCAACTCGACTTCCGCATTCGCTCCTCTCCAAGAACCCTTAGAGGACATTCAAGATTCAGGATTCCAGAAATAGAACGATAATTCACTCAGTTATTGGCTTGAGGATCTCCTTCGGAGGACGTTGCCTGGACGATGATGATTGTTTTAGTTAATGTCGTTTATGTTGTTTTTGTTGTTGTTGCTATTGTTGTTGTTTTGCTTTAGTGCTTTGGTCCCGTATCCAAAGAAATTCGGTCAACGGGAACAACTCGAGGACTGCAGACTGGAGTCCATGAAACCGAGGACCAGGATCCTCAATTACTTCTTGTGCTTTCCTCTCTCTCTCTCTCTCTCTCTCTTGCTGTCTTCATCATGAGATTGAGGTTTCACTCTTTCTCTCATTCCTCATCTTCTCATCCTAATCTTCTCTTCTTTCCCCTTCTGTATCTATTCTAGAGCTCGCGGCCAATTCGTCAAGCGTGAAGGTGGCGGCGTCTCCAGCCCAATTATTCTCCATTTATTCGGGCGCGAAGACATCCTGACGCTGGCGTCTGGAATGAGATGAAGGCCCAGGGTTTTGTTATGAAGACGAATACCTAGGACTCCGAAATAAAGACCAAGAACTCAAGACGAAGACATCGAAATGAAAACTATAGTTCGGAGGAGGCATGAAAAAGACTCCAGATATTCGAAGGAGACGATACAAGGGCGGCTGATGATGGTGACGTAAGAGCGAGAGAGAGGTGGCTGTTGTTCGGGAGCCCAAGGTGGTTGAAGAGAGGGAGGGACAGAGGTGGCTCAAGAGATAGAGACCGAGGTGCTTGAAGTGGACAGAACTTTGAAGCGGTTTACGATGAGTCGCTTGTCTCGAAAATAAACTTAATTTCGTTGGGCATCAGCGTGAGCAGGATGCCAAAGACTTGCCTCTTGATGGTGATGGAGGTTGGGAGAGAGATAGCGAGAAAGTGAGAGCGAGAGAGATATAGAGAGAGGAAGAGAGAGTAAGACAGAGATGAAGATGGATGGAAGGGATGAAACAGATGCTGAGGGGGGGCAGATGACGGTCAGGTGGAGCTGCGAAGACGCGATTGAGGGGTGTCGAAGGAAGCTAATGACGCTCTTGTCGGAATAGTAGTAATTTGGTTTTGTTTTTGGAGTTGTTTTTTTTTTTGTTGGGATAGTTTTACTGTTGGTCTTGTTTTTGCTGTTGGAGTTGTTTTATTTCTTTTGTTTTTGGTGTTATTTTTTGTTTGTTGTTCAAGTTGCTTTGGTTATTTTTGGTGTAGATTTTTTGTATTAATTTTCATTTGTTTTTGTATACCTTATGGTACTTGTCTATATTGTTGTTGTTTTCTAAATTGTTATTTTTGTCCATATTAGTAGTGTTATTGTTGTTGTCCATAGTTTTGTTGTTTTCCATATCGTTTTATATTTGATATTTTATTTTTTATTTATGATATTTTTTTTTTTGTATTCTATATTGTTATGGCTATTGTTGTTGCAATATTTATGGCTATTGTTATTGCTATTGTTGTTGTCGCTGCTCTTCTTCCCAAGGTGTAATTTTGAAAAATGAAAACCTGCCGAAGCCAAATCCTTTAGTATCCTTGGCGCTGACGCCTGCCCCAAGCCGAAGTAGAACAAGCAAGGACGACGCTCACGGAAGGAGCTTCGGAAGGAAATTAGCGAAGAGATGGTGGAATGAGGGAGACAAAACTATGGTGGGGGGAGTGGCCGTGTAAATCAGCAGCCACTTAAAGTGTTTTAGTCATGTCCTTGAGAGGTGAGTGAGAAGGAGAACGAGAGAGCGATCTTCATTACGATGATTATTCGCCGGATGAAGGATGCTTTTCAAAAGAACGATAAAATGAGGAGGAACAACAGGGAGAGGGGAGAAGAAGAGAAAGAGAGGATAAGAGGAGGAGGAGAAGCAGAAGGAAAAAGAAGAGGGAGTGGGAATGAGAAGAAGGTGAGGGAAGGAAAAGAAGCAGGAAGAAGGAGAAGCAAAGGAAGCAAGAACTTTTTGGCATGAGTTTTTGAAGTTTCGCCTCCTGTTGGCGTCCTTTGGAAGGAAGCGAAAATTAATTGAAATGCCGAGTGGGCGAGTGAAAGAGAGAGAGAGAGTGAGTTAGAGAGAGAGAAGTTGTTGACAAGGTGATGGAGAAGACGACCAAAGATGATGGAGGGTGAGAGAAGGAGAAGAATGTTCGTCATTCTTCTCTGAGTAGTTGGCAGGACTCTGGAGTCAACTTGAAGCCGCTTTCTAAAAAGTAAAGGAACCAAGAAGAAAAATATAAATGAGAGAGAGAGAGAAAGGGAGAGAGAAAGGAAGAGGGAAATTGAGGGATAGATAGATGGATAGAGGGAGAGAGAGAGAGTGAGAAATAGATGAACGTGGGATGAAAATTTCGTGCGGAAGAAAATTCGCTCAGGACCGAGCCTGAAGGACGTTGGACAAGGAGTGAAAAATCAGAGGACGAAGGACTCTCATCACTCACAGACACTTGCAGAAAGACTGACGGACGGACAGACAGACAGACGGGTGAAGAGACAGACAAACGGACGAACGGATAGAAAGACGACGAAAATTCAGAACTTTGCACACATTTTTCCAACAAGAGCAAAAAACAACAACGACCTACATGAAAACTAATTGAGTTTAATTATTTTCTTTTTCTTGTTTTTTTTTATTTTTTTGTTTTTTTTTTATATTTTTGTTGTTGTTAGTTCCTTGTTATTTCCATTATTGTTGCTTGTTAACAAGAGTTTCCACGATAGAAGAAACCGAACCGCCAAACACGACTCAAGAATGAAACCAGGAGTCGGAGGAGGGTTCAAGGGAGAGTCTGAGGAAGTTTCGGCGGAGAGTTCTTCGGGGCTTGTTGAAGGTGAAGTCAGAACTCAGGAGCTGTCGTCGTCATCGGAGCTACGAGTGAAGTTTTCACCACCGTCAGCAGTAGACGAAGTCAGGAGTCAGGAAAATGTGAAGAGACGACGACGTGGACCAGGAAGAAGACTACAAGGAGGATGAAGAAGGCGACGAAGATGATGAAGTGGATGGCGAAGTGGAGGAAGAAGGCGAAGAGGACACGCAGAGAGGAGAATTTAAGTTGATGCGAAAGTCGAGAGAAGCTCCGAGGACTACATTTGACACCGTTGTTGTTGATCGTCTTGTGGTTGGTTGTCTTGACGTTGTTCGTCTTCAAGTTGTAGTGGTTGTTGTTGTAGTTGGTGTATTGATTAGTGTTGTGTTGTGTTGTTGTAGTTATTGGTATTGTTTTTGCATTTATTATTTTAATACCCTTCGTTATTTTCGGAAAACTCAAGAGCTCAACTTCGAAAGTGAAACCACAATGAGTGAAAATGAGGAATTTTCGTCATCTCTCTTTTTCTTATAAATTGCAATTAAAGAATCTCTTCTCTGTTTGCCAACCTTCTTTTTATATGGACGAGAACGAAGATAGTTCAATGAACGAGAAATTGGTTCGATGGCCAAGGACCAGGTTCAAAGGACAAGGACATGGTTCGATGCATCACGCGATGCAATAACGAAATACTTTTTCTGTTTGGCCTTGCAACAAACAAAAAACAACAACGCAACAACAACAAAAAAAGTAGCCAATTTCGCCTACAAAGTTGGGCTAAGAGATGAATCGATGTTCTCCAACATCATCAGGTCAGTGTGGAGGAAAGAGTGAGGGAGGAAAAGAGAGGGAAGGTAATGAGATGGAAGGAAAGGGAATCAAACGGAAGAGTAGAAAAGGAGAGGAAAGACAGGATAAAGTGCGAAAGAGAGGGAAAAGGTGTCTGAAAGAGATAGACGTGTGACCGTGAGGT
The DNA here is from genome assembly GCA_017309665.1 of Coelopa frigida. Lineage (NCBI taxonomy): Eukaryota > Metazoa > Arthropoda > Insecta > Diptera > Coelopidae > Coelopa > Coelopa frigida. Next base: position 8,431,928 of record CM029565.1, on the reverse strand, counting down.
GAAGAAAGCAATTAAGCTGACTTTTCGCATTTTATTGCGACCAACGTCAGAGGGAAAATCCAACGAAAACAACAAGAAAAAAATGCTAAAATAACAAGGAAAAGCAACAACGAAAATAACAACAAAATCAACATCAGCGAAAGCAACAACGAAAGCGGCAAAAAAAATCAACGATATCAACAACGAAAACATCAATGAAAAACGAAAATATCAACGAAAACAACTACAAAAATCAACAAGAAAAAACACAACAATGAAAAAAATACAAAAAATAACAAGGAAACCCACAACGAAAATAACAACAACAAAACAACGTAATGAATACAACAACAACTGCATACAAAAACAACCAATAAAAAACTCTGATCTCAGGCAATGAATGCAGGAGCCGCAGGATGCTTCAGGAAGCTCTTCGACCTCGTCACCACCGGCATCGTCGTCACCTGAACCGACGTTTCCGCATCCTGTCAGAGTCAGTCGTGTTACAACAATAGCAAACAGCAGCAACAACAATCGATGACTCGAAGCGATGACGTTTCAAGGACTCCCCATGTCAGGATGCACTGAAAATGGCAACTGGTTTTAAGGGACAAACGAATTTGATCGAATGCGAAGCCAAGAATAGTCACCTAATGTGACGTCATGTCATGTCACGTTAGTTCATGTCACGTTTTGTCCCATCACATGACGTAGCATCGCATCGTAACGATATCAAATCATGGGATGGATTTTCTGCGGGAAATATGTTTGAAGGAAATACACACGAGAAGGATCAGGAAGGATTCGAATTCTGAGATGGCTTTGGAGGTGGATACGGAGTCAGTTTCAAGTTTGGTTTCGGATTTGGATCTGGGACACGCCCTCCGTGAGCGTCAAACATCCTGTGGGATCTCGACTTCATCCGAGGACGAGCGCAAAGGACACGCTTTCATCGATTTCTCTCCTTTCGTTTACTTCATTTCCTTTCTTTGCCTTCCTTTTCCTTCGTTTCCTCATCTCTCTTCCCTCAGTTGCCTCCAGGGGCCGCACCACAAACGCGACAGTTGGAAAAAATCCTGCTGAAACTTCGTCGGGCGTCGCTTGGCTTCCGTTTCCGGTGGATTTCAAAGCGACTCCGCCGAGCCGATGGCCCTGTGAGGAGGAGGCGACAACGAACTCAATTTTCTTGCTAAAGTTTTCCTCTCTGTTTTACTTTCGATTTCACGATTGAGTCTGGGGATTTTCATTAAAATTGCATTCGCTTTGAGAAAGTTTTCGATTTCGCGATGAAGGCGCGACAAGCGTCAAATGGAGCGAAGGTGATGAAAGCGGCTGCAGAAAAAAAACGTTGCTTGCTCTTGGGAGTTCTTAGAGGAAGGAGGCGGAAAATCGTTGCATGCTTTTGGGCTGTAGCGGAAATTGCGAGCAGAGGTGGGCAACGTGTTTGTGATTTCGATATTAATTTTTAATAAATAAAATATATCTAAAAACTTTTTTCTTTCTATCATTTTTATTTAATTTTTTTTTTAAATTATAATTTATTGTTATTTTTTTCATCAATGAAAATTTTATTATTTATTTAAATACTTTTTAATAAATAAAATTTAATAACTTTACGGTTATTAATTCGTTTCACAATTAACATTTTATAACATAATTTTTTAACAATTAAAATTTTATGATGTAATATTTCCAACAAATACTATTTTATTATATTCATTCAAATGTTTGTTCTACATAATTTTTTCTCGCAAACAGTTTGTGATCTTCCTTTTCTCTCTCAATATCTCATGTTTTTTTCAATCGTGGAGATGAAAAAACAAGAGATTCCCTTATCTAAGACTTCTAAGAGGCATCAGGAGACCTAAAGTTAAATCTTCTCCCAGTTTCGTCTCCTCCAAGCTTCGTCTTCTCCGGCCTTGAATGGTTTTGATATTTTCTCGACTGCGCCGAAACCCGTGGCCGCAGTTCGCGCTGGAACCTCGAGACCACAACACGGGGAGACCTCAATACGTCGAAATCGCAACACGACGACTAGACCGAGACCACGATGAGACGCTCCGAGATTTGGATGCTGCTGCTGCTGTTGATAACGCTCGCCGCTTGTGTGGCGCGAGGTCAGAGGCCAGGTGAGGCGTGAAAATCAGAACCACAATAGAAAGCCACCAATATCTCGCTCTCTCTCTCTCTTGGTCTCTCTCTCTTTGGTCCTCCAGAGATCTGCGATCGACCGCCGGCTCCTGGCGACAACCGCTGCTACCCGCTGCTCCATGGCTACTACTTCGACCCCTCCACCGGCCACTGCGAACTGCGGTTGGTACGCAGTTGCCGCTGGCTCCGCAAGGGGGCGCAAATGTTCGAGACGCTGGACAAATGCCGCAACACTTGCATCTACTACAAGGGCAGCGACCGAAAGCCGGGCGAGGATCCCACGGCTCCCGTTGGGGTCGAGACGAAGACATCGATGGGAGAATGAGGATTACATCGTGATGTATTAAAATTGAATTTTTGAAATTTTTAATTTCGTTATCATTTTTATTTTCTTCATATTTGTATTTTTTGTTATTATTTTTGTTTTCAATTTTTTAAAATTATTTTTATATTTTATTCGTATCATATTCGTATTATATATATTTATTAGTATATTTCTTATTTAAATTTATTTTTAGATCGAGGATTCTTTCGAGAGGTATGAAAATCAACTTTTCAAATGGTTTGGTCTTGGATTTATATGGGTTATATTTATTTTTTTGTATTTCTAATTATATATTTATTTCTGTTTTTAGTTCGGAGATTCTATCATTTTGTTTGAACACAAACTTTTGGGTTTTTTAAATAATTTTTATAAATATTTAATCTTATTTTTATTACGAGAAATCTTTCATGAATTATGGAAAATAACAATTTTTAAATTTTTATAATTTTTGTTTTATTTTTCATTTTATATTATATATTCAAATCGAGGATTCTATCACAATGTGTAAAAACAAACTCTATGTATTTTTATATTATTTTTATTAGCTTTATTATTTGTATTCTTTTTCGTACATTTATTCTTAATTTTATTCGTACATTAATTCTTATTTTTTAATCGTATATTTATTCATAATTCTATTCATATTTTCATTTGGACTTTTATTAGAATTTTTATTCGTATTTTTATTCGAATTTTATACAATATTTTTAAAATTTCTATCTTTATTCATACATTAACAGCATTTATATATTTAATATTATATAAATTCTTATGAAGATTTATTTGCATTCTTGTAAAAATTTCAGAAAACGTAGAAGAAAAGAATCTCTTATGATAATTACAATCTAATTCAATCGTATTCGTCGTCGTTTTTACAATAAAATAAAATATTATTTGTACACAGATCGATAATGATAGAATGCACACTCATACACATACACATCATAGTTAATATATGTGTGTGTTGGTGTGAAGGTCAATAAGGATGTATAACTTAATAAGTACACGATATATAAAAAAGGTAGAAGACGGTTGTGTAAATCAAAGGGAAATAATAAAAAATAATATGTTAATAATAATCAAATAACAACAACTACTTTGGTTAATCGAAGAAACACAAAAAACAAAGGTGAGAGAGAGAGAGACAGATGAGGGGAGAAGATATGTGGAAAAGCGGCGACAGAGGGAATGGAGATGTTAGAGAGAGAGAAGGAGATGTGGGAGGGAAGTCGCTCGCGTCCGAAGAATCATCACAGTCAAAAAACATAATTTGTCTCATGCTTTGTTTTTGTTTTGCTTTGCTTTTGTTGTTTTGCTTTCGTTTTGTTTTGTTTTACTTTGTTTGGCCTTTAATAATTTGCCTTTGTTGCTTCTGCTTTGCTTTTGATTATATTATCTTTTGCTTTGAACTATAGCTTTAATTTTTTCTTTTCTTGCTATATTCGTTCTTAATTTTTTTATAATTATTTGCTTCATTTGTTGTATTTTCGCCACGATCGCCCGATCGTCACGCGCCTCACGCCTTCACGGTCGCCGTCTGGAGGCCCTCGTCCAAATTTGGCATCACCAGCGACGCTGTCGTTGTCGTCGTTGACGATGTTGTCGATGTCGGTGATGACGACGTTGTTATCGTCACCGGCTTCGTGACCATGGTAGGGATCGACTTCGTCACAAGGGTTTGGATCGATTTCGTCACTAGGGTTGGCATTGGCCGCGGGTCCAGAGGCTGAGACGTGGGGATCGGGGGCTGAAGTTGGGCCTGGACCTGAGGTGGATGCGGTTGGAGGTTGGGATGAGGCTGAGGGCGTGGCGGGAGGATGTGAGGAGGGTTTTGAATGGGTTGATGGGGTTGTTGGAGGGGTTTCTGAAGAGGTTGTTGAGACTTTTGGTGGAGCTGATGAGGCACCTGTTGAGCAAGCTGTGGATGTGGTTGATGAGATAACTGATGAGAGTGTTGAAGACTCTGTTGAGGACTCTGTTGAGGATGAGGTTGATGAGGCTGCGGTTGATGAGGCTGAGGTTGATGAGGCTGAGGTTGATGAGCCAGAGGTTGATGATGAGCTAACTGCTGCGGTACGACTTGAACCGTCTGCGAGTGGGCGTGGCTCTGGCCGTTGCTCTGCTGTGCAATATGCTTCGACTTGTGATTCTCCACACGTCGAATATTCCTGATCAGCCGACTATAGACGAGTGACTTGACATCGATCGCCCAAAGGAAATCCAAATGATTGAATTTCTCCATCGGAACGAGATATTTGTCGATCACGTTCGGCAGCTCTCGGGCCAATCGATCGACGCCGGTCGTGGAGACGAGCAAATCATTCACCGAGTAGTAGAGGGCCACGGGCACTTTGACCTTGGCCAAATCGTAGTCGGGCGGCGTCATCCGATTGTATTCGAGTTGATTGCGCAAGTAGCCGCGATCGAATTTGCGGAAGTGACCGGATTTCATCAGTTGGCCGAAGTGCTCGAGCTGTTTGATCGAGGCGCCCGAGGGAGTGTGGCTCAGCATCACCGGGAGCATCGTCTGCAAAGAAAAAGAATGTTAATGTGAAGATCACTTTCCTCTGATTAAAACCATCCCATTCTAGAGTTCTCCAAAGAAGTCGAGATCCTTTGGAATCCCTTCAAAACCATGATCCCAACAATTTCTTATCTTTCTTCTCCGTTTTACGAGAACGTTTCCTCGTTACGTGTGTCGCAATTACGTAATTGTCACGTCCTACAACAACATCTACTATTACAAGAACATCTACTATTACAACAACATTGACTACTACTACTACTCCCATTACAACATCACACCAACAACTTCTATTTCAACATGAATTCATCTAACAACAAGAACAACGTCATCCAGCTGCGATCCACGGATTCCATGCGGTGACAGGGTTGCCATCGCATTCCACTACGTTGTATACAGTTGAGGGGGCTGAGAAGGGGCGTGGCAGGCGTGTTGAGAGGGCGGCGAGGGAAGTGGTCGCGAGGGGGGCGTGTGAGGTCCGGTCGTTGACGGCACCCGGTGGCGAGTTCATTACGAGGCCATCGGGAAACCGAGCGAAATGCGAATGACCACGAGAGAGATTTTGATGGACTCTGAGAGCAGGAGAGAGAAGAAAAGAAGGAAAGAGCGGGAAAGAGGGAGAGGAGACGGAAAGGGAGGTAAGGAATGGGATAGTGAGACAGTGTGGGAAAGAGAGGTATGAAGAGAGGAATAGAGAGAGAGGAAAGAGTGAGAGCGCAATTGCGATGTGCGAGGTCGGAAAAGCAACATTCGGTGCGTCAGCTTCGTCGACCGTGCAGATTAAATGTGTAACAGTGGGACAAGTTGGCAAATACGGTGGTGAATAGAATATACATAAATGCTTGAAGCATATTTTCAAAGAATTATTTATGGACTATTTAGAGAAAGATTAATTTAATTATAAATTATTTACATATTTAATTTAATTTTCAACTTTGTTTAATTTTGTAATTACATTTAAAATCTTAATTTTTACATAAAATCTTCAAATCTTCTTGAAATGTTTTCTTTGTTTTATTTTTGAAATTTTTAAAATTAAATTCAATTTTTTTTTTATTTTTAAAATTTAAATTTAGTTTTATTTTTTAAAGAATTTCAAAATGTATTTTTAATTTTTAACTTTCATTCTAATTTTTTAAAAATTTTTGGATTTTTATTAAATTTTGTCCTTTTAACTTAAATTTGTTAGTTTACAATTTTATTTTTTTATCTGGGATTTTATTAATAAAGGAACCTTTTTTCAGTACTATGTATATCCCTAATTACGGAATCTTGCTACTTCCTGCCACAATTTTCCAACAAGAATTTCACTCCTTTGGAATAGCTTTAATTTCCTCTTATTCTTTCCTCCATTCCTTTCCCTCCCCTCGCGCCCCTCACGCAAATGACCGAATTCTTCGCCGCCCTCGGACACGGAAATCGCGAACATGTTTCACCTACTTTTCGTAATTAAACACGATGTTCGAACACCGCGCAACTACATTCCCTACACATTTCCATCCTTTCCATGTGTTAAATGAAGTCACGGGACGACGAATGCGAACGAGAGAATGAGAAGGAAACGAAATGGAAGCGGAGTCAACATGGAAAGTGCATTAAAAGGAGCCGGGAGTCGATGAGGATCCCCGCGGTGAGGTGAGGATGGTCTGGGGTTGAAGGATGGAACCGAGGGATCGGGGTCGGAGCAAGGATTCAGGACACCGAAGAGCGAGACACGAGAGGATCGGGTGAATGAACGAAACCCACCGCCTTGTGAACATCATCAGGAGGATGTTGAGTTGAAGTCGAAGTTGATTTTGTGAGTGTTCGGGGGGTGGTATTTACAGAGTTTCAGTGGATGAAGGCAAACCGCACAAACCTTATTCAGCTGCTCCGAATTGTAGCCGGCAACCAGGAAGAGAATGTTCGAGCAGACGTCCTGCGTCATCGCGTTGTCGTGGCAGACGACCTGACTGTGGTCGACCAGGAATTTGGTGTTCGGCATGAATTCCGTGATCCGGAGCATTCGTGTTGCAGCCTAAAGAGAGATAGAGGGAGTAGAGAATAGCAAGAGAGAGAGAGAGAGAGAAATCAAGTTACTAGTACGATTGAAAAGAAAAAGAGATCTCTACATACCGTGAGGAAGTCGAGGAACAGAACCAAAGTTCGGAATAGCGGACTCTTCATGTCCGAGATGAAGGCGATGGGCGCGAGAGCGTGCATCGAGAAGATCTTCTGGGTGTACGAGGGCTGCTCTGAACACAGGACCCAGAAGACCGCCGTGCCCTATGAGAGATGCAATTTGATTAAATTAAATTTAATAATTTTTGAAATTATATTTAATAATTTTTGAAATAAAATTTAATATTTTTTTAATATAAATTTATTAATCTTTTAATACCTACAATCTTTCAATATACATTTATTTTTAATTTTTGTTAAATTTTTCTTAAATTTTTAATTTAATTAACAAAAAATTTTTTTTAATTAAATTGATCAAATTTTTTGATTAAATTTCAATATTTATAATTTTTCAATATAATAAATGAATTTATAATTTAATTTCTCAAATTATTGATAACACTTTTTAGCAACATTTTTCAATTATCAATTTAATTTTTTAATTTATTTTTATTAATTTTAAATTTTATTAAATTATTATTGTTTTATACTAATAATTTAAAAATAATATTATTAATAATAATATTATTTCACACCTGTGAGTGCCCGATATAGTGAAGCTGCTCGTAACCAGTCTTCGCCAGGATATAATCGATGTTCGCGGGCAGATCGTACTTTCCCATCTCGTGGAAGGTGAAGTCCCAGAACTCTTGGTAGTCGCTGTTGAGGCTCGTGTGGTTCTTCGAGTAGCGATTGCCACGAGCGTTTCCCATCCACACGTCGTAGCCGAGATCGGACAACATATAGCCTGTGAGAGAGAGAGAGCGGGATAAAAGGAGAAAGAAGCTGATGAAACCTCAATACGTTGGCAGACTTCATCACTTATGAACTTACCAAGTCCCGACTTGGGTCCCATCAACACCCACGTGGCCGAGGTGTCGAGAATGCCATGCATCAGCAGCACCGGTTGCGCCCCACGCTTCGGGATCCGGTGCATCTCCAGGATGTACCCGTCCTTGGTGACCACCGTGTGCGTCTCCGAAGGGTATCCATATTTCCGAATCAACTTGGGCTGCAAACAGAAAGAGACAGAAATTAGCATTTCAAATGAAGACGAAGTAAATTTGGGGCGAATTCTGTGTTTTTTCTTGGCTCTCCTTCTCTGAGATTTGCATAATGTGGTCGTGGGACTGTTCGGATCTTTGGAAGAATCCTCAACAGATGGTTTCTGGTTTCCATCCATGATATTTCGTCCATATGATTGAGAGTAATTTATATGCAAATATATGCCTTTAATTAACTTTATAATTACAGGATGAAGCAAGGACGATGTAGAATTTGCCTCTGGCCTAAAAGTTGGCACGAATTCAAGTGGTTTCATAAACTAATTTTTATGATTTTTTTTTTAAATTTTGAAGGCTTATTTTTTTTTTTTTTCATTTAAAAAAAATTTTAAATTCTTCTCATTCCCAGGATATCAAAGAAAATCTCCAGGAAATCAAATAATAGACATTTTCCTTTGTGGAAATTCCAATTCCCAGAAATCTTAAAACGTAAACAATTTCAAGTAGGAAGAAACGAAAAAATGTGTATCAAAACAAAACGTAGAAAAGCCAAAGGAAAATAAAAGAAAAGCCAAAGGAAAATAAAAGAAAAACCAAAGGAAAAAATATGAGAAATGAGGAAAACAAAAAACCCATGAAATACCTAGAAATAACAAATGAATGCATGAAAAATATAAAAAAAATAATGAGTCATCAAAAGTAGGCATAAAAGCATTAATGAAAACCAAATAAAAAATAAATAACATTATTATAATAAAATCAATGAATAAAAAGTAATATAAACAATAAAATAAGAAAAAAACGAAAGATATAAATAAAGAATTAATTAGAAAAATAAGAAATAAATATTTAAGGAGAGAAAAAAATGAGTCTAAACAAATACCTATGAAAATAGTAAAATATAGACTTAAAAGTAATACAATGGAAATAAACAAAATACTGTGAAAAATAAAAAATTCCAAATCATAATGGAGCAGAGAAAAATAAAACGTAAATAATTTTCCGTAGAAAATTACAATAACAGACAATTACAACAAAACCAACAACCAGACAAACAAAACATCAGCTGGTCCGAGGCTGCCAGACCCGAGCAAATCCAATGGCCAACGGCATCTGAGATAAATCGAGTTCGCTGAAGGCGATAAATTGCAAAAGTCGTGACAAGGATCGCAGAGAGAAAGAGGGTGAAGAGAGAGAGAGAGAGGGTAAGAAAAGAAGAGGGAGAAGGTGAAATAGAGAGGGTGGTGGACAGAAAGACGGACACCGGACGGACAGCTATTGAATAAGAGAAGAAAGAAAGCAAAATTACCCACTAACTTATATTCAAAGTGTAACCAATAGACCGACAGACATCCAACACAGATAGAGAAAGACAAACCGATGGATGTGAAAAGAAATAGACAAATGGACAGACAAATGGACAGACGAACGAAAGACAGACGATGGATAAAGCCATCAAGACAGATGTAGATCGAGCAGAAAGCGACATATGGACAGACATCGCATTGACAGTCGTTCAAACTAATTGATCGAATGTCGTGAAAAGGAAGCGAAAAGTAAATTCCTCGTGCTCAACTCCACCTTCCTCCGAACTAGGAGTATCCAGTTGGCTCCTGTCTGAGCTGGAAATACAGGAAAATACACTGAAAATAACACAGTCTTTGGAATTTGTCAATAAATATCAGGAGTAACGGATTATCAAAACTATAGTGATAAATTTCGAATACCTTTTGCTTAGAAATTTTATATAAAAAAAAATGTTTGATTCTCATTTGTATCATAAAATTTATAGATATTTTGATTTACGAACCAATGATGGAGAAATAAGACCAGTAGTTCAATGAGAAGCGAATCGCAGATAAAAAATACAGTATATTTTGATAAATTCCAATGCCAATAAGTGGCATCAACAGTTTTACCACTCATGTTATTATATTTTTCTGATCGCAACGATATTGCATAATTTGATGGAAAATTATCACATGCGAAAAACATTTAGTTTTTCCAACCTTCTTTAATTTTTGTATTTACAATTATCACAACATAAACTAAAGAATTGCAATGACTTTCAATAAATTTCATTGACTTTCAATAAATTTCAATGACTTTCAATAGTTTCAATTACCTTCAAAGCATATCGTTTACTTTCAATTAGTTTCGTTTACTTTCAATGAATTTTAATTACTTTCAATTATTTTCAAATGCTTTCAATTATTTTCAAATGCTTTCAATGAATTTCTTTGGTTATTATTATCTTAGTACGATTATCATCAATATAGTTTATGGAGAGTGATGGATAGTTATATAAAAATATCACATATTAAATAAATATCAAAAAAAAAATATCCGATTCAAGCATTTTTTGAAGAAAAACCTAGATGATCGATATCTGGAATCTGTGGTGGAATTATGCGATAGAAGATTATCTAATAAAAAAATACGGTCAGAGGAATGTCGACTTCTCCAACTCTTTCGGTGAGTTTGGCTCTTTATGCCTCTGTTTATTTCTATCTTTGTTCATTTCTACATCTTTTTCCTTTTACCTCTGTATATTTCTACCTATATATCTTTACACCTCTGTCTCTATCCACCTCTGTCTCTATCCACCTCTGTCTCTTTCAACCTCTATCTATTTTTACCGCTGAGTGCTCTGGTGTCTAATTTCCATCGTTTTGTTGTTCATTTTCCAAACAACGCAAATAACAACAAACAACAAAAACGAATAACAACAAAAAATGGCACACATTTCACAGTTATGTCATCAGCTCCATGCGACGATGGCTGCATCGAGGCTGATGCAGTCAATAGAGCGAGGGGGAACCATGCTAGAGAAGAAGATGGAGAAGAAGCATTATGGACCATTGTTGTGGCCGAGTCGAGCTTCTGGAAAAATCCGTCTCTTGCTCAAGGGTCCGAGGCGAATTTCCAAATGATCGATCGATAGATGGACGCGGCGATTGTGGTGGCAACGTTAGAGGGAGAGGCAGTGAGAAGGAAGAGGGAGAGACGAAGATCTAATCTGACGAAGATTGTGAGGCGTGTTGCCACCTCTTCTCTGACAGCGCCAATTGTTGCCAATTGCGGCGAGACTTCTCGAACTTCGTTGGTTGATGAAAGGAACGAAGGTTTGTTGCCTCTCGATGACAAGAGTTGTTGCCACACTTTTCAACGAGCTGAAGTCTCATGATGTTGCCAATCGCGAAATCAATTTCACGACGTTGAACTTTTAAGTCAAATTGGAAATCAATTTCAAGACTCTAAGTTTTTAAGCCATTATTTGGGACAATGAGAATGGTTTTTAGGAAATTTTTAATATTTTGTGTCTATATATTTTTTGGATTGGTTCATTTTCAATTATTTTTGTTCGTCTTTTAATTAAAAACACCTCATGACTTTGAAAAATTTCTCATCGTGAAAAACACCTTCATTTATGTGATGGAAAAACTTCGACTTCGGTTCAAAAATTAATGTTTTATTCATCATGACCTCAATTTTATGGGATTTCCTCTAATTCCACTGATCTTTCTTTTCATTCTCCTACTTAATCTGCTCCTTCATAATCTTATTCTCTTCCTTCTTCATATTCTCTCCTTCATTTCACTCTCTACTCTACCTCTACCTCTTCAAAACTCGACTTTTGCTCTGCTCCAGAAACTCTTTCTCACCAATGATTTCAAACTCACCCACATCTTTCTTCATTCCACCCGTAACTTTTCGCATCTTGTTCAACACTTTCTCAACCTTTCTTGCATTTTTCACCACCCACCTTTTCTTATCAGACACTTTTTCTCACTTTACTGTTTTTCTCACTACTCAGGTTTTCTCACATCTTCGTTTTTCTCACCTCTCATCACTGGTTACTTCTCATATCTCCCCACCTACCATCGACTCCTACAACACCTGAACGTTAAGTTTAGCATTTCATCGTCCGAAATCACGACTCGCGATGGAACTTTCCGACCACTGACCTTTCCCAATGAGACGTCTGTCCCTCCCCCATCCCTTCATCCATCGGTCCCTCTGTCTCCATCTGTCCCTCTGGCCATTCATCTTTGCTTCTGTCTCTTCATCCAACCATTCCCTTCATCCATTCATCAGTCCCACCATCCATGAGAAGGAGGTGGAGGTTCAGCCGTCTGTTGTCAATGGTTCGATGGTTGAAGACGACGACGAATGAAACGATTACGATTTGGTTTTGTTTTCTTTTCGCATCGCAGTCGGAGTCGGAGTCGAAGTCGGGAACCCCTCGAGGGTCCCTCGAGATGAGATGGAGATGGTGCCGTGATTGAACTGGTGGTGTGCTAATTAATTGTTGTTTTTGGGTTGGTGTCGTTTTCTGCTTTTGGTTATCATTGTTGTTGTTACAGGGGGTTTTCTTGTTGTTTCTATGATTTTGTTGATGTTTCTTTGATATTTGTAGTTGTCTCTGTAGTTTTTGTTTCTTCGGGTTGTTTATGAACTTTTTGGTGTTGGTGTTTTCTGTGATTTTTGTTTTTGTTTCTGTGGTTTTTTATTGTAATTTCAGGGTTTTTATGGTAGCATCTTTTTGCATTTACACCTGGGGTTTTTTCTTCTTGTGTGAGCTTATTTTAGTCATCGATTTTAACTTAGTGTTGTTGATTTAAAATTGTTTTTGATTTTAACTTGTTGTTGTTGATTTTATGTTATTATTGTTATTAATGTTTAAATGTTGTTGTTGATTTTAACATGTTGTTTGTATTGTTTTTGTTGTTTTTGTTAATATTATTAGTGTGGCCCACTAAATTTGAGAGCTGCATCTTTGCCAACAAAAACAAGAAGAACAAGAAGAAGAAGAAGAAGAAGAAAATCAAACAATATGATAATGATGATCACGTTAATTCCTCTGTCACTGCATTAATTATTTCTTTCTCTCCTTCTTCGGTTGCTTCTTCTTTTTCATTCGCGACATCAGCATCGCGATGGGCGGAATGTGTGGCATGAGGGGGCGGGACAGGGAGGTGCGGAGGTGCGGAGGTGTCTGGAGCTCTTGGGCCAGTTCGTTGGCCAGGCTCTCTCCATCTCTCGCCCTCTCTCTCTCTCTCTATATATCTCCCTCCATCACCTCTGTTTGTTTTCTCTGAGTATTTCGTTTTTTGTTTAGTTTTTTTTGGTTGAAACTCTTCGTGATTGTGATGCAAATTTCTATATTTTGTCTCTTTCGGTGTTTTTAAAATTAATTTCTTGATTTTGATGTTGGGAATCTGTTTTACCCACAACAACGAAAATGTTGTAATTAACCTTGATATTGACTCTCAAAGAAGATCGACATATTTTTTTCCAACTTTGTTTTTTTTTTCTATATCATTCGGTTTTTTTTCTATTTTGTTTATTTTTCTTCCTCTATTTTATTCGTTTTTTACGATATTATTTGATTTTTTCTTCATTTAATTTTAGTTTTTTTGTATTTTTCAATTTTATTTGTGTTTTTTATATATTATTGTCTTTTTTAAATTTTTTCTGTTTTCGCTTTATTTTGTCTTTTTTCAATATTTTCAATTGACCTCTTATTTAGGTCTCGGACTCGCCTCGGCATCGACCGGAGAAAACCATTGTCTGGCCACCGTGTGAAGCTCGTGTTGGTTGAGTTGATGACTTCAACAAGCCATCGATTTTCTGGGTTACCGCCAAATGACATCTGTTCGTCTTGTTCATATGTTGATTAATGATTTCTATTTCTGACATTTTTATTCATGTAGTTTTTTTCATTTTAGGATGATCTTTCGTGTTTTAATGATGGATCTTAGGTGTTTCTTTTGGCATTTTTATTTTATATTTATTGTTTTATGTGTTATTTTAAATTTTTTATTTAATTTTTATGATTGATTTATTGAATTTGACTGTTATTTATATGCTAATTATTTCCAGTTTTTGATTTATTTGACTGATGTTTATTTTTTTCGCAAATTTTTCCCTATGATTTTGATTTTTATTACTTAAAAAATGTTTCTAAATTTTATTTATGTATTTTTTTTTTTTGTACTTTTGGAAATTGATGTCAATTATTTTTTTTTTATTTTCATCGTTTGAAAGTTTTTATCCTAAATTGTATTTTTGACTAATTTGGCAGTATTGTATTTTATTTCGTTTGGAAATGACTTTTATTGTTCATAATTTATTCATTTATTTTTTGTTAATCGAGACAAAAATTAATCTTTGATTAGATGACTGATATATTCATATATATCCATGTCGTGTCATGTCTGCAAGACATGAGTTCGATGGGTCATGGAAATGAAGATTTGGATGGCATTGAATTGAAATAGGCCATCGAAATATGTCTATGCAAATATATTGGAAAGAGATTTTTTGGCAAGGGTCAAGGGATCAATCAAATGGAATATAATAGAGTATTAGAAAACTATTATGTTGAAGACAACATTAACACAATAGTTGTATTATGATTTAAATTCCAAACCGTGGACAACCGAAGAAGAATCTGGAAGAACGATGATTTCGTTAGACTTCGCTTTCGACTTTTCGAAACCCTGACCATCCCCAAAGATTTCCAGCGATTTCCATAATTTCACACCTTTTTAAACCGATCTTCGGTGATAATCGATAACTGTGAAATCAAACAAGACCATTGCAGAAAGCGAAAGTTCACACAAACACACACGATGGTCGACAAATACAAGTAGATAAACGTGTAAATGAAACCTCGAATACGCCCCGATATGAAGAGGAGGTGGGTAGGGTTGCCAAATGTCAACAAATGTTGCATAATCTGATTTGGTAATGTGTGGAGAGGGAAAGAGGTAGGTAGAGGGTTAAGGGGAGGTGGTCGGTGGGTGGTGGGAGGTTAGATAAATATCAAAATGGTGACATCTGCGAGGTAATTGAATTCAACAATGGACAATATGGTAATAACAACAACAACAACAAGATGTAGTAGTGGAAAAAAAAACTACTAGATATAGTGATGGAAAAAACAACAACAAGAAATAGTGATTGAAAAAACAACAACTAAAATAGTGATAGACAAAAACAATAACAACAGCAAGAGTAGTAGACAATAACAATAGCAATAACCAAAAACAACATCTTTGATAGACAACAACAACAACAACAACATAAATTACAGGCAACAACAACAACTAAAATCAATGGTAAACAACAACAACAACATCAGTGGTTACCAACAACAACAACAACACCAACATTGACAACGACTTCGTATGCAAAAATTTCCAAATAAAACATGATTTTTTTTTTTCATTTCATTTTGATTTTCGTCGTTGTTGCTGCTGCTTCTTCTTCATCTTCTTCTATTTGCATTCAACGACGATCGTTGATTTGTTGAAGTTGTTTTTGTTGTTCATATGAACGTGATTTGTATATCGTTTTAATCATAGTTTGTTTTTGTTATTGTTGTTGCTTATTTGATTACTAATAAAATACTTAGTAGTTTTTCCACTTGTTCGCTGACGTTGTTGGTGTGGTTGTTGGTATTGTTGTTGTTGTTTTTGGTATTGTTTCTGTTGTTGTTGTTGTTGTTGCATTTACTCCTCGGAAGTTAAATTTGGCAACATTTATGTTTGGTGTTTATTTATTGTTGTTATTACTTTTTGATATTTTTATTATTACTAAGCAAATGAAAGATTGTTTAAAACAGAGAGAGAGAGAGATAGATAGAGTGAGGAAGAAGGGGTGAAAAAAATTGTCAACAAAACTTATGCAAAATGGCCGAAAGCAAGTGACGACGACGTCGCCGCCGACGCCGCCGCAGCGTTGCCAACTCGAAGAAAACGCGCGCACGTACTCGCGATTGCATAATATTTTCCTTTATCACAAATTGTTAACTTTTCATCGCAGTCGGTGTCGGAGTCGGAATTGTACCTGATGTTCATGGTGGCATTTGTTGTTATTGTCGATGTCATTGTTGTTGTTGTTATTACCATTACCCATAGTGGTTTGGGGAAGGAAATACGGCGCATGGCCGGCAGCGCCATCTGCGGGTGACTTTGAAAAATGGGTTACGGGCGCGCGTTACCAACGAATGTACATGAAAAAAGTGCAACCACAACAATAACAATCACAACAACAACTAGTAATAATACAATTATAATAGTAAAAACAACAATAACAATAGTAAAAACAAGTACAACAAAAATAACTTTGTTTATGACTCTGGAAACGAAGGTGGAAATTGTTTTTCCATCGCCTTCAACAAGGAAATATTTCAAATATTTTCGTTTCCCTCTCTCACTCTTCCTCACTGTCCCTCTCGCTCACTCCCTCTTCCTCACTCTCTTCCTCTCTCTCTCTTCTCCTCACTATCTTCCTCTTTCTACCACTCTTCCTCCTTCATTCTCACCACTCAACCTCAACGTTTTTCCATCTCTCTCCCTCGCACAATGTTTTTCCATTCGTAAATTGTTATTTTCCTCCTGTTTGAAAATCATCGGCGAAGGAGGGAAAAACTACTTTTTTAATTGTGCCAAAAAATTACAGCAAAAATGAAAGAAAAGAAAATCAACACAAAAATGAAAGAAAAAAAAAATCAACACAAAAGCAAAAATAAAGGTAAATAGCAAATCAAGACAGGAAAACGAGAGTCGTGCAGACAACAACAACAACAACAAGATATTAGCAACTGTAATAGCAACAACAACAATTACTACAATAGCAACAACAATAATAACTGCAATAGCAACAATAACAACAACAACAACAGCAATAATAATGCGGAAGTCACTGTCTGCTACCTCCAATCCCATGTTTAACCACATTTTCCTCCTCTCACTCTCGTTCTCTGTCTTTCGATCGCTAGCCATCTCTTCTTCTCTCTCCACCTTTCACTCTCTCCCTCGTTGGCGGCTGCCTCTCCCTTTCTTGCACTCTGTTTGCAAAGAAAACTTCGCTATATTTCTTTCTGTTTGATTTTTCTAGTCTTGTCCACATTTTTTTAATTTTTCTCCTAAATATTTACTTCTAGTTCCGTTTGTTATTGAACTTTTTAAATTTTAATCGTGCTTAAATTGTTTTCATATTTATTTGTGAAATTACCATTTCTTCCATTTTAATTCTCATAATTTTCTATTATTATTTTAAAATTTTTTTTTCTTCTTCGTTTTTTATTTTTATTATTATTATTATTATTTTTATTATTTATTTTATATTATATTTTATTTTATTATTATATTTCATTTCTTGTTCCGATTTAATTTTATATATTTGAAGTTATTTGTGGATTATCAATATTTTTTATTTTTCTTAATATTTTAGTTTTCATTATAAATATTTTTCTTTTTTATTTCCATTGTTGTTCAGATTTATTTTTTAATCGTTTATATATATTTTAAGATATTTTTTTTTTTCTACTTTTCTTATTGTTTATTACTATTTTCAGATGTTTTACTTTCTCGTTCCAATTTATTTCTTGGTTTTTTAATTTAATTGTGTTTTTTCTATTTATTCTTTTCTCTCTCGATGCGATTTATCTTTTGTTTTTGTCATTTTACACATCTTAATTTACTTTGGTTTTCATTATTATCATGATTATTTTTCAATTTCTTTCCTTTCTACTTTATTTTTTTTTTTTATTTTTCCGCTCTTGATTTGAAGCTCTTGGCGTGTCCGAGAAAATTACATTATTCACTTCCTCTCCCTTTCACTCCCCCTATTACCATCCAACTCGCTCCCCCTTCCATTTCACGCCCTCCTTCTAGTCGACTCCCTCCCTTTCTCTTCTTCCTTATCTATCTACTAGAGAATTACTCTTGAGTTCAATGAACTGGCCTCTCTCTTTCTCTATCTCAACATCTCCCTTTCACCTGCAGCGATCGTCTCGCTTTCTGCTCTATTTTCGAGTCTCCTCCCCATGCCCTTTTTTTCTCCTCTTTTCCTCCCCTCGCACCACTGTCAACTCCCATTATCTCGTCGCTTGACCCATTGTCTCGATTCTTTGCCGTCGACTCCGCCACCTCTCAATAAGAATAGATGTCGTCGATTGCTTCCAAATTCGTTGGACATTTGTTTCGTTCCAATTCAGATGCATTTGTCTGCCCTCTTTCTCTCTCACTCTCATCCATCTATCTCTTTTCTCCTTTTACTCTCTTGTCTCTTTCCTCAATTTCTATCTAAACTTTTTCTATTCTAATTCTCTTTTTTATATTATATTTCTCTTGTTTTCTCTGTTCTATTTCTCTTGTTCTCTTGACACAAGTTGAGAGTTTCTTTTGCTGACCTTCTTTTTTTCTGATTTTTTATTCTTTTCACTTCTTTCTCTGATTTCCTGGCCTTTTTCTCATCTTTTTTGTCACCTCCGATTCTAGTTTTCAACTCGGTATTTTTCCATTATTTTCTTTATTTTTTTTTCTTGCATTATTTTCTTAATCTTCTTTCCTTTTCTTTCCTACCTTCTCTCCCTTTCTTTCCTATCCCTCTTATCCTATCTCTCCAACTGGGACGACAAACTTTTTCCAGATTTCGTTAAGTGGAACTTTTAAAGCCGTTAAATGAACTAGAAAATCTGCGCTCCATCTCGACTCGGTCTCTTCGTCTTCGTTTTGGTCTTGATTTCGGTGCCGACCTCCACCTCTCACAGCAACCGATGCAATTCATCACGGTCGGTGACACCCAGAACCGTTCGCTTTATCTCTTTCTCTCCCTCTATCTCTCTCTCTCTCTCTCTCTCTCTATTTTCCACGGAGTGTGTGATATATTGGAGTCAGTTGAGGTTCGATTAGGGTTTTTGAAACCTAGATTTTTCTATGAAGAATTGTTTGAAGTTATGATTTCGTTACGATTGGTGGAAGAGGATCCTCTGAAGGACCTTGTCGCAAAATATACTCAATATTTAGAAGACAATTCTCATGATCTATTATATCGATTTTATGATAGATTTTTATTAGGGTTTTTCAAAGTATTTTTCAAATTTTGGATCAAGTTTACTAAAACTCAATAAATATAATAAAGTAAAAAAAACAATCGATCAAACAAATTTATTATAAAATAATTTAAAAACATTGAATTTTATAAATTGAAAATTCGATTGAAAAAAAAAGTAAAAGAAAACAAAAATTTAGAAAATATCGATGAACATTTATAAACAAAAAAAATAAATAAGATAAATAATAAGAACTGTCGATCAAAAAAAATATTTGTAAAAATATCGATAAAAAACAATAATTGAAAAAATATTGATGAAAAATCGATTGAAAAAATATTTATCAAAATTCAACTCAATTTTTCGTTAGAAATTTGAAACATATTCCATATTCTTTTGGGTATAAAAAAAACTAAAGGCGATTAAGAGGTCAATGAAACTCTTCTCCATAAATAATAAAACAGGGAAAATAAAATAAAGTCAAAAGCATGGAAGTCTTACCGTTATCAAGGAGGCGTCCTCCAGGACGTCCGACTTCAGGTTCCTTCCTCCGCCGGCGAGGTTTGCATTGCTCGACAGAAGAACGCTGTTCAAGAGGTTCTTGAAGCTTAGCGATGTGTAGCTGAAGGGCGAGAGAATGGTGAAGGCCGAGACGGGGGCGGGGCCCAGAAGGGGCGGCAGCAGCAGCAGGCACCAGAAGCAGAGGCCGACGGTGACGGTGGAGCCGAAGCCGAGTCCGAGGCTCCCGAGGAGTTTCAGCGGAGGGCGGCGACGACTACGGATGACTTCGTTTTTCCGCATGGCAAAAGGGGGACGGCGGGAACGGAAGAGTCTTCGGCACGCGAGGGGAACGAAACGGGAACGGAACGAAGAAGGGGGGAGGTGGAAAAAAAAACAACACAGAAACGGCGGGGCAACACTGGTTGAATGCACACGGCAACCGCGGCGGTGGTAATCACTGTCACAACAACAATTGTAATAAAAAAAAACAACAACAATTGTAATAAAAAACAAAAATAATTGTTGAAACAGCTATTATTAAAACAAAAACAATTGGTAAAACAACAACAATTGTAAAAAAAGCCTTCAATTGCAATAACAACGACAACACCAACAGTAACAATAGTAATTGCAATATCAACAACAACAACAACAACAATAACAATGCACTTCTGCACACTTTTTCGCACTCTTTTAACTTCGTGGAATTTCGCTTGATTTTTTCTCTCTTTCCTTTTTTTTTTCGTCGAACCCCGATGATGAAATGAATCGATTCCGTTTCCGATTTCCTCAAGTAGTCTCAAGGATTAAGACCGAGTGAGTGAGAACGATTGATAGAGGGAGACAGTTTATATTTTTCTGTGAGCGCGAACAAGAGTCTTTTTGTTTAGTTCACTTTTTATTTAATTTAGTTTAGTTTAATTTAGTATAGTTTAATTTAATATAGTTTAATTTAGATTTGTTTAATTTAGTTTTGTTTACTTTAGTTTAGTTTTAATTCAGGGAGCGCGTTTCTGCCTGCTGCTTAGGCGAATGTCATGACCACACTGAATCCACCGACCGCTCCACTCCACCACGTTACGTTGGCTTCCGATTCGGAAAACGCGATCGTCTCGTCGTCTTCGTAGTATTCGATGCCGCCAAAGACGTCGTCGTTGCCGCCAAAGTCGTCGTCTCAGTCACGTTTTATTCAAATTTATCGTTACTTTTACGTTATGCGATCGCGATCGTAGTTCCCTTTGCTCGATAGCGCTATCTCTTTCACTCGCAGAGTGGTAGAAAAAACTGCACCGCACTCAGCTGACGATCGCAGCGAACTGTGCTCCGTCGTTCGCCGTGGCCGTCGTTGTCGTCGGCCGCGACTGGTGGTCATCAAACCACGACGAACCACGATCGAGCTTCAAACCACGATCGAGCCATAGAATTTGACTCAAAGTCTTCGAGCCCCAAACTTCGAGGCCCAGACTTTAAGCCTTCATATCGATATCGGTTTGAGTCGATCTTGGTTCGAGTTCATCTTGGTTTGAGCTGATCGCGGTTTGAGTTGATCATGGTGTGAGTCGATCTTGGTGTGAGTCGATCTTCGTTTGAGTCAATCTCGTTTCGAATCGATCTCGGTTTGATTCGATTTTGAGAAGGACTTTTACTATTCATGGTGGACTTCATGGGCATGGAAGCTAAAAGAGGAGGGAAGTTGACGAGGAGTCACAAATTGTTGTGGGTGTGGGTGGCAAAATGATCCATGATTACAAATAAGTGGGGAGCGCTTCGAGACTGGTTGTCAGTGGGTGTCACTGGGTGAGGTTATCGGAAATGATGAACTGAGTTCAGTTGTTGAGAATAAACAACTATAATCATTAGGGTTGCACATGCAATGAAATTTTATCCGAAAATCTGCACGGTAGAGAGGATCTGTTAAATTATAGGGATCAGCAAGAGAAAGGTTTATTTTTCACAACTCATGCTATTCTGATGAAAATCCAAAGAATGGTGTGAGTGATGATAACGAAAAAAATTGAAATTAAAAAATATCTAATAATAATTCAGAAATGAAAAATATTTCATCCTTCATAAAAATTAAAAAAAAATTAATTAACTACTTTTTTAGAATTAAAGTTTATTCTGGGAAAAATCCAAGTATTTTTAAACATATAATTTGTTCACTAATAAATTATAAAACAGAAAAACTACGATGAAAATAATCAATAGAGGAAATCATTATTTAGAAATTAACATTCCTATTCAAGAGTTTAAACTTCGATTTTATATGGGATATCCGTATATCAAAAGTCAACATGTTTCTATAACTTTTTCAATATATTTTTATGGTTGTTGTTTTACAGTTTTGTTAACACATTATGAATGATTATTGGGGGGATTTTTTGAGAATTTATCCAGATTAAAAAAAAGTTAATTTCTACAACAGATATTGATATTAACGACAATTATGATGTTAAACCATGTTAAATACAATATTGTTCTATGGGATCAGGCGCCACAGGACTTAGTCTATTATTAATTTGATTAGAATAATGTTTATGAGAAAAAACGCCCAAGTTGTGTTTTTGAAATTAAACATATACACGATTTTATCAATAGATTATTAGAATCGAATGCATCGCTTATCCCAAGGAATATAAATTGAATGATCGCTTCATACGTTTTTCCAGTCAAACATTGCTCTTCCCTTGAAATGAAGTTGTTTTGGATAATAGTTTGGATTTTAGTCAGTAGAAAATTGAGTACAACTGGCTTCAAGGTGAGCCCCATTCTTATTGTCGTCCTTCAAGTACTAACCTATGTTGAATTAGGTAAATCTTAAGGCGGTCAACTACAAAATAACTATGCTCAGTGCCTTTACGAACTCCTCCAATCCGGGACTCTGTGATGTAGGACTGAAAGTCTCGACGGTATCACGTGGAGTTCAGGTCGCCAGTGGTTTCTTTAAGTGCATAGTGGATATTGACGACAGGTTATTCATAGAGTTAAAAATGTCGTACAGTCCGACTGGGCGTTCGAAATTTCAGCTTCTACCCCTGAAGTTCAACCGCAATACATTCACAAAGGCCGTCAATGGTCCCTACAGAGCATTTCTAATGGAACCAGCAAGGAAATGTTCTCCGAAAGCACCGTATTTTAAGAAACTCTGGAGGCCACCGCTAAAGGCGGGTCTTTACGGATCGAAGAATTGTGTACTAACGACGGAAAATATGCCCAGTTATTTGTCGAGAGGCTACTACAAAGTGATTATAATCGGTTCGGGTCTTGTGGATTTATATGTTGAGGTGTTAACTATTGTCGAAAATTTGGATTGAGGATTAAGATCTTTTCAACACAGAAGCATTTTTATTGAATTTAAAAAACAAAATTCCTCACCTCTATGCTGACATATATTACCACGAAAGAAATACATGTATATAGTTCAAGAGAGGATTTTGATATATGGCGTATGTCGATTTTAGTGAGACATATACATATATAAGAAAATAATTAAAAAAACTTAAGTTATATTTACTCAGTACTAATATTTGTCTACTACTTATAATACCTTATAATAAGTGGTCAATAACATTAGTCTATAAGATGAATTTTTAAATCAATTCCTATTTTCGTTGATTATCGCGATGTCTCAGATACCGCAAAGTGGAATCAATTTGGCTTACTTCGTGTTTGGACCGGTGACGAGAAACTCCTGACGGGAACCGAATCAAACTGTGAAATCAACATAAATAGACCAAGTCAATTGCATGCCAAATTGGACTCCGGTTTCACTCCAGTTTATGTAATGGCTCTCTGAGGGAAACAAGGCGAGACGACCAGCTAACAACAACAACAACAGCAACAACAACATTGAAAATAGCAAATGAAGCAACATTGAAGAAAGAGAAAAACTCAAAGAAGATAGGAAGGTGGAATACAGAAAATTGCAGAAAAAGAAAGAAAATAAGAAATCAAATAGAATAAAGTTAGAGAAGAGTGAGACGAACAGAGTGCGAGGGAGGAAGAGAGAAGGATATACAGAGAGAGAAAGGAAGAGATAGAGAGAGAGAAAGGAAGAGTGAAAGAGAGGGAGCGAGGGAGCGAGGGAGCGAGGAAGAGAGCGACAGCAATGATAAATCATATGGAGCCACTGAAGGATATAAACATTTGCAGACAATAACAAGAGCAGTAACAAACAAAAATAAAAAAAATAAGAATAACAGAAAATAACAACTAAAAAACAACAAATACAACAACAACAAAAAATAAAACCAAAAAAAAAAATGTAAACAAAAAATTAAACCAAAAAAAAAATAACAACAGCAAAATGCAACCAACAACAACAGGATCGCATGTCATGTCTAGGAAAACAACTCAACATCCGCTTCTTCCGTCCGTCCGTCCGTCTGTCTGTCCGTCCGTCTGTCATGTCTTCCTCTGTCTATCTCTCCCTCTGCCTGGGTATTTGTCTTTACCTCTTTCTTTCTTTCCTTCGTCTCTGTCTCACTCTCTTTCTCTCCCCTTAGTTCATTAGTTGGATCGATCACGGCACGGCACGAGCAGCCGATCGATTCGTTCATCGAGCAGACACAGTAGCTGGTTTGACCCATTGGCCACCTCACCCTCTGCCTTTCTTTTTCTCTCACTCTATGTCGCTCTCAGTCCCAGTCCCAGTCTTTCTCTCTCTCTATCTTTCACCCTCCTTTTCCATCTCTCCTTATTCAGATCTCCCTCGTTGTTTTTCGTTGGTTTTTTCAGAGCTTTGTACCATTTTCATCAGTTCATCGAAAAATAGGCGAGCAATCGATTGGTTTTGTTGTTGGTGTTGACGTTGGTCTGAGTGTTTGTTGTTGTCGGTGTGGTGGTTGTTGTTTTTGTTATTATTTGCCTTATTGTTTTTTGTATTGTTGTTGTTTTTGGAACGTGTTTTGGCTCGTGCCAAGCCAGTTTTTCCTCGGCTTCCACATTAAACCAATGACTTGGTTTCGAAAAACCATTGTAAATTTGGAGTAAGTAAAGGGGAAAGGAGAGGGAGAAAATAGAAGGAAAGAGATGATGAGAGAGAGAAGAAGAGAGAAAGAGAAGAACAGAGAAAGAGAAGAAGAAAGAGTTAGAGAAAGAGTAGGAGAAGTTGAAAGAAAGAGAGATATTCATTGTAAGAAAGAAAGGGAGAAGAGTTTCTGTATTATTTTCACGGTTTTAGCCAAGTTAATTACGCTTGTTTTGGGCCCAATGTGGTGGCATATATCTCTTTCTTTCTCTCTCTCTCCCTCACCCTCTCCGTCTTTTTCTTTCTTTCTTTCCCCCTTTGTTTGTTTTGGTTTCGTCTTGGTTCGGTCGACTCCACTCGTTTCCACTGGGCTCAGTTTGGACTCGGTTCGCTTTGGTTGGGTTCGGTTTCGTTCGTTCGGTTTGCTTTTGTTTGGTTCGGTTTTGTTTGGTTGGGTTGTGTTCGATTCGACTGGAGTTCGTCTTGGAGCCGAGGGAGTGGGTTGCATGAATGCGGTAACCACAGCGGGGCGTCCCCTCGTCGAACCCTCCTTCACCCGACCCAAACCAACTCGAGTCGGTTGCGATTGCGATTTCCATTTCAAATGCGGGCGGTTCGATGGAGCCGCCTTCGCTCGAAATGCAGTTGTCGGGATTCTCGTTCCCGACAGCTGTCTGACGGGTCTGTCGGGGCGGAATGGACGGACATGTGCGGGAGAGAGACAGACATAAGAGAGAGGGATGGAAGGTGGTGAAGTCTTGGGCTAGACAGACAGATTGTGTAAAACTAAGGCTAAGACAAAGACTAAGAAATACTAAGCATAAACGACTAAAAGAAAGACACATTGAAAATTGTAAAATTGTTTGTAAGTATGATAAATAGACGAAGAATCAGACAGACAGATTGGTAGATAGAAACAAAAATTAGTAGAGAGGCATAAAGATTGCTAGACACATAGACTGACGGAACTAAAGGAGGATAGTGAGATTCGAAAATAGTCTACCAAGAGGAAAGACAATGAAATAATTCAAGCGAAAAACGAATACAAAGTAGTTACATAGCAGAAAAGTTAGACAAACAGATGAAGAGAACTTGAAGTGAAAATGGAAGGAAAATATGTCGATGAAAAGAAGGAGAATTAAACAGATAAAGATAAAAATACTTTAATAAGTGGCAAAGGAGATGGAATATAAGAGAAACAATAATAATTACATGTATGTAATAAATCAATAAATGTATTAAATATATATGCAGAGTATAAAAGTCAATTCATCGGACAAAGAGGCATATAGAGAGACTGACGTAGAGAGAAACAAGTGGAAAAAGAAGTTCCAACTAATAGGTAGTGAAAATAAATTAGTTACATTGACATCGTTTGTTCGTTGCAATTGTTTGTAATTTTAATAAACGTTTTTTTATTCGTTTCTTCGAATCGTTTCTTGGTTGGTTTCTCCCTCACTCTTCTCTTCTTTTCTTTTCCACCTCCCACTCTTCCTCTGCCTCTCTTCCACTCCCTCGCGTCCGCTTTTCATCTCACTCTGACTCTTTCTGAAAACGTTGACCATTTGGTCTTTGATTGCATTTCGCATTAAACCCGATTGTTTTGGTCGTTTTTCTCCTTTTCTTTCCTCCCCCTCTCTCTGTCACTCTCTCCCCCACTTCTTCTATTTTCTTGTTCCTCACTCATTTGCTTCGCAATGATAAATGTCTTTAATTGATATTTAAAAAATATTTCCCATAAATGTGGGTTTTTACGGTTTTCCGCGTGGTCTTCACCAGATCGCGATGTTGCGTCACGATTTTGGCCATCTTAGCCCGGCTCAAACGGCACATTTACCCAATTGATGGGAGGCAGGAATGAATACGGCGATTTCTGCGGATTTCACCTGGCTTTGAAGTTTTACTAATGACCTAGGAAACTGAAGATTAACTCATAGCTTATTATTATTAATTATTACTGTTAATTATTACATTAATTCAATGAAATTTATTTAATTTGAAATTAAAAAATTATTATAATTATAAATTAATGATAGTACTTTAATTTAAATTTAATTTTTTGTTACATTTTCAAAATTTTAATTTAATTAAATTTTAATTTAATTATTAATTTAAATTAATTTAATTTGAATTTAATAATATTTCATTTTTATTTTATAAAAATACACTTACACTTATATTTATTTAATTTTGATATTTATATAATTTTTTTACTTAATTAGTTTTACTATTTAATTTTTAAGATTTTTTAATTTAACAAAAATGTATTTAATTTTAATTTAATAAACTAACAATAATCCTATATATAAGAACTAAGATTATTGAATTATGAAATTTTGATAAATGTTATTTAATTAAATTAGTTTTATATATAATAAGTTTAAATAAACCAAATTAGGTTATTATTATTAAATTAAAAATTATAATTAATTTGATTTAATTTAATTTGCTGTTTCAATTGAATCTATGTCTGACTTTATAAAGTGTTTTTTAAATGCATAATACAAAAAAATGCAGTCTTCTAAAAAGGAATTTTAAACAATTGTTGTTCCGATTAATCCTAAAACGAACCCCCCTCCATCGCTGACCTTGACCCATTGCCTCAGAGTAAAGCACACAAGCAATGAATTCCTCGACTTCCGAATGCGCCGAATGCAACGCGAAGAATTTCACGACCATCAGAAGCCAACAGCAGATTTCGACACCTCCAAAAATTGAGTTAAAAGAGTGGGAAAGAGGCAGAGAGGGAGGGAGGGAAGGGGAGACAATTGGTCTCTGTGTGACTGCGACGTCGGCGTTGCCAAATGTGGGGACCGACCGCGTGCTCGTGCGAACGTGGCTCCAAAGCAATTAGCTTTTAATTTCCACCGATTTGGCGTTGTAACAATTCTTGCCACACTCTGCCCCAGTTGCAAGGGGGGGAGGGGGTCATGGGGGTTGATATTGTTGTTTTGGGATACCGCTATTCGCTGTGACAACGAACGAGGCGAAGGCGTAACGAGGGGCGTGTGCAATGTTCGGTTGTAATTTAATGCCATGACACAAGGTCAGCCAAGGTGACGTGCTCTGCTCCATTGTGAAACCGGCAGCTCCCCAATCTGTTGGTTTGTCGCCTGTCGATTGTGTCTTTATTGTTGTCGGTGTCGGTGTTGTTGTTATTGTTGTCGATGTTGTTGTTGTTGTTGTGATTGTAGGTATTGTTGTAGTTCTTGTTGTTATGATGTGACTCAACCAGTGCGTGGCAATGGAATGTAATGCGGACTCGAAGCAGATTCGTGCAAAAGGAAGAAGATAAAATCTCTTCACAGCGAGGAACATTGTTTTTGCCTTTTGTTGTTGTTATTTTATGTGTTCTTGTTGTTCTTTTTGTTGTTATTTTGTTTGCTGTATTTTTGTTTTGGTTGTTTATTGTTTATTGTTCTTTTTGGTTTTTTTGTTTTTCTCCTTCTTCGCCATCTGTTCCTTCTTGTCCTTAATTTTTTTGTACCTTGTGCTTATTGTCCTCATTGTAGTTGTTGTCTTCATTGTTGTTGTTTTCACCATTGTTGTTGTTGTTGCTGTTATTGATATTTTAACCTTGACAGGAATTTCAGATGCATTCATTGCTGTTGCTGGGTGTTGATTGTTTTTTTTTTGTTCTCCTCCTTTGTTTTTGTTGTTGTTCTCCTTGCATTAATAAAGCAACACGCTCATCATCATTAGCCGTTGCACCTTTTGTATTGTTGTGGTTGCAATTGTTGTTGTTCCTTCTTCTGGTTTTCATTCTTTTAGTCTTCTGGCTGATTTCAGTTTCTTTATTAAATTTCTTGGTATGCATGGTTATATTTTTTGTTGTTGTATTCGCTCTTATTCTCATTGTTGTAATCATTTTTCTTGGAGACTTTGTTGTAGTTTTAGGTTATTGGTGTATTTTCATATTCATATTTTTAGTGATGCTTTTTCGGAGATGTTGTTGTTACAATTTTTGTTTTTTTTTATAGTATATTTTCTTTTTGTTTTCTTTAGTTCATGTTGTTGTTTTTTTTTCAGTTTCATTTGTTGTTGTTTGCATATACATCATACCATTTAAATCCATTTTAATGGCATCTGCAGCTCTTGACACATTTCGACCAAAACGAGCTGAAGAGAAAAAGTGAGAGACAGACTGAGACAACAGAGTGAAAGAGAGACCGTGTGGAAAAATACCATAAGGGAGAGAGAAAGAGAGAGACTGAGACTGAGAGAGAGAAGGACAAAACAATACAGAAAAAGAGGGACAGAGAGTGAGAGACAGAGACATAAAGATAGAGAAATAATGGGAGCTTCATACGACAAGGACGCACTTAAGTCGACGGCAAATAAATTATCGTCTTTTGTTGCTTCGTCCGCAAACAAGAAATCCATGGAAGGAGGCGGATCTCTTGCTTTTTTTTTAATCGCCCGAGGCCTTCGAAGGACCTTCGTCCGATGCACTTGACCCACTTCGTCAGACACATGCGTCGCTTCGTCGTGGCCTAATTGCGATTGTTGGCGATCACCTTCGATGGCCGTGATCGGAAATCAGTGGATTTTAATAATTAAAGAACGATTTTTACTTCTTCTCATTTTCAATATATTCACATATTCAATTTTTTAACATTTATTCTCATCTTCAATATCTTCAATCACCTCTAAAAAATGATGATATTTTGTTTTCTTTCGAACAGTTTCTTGCATTATTCTCATGATTCTTCAACCGAACTATTGCTATTTTAAATCATGTCAATGTTTGGATTCGAAAAAAAAGCATTAATAACGAATGGAAAGAATTCATCACGAATGTAAAAGAAAAAAAAATGTATTCCTCACGGATCCTTGCTTCTTTCTCATGGTACCACAAATCGACTTCAATAGTTCTCACGATTCCATCGTTCTTCGTCACGCCCTCCTCATCTCAGTCAACATCATCATCATCATCGTCACCATCTTCTCCCCATCAGCATCATCTTTACCATGCTATCCATCATCATCGCCATCTCCTTCATTATTACCATTGACACCGTCATGTGATTGAAAATGCAGCAAAAACCGAAACTATGTTAACTCAATTGAAGTTGGCAACCAGTTGGCGACTTTTCACTTTTTCCCTCCACCCAAATTCGGTCCTAGTTTGAGTCGTCCCCTCCCCTCCTTCATCACCATCCATCGTCTCCCTCACTCCTCCCTCTCCCTCCTCCCTCTCCCTCCTCCCTCCTCCCTCCTCCCTCCTCCCTCCTCCCTCTCCCTCCTCCCTCTCCTTCATCCTTGGCACCACATTTTTCCAATCAAGAAAACGGTGGAGGGAAATAGTGCGAAAGAGAAAAACTCGTTGTGACACATTTGCAACTTATCACTGGCAGGCGAGCGAGTTAAGATGATGATGATCGAGGGGCGAGGTGAGATTGTTGGCGGTGACTGGATCGCAGGGGGACATCTTTACTGGACAGAAAAATCAACGGACGGGTGGACGTACGGACAGACAGACAGATGGACAGACAGATGGATGGACAGACCTACTGATGGACAGCCATAAATGGAGACGAAGGCAAGCGAGATTGGTAAAATCAATAGAGGACGAGACAAAAAAAAAGAGGAGCTGAAGAAGAGGATCGGGATTTGAAAGAAACTGCGGTTGAGTCATTGGACCACAAGAGATATAGAGAAAGTGAGAGAGAGTAGAGATAGAGGATAGAGAGGAGAGATTAAAGAAAGAGAAGGGAGATAGAGAAAGAGATCGTGAGAAAGAGACAGGATGGATCATGAGAATAGAGAGATGGAGACAATAAGAAACAGAAACTGAGGTTAGTAGAAAATGTGTCAAGGGGAAGAAGGGAGAGAGAGAGGGATGGAGAAGAAAGGTAGAGAAGGAGGGGGAAAGGAAGATTGAGAGGAAGATAAGAGTGGTTTCAGACGTTTTGGCAAAAAATTAAGATGCTCTCTGTTGAATTTTCAAGACGTCCATTGGCCACAAAATCAACCACAAAATAAATTGCGACAATTTCATCATCACAAACAACTTCTTCACCATCACCACTAACAACATCATCATCACCACTATCCACATCTCCTTCTAAGGCACCCCCCCTCCGACAAGGAGCTTTGGCCGGAGCCGCATTCCTCGGCTTCGAGGTTATATAAGCCCACTTTTACACGACTAGCCATACACCGTGGACTGGACCACGTTTTGGCCGATGTTAGCAAATCTCTACAAATAAGCGGAGAAAACAGAGGAGCGAATTTCATGCATTCCAGTGGAACGAAAATAGTTGGAAAATCGACATTATTAGTGTTTAGAAATATAAAATAATATTTGAAGAATAAGAAAAATATTTTGTATAATAATATAATGTTTGTTTTAATATCGAATTTTTTAGTTAAGAAAAAATTTATTATTTAAGAAATAATAAGAAATTACATTTCTGAATTTGTTTTTATTTACTATTTTTGTAGATTTATAGATTATTTGTTAATTTGTTTATTTATTAAGAGTTTTTATAATATATTTAATATAATTTTCTAATTATTTTGTATAATAATATAATGTTTGTTTTAATATCGAATTTTTTAGTTAAGAAAAAATTTATTATTTAAGAAATAATAAGAAGTTACATTTCTCAATTTGTTTTTATTTACTATTTTTGTAGATTTATAGATTTTTTGTTAATTTGTTTAATTTATATATTAAGAGTTTTTATAATATAATTTTCTAATTATTATCATTGATTTATTTGTTCTTACTCTAAGGAATTTCATATAATAATATTTTATAAATTTGTTTCAAAAAAAATCCATGTAATTTCTCAAATATAATGTTGACCTATTTTAATGTATAATTTTTTATTCATTTACCTGTTATTTATTTTTATCTTCTATCGTCCTCTTCTTGAGTTTCGTGAAGTTATATTATTTTTTACCCCACCTATTTATTTCTTAAATTTCAAAATCTTCTTATTGAATTAGACTTTTTTCTTTCCATTTCTTCCTTCAAGATCCCTTCATTGAAAATATTCATTCGCTTTCCATTTCCAACCAAACCTTCACCTCCACGCTAAATCCCTCCCACGATTTGTCGATAACCTTCCGGTGGCGCCTGGCGTGATTTGCGTTTGTGGTCGTTCCATTGTGCGCCATTTTCCTGCACCATTAAAGATGGCGCCACGATGCCAGATCGGCTGCCGTGGCGCCTCCGCTGAGGGGGGGCGTAAAACGGCTTAATTGGCGCTTCGTAACCTCTTATTACCAATTAAAAGTGTTTTTACTCCTTCTCTTTTTCACCTAAATCGATGGTGTTGTTATTGTACTTGTTGTCATTCGAAACTCATGCCATTTGATTGTGTTGTTGTTGTTGTTGTTGGTTGGGGTTGGGGCCCTCGTTTGGCGCCAATGACGTTTTAGGCCAAGCGCCGCCATCGACCCAGTTAATGACCGAAATTGCCGTGTAACATTTCTTGGGCAAACATCGAGTATTCAGTCATGAATCTCTCTATCTCTTTCTTTCTGTCTCGTCCGCCTCCACCCGACTTTCCGCTCTCTTTCTTTACATCTCAATCATGTTGATGTTATTGGCATTATTTTTATCTGATTTCCTTTTCATTTTCTTTTTCGACTTTTTATTGCCAATTTTTGTTATTTTCTTTGCATAGGTTTTTGTTTTGATTTTACTTCTTTTCAGTTTTGTTGACTTTGTGACGTCATTTGATATGAACCACAATTGACTTTCGTTGTTGTTGTTGTAGCCTTTATTATAGTCGGTATTTATGATTTCTGTTTATTTTCTTATTGTGGTAATAATTGTTACTTTTGTATTTTTTTTGCAATTTTTATATTTTTTATAACTTTTGTATTTTTTGTATATTTTTGTTTTTATATTTTGTTATTTTTACCCATGTTTTGTTGTTGTTTTAATTAGCTTTATTGTTGTTGTCCCAATCGGCTTCAACGATTTCGCATTTCCAACAATTTTGGAAATAAAATGAAATAAATACGAGCAATTTTTTCTCTCACTCACTATTTGTTGTTATTGTTTTCTTTCTACTATTTTTGATTATAATTGTTTTCTTTTTCACTTTTGTTATTGTATTTTCAGTGGGTATTAGTTATGTTACATTCGATTGTTTTTGTTTTCATTGCATTCCATTTGATCGCTCGTCCGTTGATTTAGATTTTTATCTCTGGCTCCTCAATTGCTTCTGACCTATTTAATTATATAATTTCCTTAACCTAACTCATGCAATGGAGAAGGTGTAAAATATTTTCCCACGAACTAATTTTTTATTATGCTATTTGGCTAAGAGTATGGAAATTTGGTTGTTGACCCGATAGAGTTCTGATAGAAAAAACTTCAAGCAATTCTCTTCCTATAATCCTTTTCCTGAAAATACTTCCTGTAGTCATCGTCCTAAAATCCTTTTCCTGAGGTTCTCATTCTGAAATTCTCTTCCTTCAGTTCTCGTCCTCGTCCTTGTCTCGACGTGCCCAATCGTGAAGCGCAAAATGCAAATCGCTGAAAGCCGTTCAGGTGAAATCCTTGAGGAGATTCGCAGCTGTGGCTGCCGTTGGTGTGGTCGTGAACGTGAATGGTAATGCTGGCGGTAACAGTGGCAACGGACCGCGGTAATGGTAACGGTAACGATGAAGGCAAATGCAACTGAATAAACAAATTAATTATGCACACGGACGCATTTTCCTCATTTCGAATGCCAACAGACGAAGCGGAAGAGGTAAAATGAGGAATGGACAAGGGAGATGTTGGTTTACGAGAAGGGAAAGAATGGCGAAAGAAGGGAAAAGATAGGAATAGAAGGGGAAAGAAGTGGTGAGAAGGGGAAATAAGAGGAAAAAAGTGGACAAAAAGGAAAGAAAAGAGGCAAAAAGTAAAGGAAAGAGATACATATTAATATGAAGGTTTCGGAGTAGAAAAATAAAATAATGTGGGATTGTATTAAAAAAAAAAAGGGTGGAAGAGAAGAACTGATATAGTAAAAGTCCCAGAGAAGAGGAGGAGAGATGAGAATAGTCGATTGTAAGTGATAATTGCGGAAAAAAAGAATAAAAATTAGTCAAAATTTTAATGGGATTGTATATTGTAGAAAAAGTAATGAACTCAAGATACGAGACCAAAATTAAAGAGTAAGGAATGAAGGAAATCAAGAAAAAATGTTGTTCAAATTTAGTTTTCAAAAATTATTTTGGCTCTTTAGTTCTCTGCCGCATTTTGGTATAATAATGTTGTTTTGTTTTTTCTGTTTTTATTATTGTTGTTGTATAGTTGTCCATGATCGTGGCAAGTACACACTTAAATTTCATGAGTACCGTTTCCTTAGTTTAAGACCCCATCAGACCCGGCGAGGTTTTAATCGTCGTTGTTTCTGGCTTTTAATGTCGATTACGTCGACGCTGGTAATTTTTTTTATTATTATATGTCAGCCTCCTCTGTCGTAACTGGGCTAATGTCGTCATTATATCTTTCTCTCTTTTCATCTGTCTGTCTGTTCCTTTGTTTGTATGTCTGTCTGTCTGTCTGTCTGTCCGTCTTTCTGTCAGTCTGTTAGTAAGTTTATCTGTCAGCCGGATTGGGATGAGGTTAATCCAAATGGTAGCCTGTGGTCAATTTCTCATTTATATAATTTAATTTTTCACTTTCTGTTTCGTCTACTTTTCATTTCTCTTAATTGTTTATTACTCTAATTGTTGGTGTTATTATTAGTGTTAGTACAGTTATTGTTGTTACCATTATTATTGTTTGCATTGTTATTGTTCGTATTGTTATTGTTAGCAATGTTGTTGTTATTATTTTTAATATTATTTGTTGCTCCATGCATTATAGTACACGATGTTGCAACTCTAATGGAACCCTCTGATAGGAGTCTATTACGACATCACATCAACAATGTATATTTTTTTTATTGGACATCTTTTTCACGGATGTTTACAAATTCACTAATCGTACTGATTGTTCTGCTAATTTGCAGCAATTATAAATGCTGCGGCCTTCTCTATTGTTAGCTAATTAAAACCAATGCATTGGTTTATGTGAAACTATATATCTTTAATGGATCCATCCTCAATTACTTACAATCCTTGAATTTAAAGAGAACGTGTTTATTCGTTGAAACAATTAGAAAACAATGTGTTTTTTTGCCAATTAAAAAATCAAGGCCAATTAAATTAAAATAAATATATGTTATTTAGGTTAAAAACACAATTCCGTTTAAATAAAAAAATTATAATTAATATAAACAGAATTTTGTTTTATGTCTAATTTAATTTTAAATTTGAATTTGAAATAAAATAGTATCTAAATAAAAAAAATCATAATTAATATAATAATTTTTAATAATTAAGATACTATTTTTCAAATTCAAAGTTCTGTTCATAGTTCGAAGAATAATTCGTGTTTGATTTCAAAATATCACTATTTTGAATTCAAAACAGAAAACATATTTCAAAAGAATCAAAACAACAATATAACATTAATTCTTCAGTATACTATTTATTTGTTATATATGTTGTTATATTATGTTGTTCTTAATCCAAATTTACGACAACAGCGAAACATTCGAAGTATAAATCAACTAATCCCGAGAAATATACCATCACTTTGTAGTATCCTCTCGGCACATAACTGGGCATATTTTCCGTCGTTAGTACACAATTCTTCGATTCGTAAAAGCCCGCCTTCACCGGTGGTCTCCAGGATTTCTTAAAATACGGTGCATTCGGAGCACATTTCCTTGCTGGTTCCATTAGAAATGTTTTATAGGGTCCATTAATGGCTTTTGTGAGCGTATTTCGATTGTATTTGAAGGGTAGAAGAGTCTGTTGGGAACTCCCAGTCGGACTGTACGACACTTTAAACTCGACAAATTCCCTATCGTCCAGATCTATGCTACAATTAAAAAAACCGCCAACGACCTGGAATCCTCCTGACACTGTCGAGACTCTCAGTCCAACATCGCAGAGGTCCTTATTGGAGGAATTCCCAAAGGCACTGAGCAAAAAGAATTTGTAGTTGACCGCCTTAAGATTTACCTAATTCAACATAGGTTAGTACTTGAAGGACGACAATAGGAATGGGGCTCACCTTGAAGCCAGTTGTACTCAATTTTCTACTGAATAAAATCCAAACTATTATCCACAACAACTTCATTTCAAGTCGAGAGCAATGGAGACTGGAACAATTTATGAAATGATCATTCAATTTATATTTCTTCGGATAAGCGATGAAACAATGTCTAATAATAAATTGATGTAATCGTGTATATGTTTAATTTCAAAAACACAATTTGGGCGTATTTTTGCATAAACATTATTCTAATAAAATTAATAATAGACTAAGTCCAGTGACGCCTGATCTTGATAATTTGGCCGGATAACGTCACCATTGTTAATATGAATAGAACACGATGCCAACATTTCCGTCTGTTAGTAAAAATTAATAGTTTGTATTTTTTATTTACTAGTAAAGTTGTAAATGAAATGTTTTTGCAGTTTTATAGTTATAGTTAGTTATTTCATTTTAAAGTATTTTCCCTTTTTTTCAGTATAAATTGTTAATGTTATTTTTAATTGATACATATATAAAAAAATAATTGTTTAATTAGTTATTTAGGGTAAAGTAAAACCTTGGATAGTGCACTATTTAATCAGTAATTTTATCACTAACTTAAGGGTTAATTTTTAGGATCTAAACTACGAATGGTATATAGTAAAGCCTATTGTCTGATTTTCACACAATAACTATGATATTAAGAGATTTAATTGTGAGTTATATAATAAAATAATTAATTAAAATATTAACTAAATTTGGTTCCAAAACTCCTACGTCTAAGTGTCCGATTTTGTTGTCGAAGACAGGTCAAAAACCTTTAAAGCATCCTGGATGCCTTCATCCAAATTATATATGTATATATAAATTTATTGTATTACACTGGAAGAAAAAAATCGAACTAATTAAAAGCAATTTTATGCAACTTCACGTAGCCAGAAGCAGATGTCGTTATTGTAATCTTTGTTGTTGTTGCGGTTGAAGTTATTATTGTAATGTTGTTATTGGAGTTGCTGTTGTTGTTAAAGTTGTTTTTGTTGTTGTAACAACATTTATGGCATTGCGAGACTGAAACTGAACTGAAAGAGATGGATAATCGGAAAATGTGAGTGTGAATGAGATGATAGAGAAAAAGAATAGAATAGAAGAGGAGAGGAGAGGAGAAATAACCAGTGAAAAAAATGAGACGACGACGAGGCGACTCGAGTAGAAGAGTTATTGGTCTAGACATTCGAGTGTTTGAGCTAAGTAAACTCATTCAGTAAAACGATAACAACAACAATAACGATAGTAACTCAGAAAATAACAACAAAATTATGACTACAGCAGTAGCAACAACATTAACTACAACAGTAGTAAGAAAAACAAAAAAGTTCAACAAAAATAAAAATCTAAACGAAAATTCATTATGGAAAAAAAGTCACAAAAAAGGAAGTGAAATTGAAAAAAGAACTATGGAGCGATAAAAATGAGAATGATTTGGGGAAAATTTATGACGGGTCAATGTTTGCTGATAAAGGGCAACAACAACAACTTAACATTGCAACAACCATCAGCAACATGAAAAATTACAATAACAACAACAATTTCAACCACAATATAAAGTCATAAAAACAATAACGATAACATTAAATAAACAGAAACTAAAGAAATAAAAATATTTGTAATATTTTTGAAAAAATTCAACTACAAAAACATAATATCAAACGCAATACCAAAAACAACGATAAATGCAACAACAGGAGCAAGGTTTACAAAAAAACATAAACAACTATTGCTCTCTCTCTCTCTTACAACTCACACGTTTGTCACTGATTATCGGTGACGTCAAGTGGGCGGAGAAGAAGAAGGCGTGTCTTAACAACCAGACCAACGATAACAAAAACAACAACAACCACACAGAACAACAAACCAAAATCAAACACATGAACTGTTGTTGTTCATGGTGTTTGTTTTTCTTGTACAGGTTGGTTGTCGTTCTTACGTTGTTGTTGTTTCTTTCTTTGTTGGTGCCATTCATGTTGTTGTTACCTTTCATGTTGTTGTACTAGATATTGTTTCTATTGTTGTTGTTGCTTTAGTGTTAGCCACTGTTCGGGCTTCTGTTATCACTCCTGTTGCTGTTGTTGCAGGCCGTTCATTGTCGCCTGCAACACGATGTCGTTCTTTAGTCTCCACCGTTTCCCTCTCTCGATGTCAAACCACCGACACCCCTCATCTTCCTCTTCTCCCCCATTCTTTACACCTCTCCCTCACTCACTCTGTTGAAGTCGCCTCGCACATGAGTTCGCATAAATTAAGCGTCTTATCTGTCCACAGCCAGCGACGACGCACAAAAACCACGCCGTGTCTCACGCTCAACCCGTTCCCTCCATCTTCTCTCTCTGTCCAACCGTCCGTCTGTCCATCTATCTGTCTGTCCAACCATACATCTGTCTGTCCGTCCATCTCCACTCGACCCACCTCCCAAACGTCTGGGGTCATGCAATGGTGCAAGTTGTGAACAGGAGCGAAGCCAAAATCAAAACAAACAAAACATTGTCGACCGCTGACAACCGATGCTTCGTGGAGAAGAGAGATAGAAAGACAATGAAGAGAGAAAGGAAGTGGGAAAGAGATAGATGGAGAGAGAGAGAGAGATAGAGAGAGAAAAAAAAAATAGTGACAGAATGAAGTGGGATTTGAAAATATTGGGATATTATTTGAGAAATAAGAGTGGGATAGATTCAACATTTTGAGAATTAAATGAAAATGTGTTGACTGAAGAAAAATAATAATGGATATAATAAAGA
This sequence comes from Coelopa frigida, assembly GCA_017309665.1. Lineage (NCBI taxonomy): Eukaryota > Metazoa > Arthropoda > Insecta > Diptera > Coelopidae > Coelopa > Coelopa frigida. Next base: position 8,393,630 of record CM029565.1, on the reverse strand, counting down.
TAAAAAATAAATCACTATAAATCAACAACAAAAAAATTAATAATGTGGATAACAAAATATTTTACAATTATTGCTAGTGAAAGCACCCCAACAAAAAAAAGTAGTTGAAGAATTTAGTATATTAATGTTGAAAGTATAACAATAAAAATTTATTAACTATAAATTACAAAAACGACTACTATTAATACTTTTATTAAAAAAATGTTTTTTCTCACAGAATTTTTCAACAAACAATCTTCTTTTGAAAAAAATATAAATACAAAAATAGCAAAATATATTTCAACATCAAAAAATTTAATAAGATTTAATTAAATACAGACCTAATATTGAGTGCATCGGATCTGGAAAATGTTTATATGCATAAATGTTGATATAGCTCCATAACAACATGTTCCTGAAACCAGTCATCTTTTCACTGAAGCCTGCAAGTATGCAACGATAATTCCATAACTCAGCGAAATCAACTGGAAAAACCTCAACGTGATCGAGAGAAGAAAACGTTGAGTGAATTCCACAAGGTTCAATTCGAACAAGGCTCCATTTCTCACTTTCCACTTCATCATACGCGTGATCTTAACCCATTCCTCATCATACGCCTGGTCTGAACCCACTCCACATGGCAGTCTTGCATATATTGTGGAAATCTCTTTGCTTGCACTCGCTTCCATGCCTCGGGTTATTATTGAAATCTCACCGGCGATGAAGTGAAGCGAGCCAAAATCAGCCCACATCCCTCGTTAGCCTCGGACCCCGAGTCTCGTTGACCCCGAAGCTCATGCTAGTCAAAAGGCAAACGGGAGCTTGTCCGTGATATCATAAAATAAATCGTCTAGTTTCGGACTCATTGCGCGCGAAATAATTCAGGATCGCGACCCCGGTGTGGGTTTGGTGGAAGGTTAGGGGAAAGAGGTCTAATTGTCGAAATTCAAAATGGAGATCGAGGTTCGCCATTTGGTGACCCCATGTTGACTCCTCTCACTGAAACTGTAGCAATTGGAAATTAGTTTGAAAATTCATTCAGCATTCGATGCATTTGCATTTGCACAACTCCAGAGAGGTAGGAAAGAGAGAGAAAGGAAGGGAGAGAGAGGAGAAGCGAGAAGGGACAGATGGTCGTATTGATCACGCGATTTGCGAACGAACGGAAGAATGGGTGGACGAACGAACGAACAGACGGACGAATGAACTCTCGGTTAATTGGCCACGAGTGGACGTGAAGGCTGATGGCGTCGCTTCCGGCGGAAGTGGCCGTGATTGGCGGCCGAACGAGGAGGCCGGAGGAGGAGACCCCCCATGATTTCGGTTCGAGTCTCAAGCTTAAAAGCCTCACGTCTTGGCCTTTAAGCATTTTTTTAAATTGAGTTTCGCTCGCGCGCCACCTGCGCAACTTTCCCGGGCCCCCGTTCAGACGACTCGTGGCCCTGGGGCGTCGAGTGCGGAAAATTGCTCACGAGTGTGTGTCACAATTTCATCCTGCTCGCCGGAGGCTTCTTCTTCGTCCTTCAATCCTCGTTTCGTTTTCATCCTCGCTTCGTTTTCATCCTCTCATCGTCTTCATCCACACTTCGTCTCTCATCCTTGGTTTGTCTCATATCGCTCGCTTCGTTATCGAGACCTTGAGTCGAATCGTCCGTCGCGATTTCCGCCCCCGATGTCGCGACTCCCCGACTTCCGCTCGTCCTCCTCTCATCCTCCTCTCATGTCATCCTCCCATCATCTTCCTCGCCACCCTTCTCTGTGCGTGCCGCGAGCGAGTTCTGGCATCCTTGTTATTTAACGGTTATCTTTATCCTTTTCCCATTAGCGATATTGATTGCGCGGCACGACGAGGACAACGACGTCGATTTCGACGACTGATGCAGTCGTCTCTCCATCTCTCTCAGTTCGCCCCAGGCGGAGGCTTCGACAACAACGGAGGAAAAAAAGCAAGTGTTGCTTCGATGGGGTGGAGAAGAGAGAAGAGAAGAGTTAGGATTACGAGAGGAAGGAGAAGAACTAGAACATCTGGTGGGAGAATGAGACGAGGGCGACAGGAGTCGGTGTCGCTGAGTCGACAGAGGTGTCTGCGAGGACGATGTGGAATTGATGACAGCAATTTTTGTTATGATATTTTGTGGAGCACACGTCGACCGCTCAACGTCGTCGCCCACGTCCTCTCCTTCATCCTCATCCTCCCCTCTCCTCGTCTTCCTCCTCACACCACTCGTCCACCTCACTCTCTTCCTTGCCCCCCTTTTTCGTTGGAGATTTTCCTCGGGGAAAAAATCTCGCACGCGTTGAAAGTATTTTCACACATAACGAAGTTTTAAATTCGAAAAACGAAAGGTGTCAGAAATCGGGTAGACGAGAGAAAGAGCGAGAGAGAGTGAGTGAGAGAGAGAGAGAGAGAGAGAGAGAGTGAATGAGAGTGAGTGAGAGAATGAGATAGAAAGAGGGATAGCCACAAAAGACGACATCCGTTGAAGGAGCTCGAAATAAATAATGAAATACAATAAATATTCAAGTAGTGAAAATTGTGTATTTCTCTAGATGGCTAAAATGGTTTGGTTTTCTAAAATTTTTGGTTTTCAGGATGAAGGAACTGAGAAAGCAAAAATAAAATTTTAAAAACATAAAATAAAATGAGATAAACATTTAATTTGAAAAAATTAATGAAAAAAAATTAAAATTAAAAAAAATAAGATGAAGCTATTCAATACTAAATACTCAATACTTTACATTATTGTTTGTATAATTTTAATTGAAGTTTAAAAACTTTGAAAATGAAAAAAAAAAAATTGAACAATTTTCAACAATTTTCAACAATTTACAAATTTATCGTTTTACTATAGAACAATAATATTTATCTAATAATATTTAAAATATTTTATATTTTTTACATTACTATAAAATCATATTTCGCAAGCAGTACAGAGATTAAAACATTTTTCTTGTTTTAAAGTCGTCTTCGATTCGTTTGAGGAAGATCCCTCCAGCGTTGCCACTTTAAGCCGAAGTGATTGGGGGCCATGTGGATGGGGAAACACTGAATGTCGCAGGAGAACAGAAATTGCGCCCCGTGGGAGTATTAGACATTTATTATACAACATTAGTGGGGAGGGGGCGTGGCACGGAGCATGGGGAGGACGCGTATAAGGCAGCTTATCCGATGAGGAAGCGCTCACGTAGGCAACACCGGTCGATGATAGCAATCTCAGCGGTGGGACTCAAGGATGAAGGTGGGGGTCGTCGAGTGAAAAATCACGCATGGCGCTGGGCGGAAACAGGACACGGACGCCATTTTTTTCCCGAAGAGACCTCAGGGCGCAAAAGACCCCGAAGTCACACGAGTCAAACTAACTCCTGAATGAAGAGGAGGATGCGAAGAAAGAGGAAAAAGAAGCCATAAATTCGATGAAGAAATAGAAATAGTCTCAGGCTGAGGATAATGTATAAGAAAGTGATAAATTAATATAAAAGCGAAAAAGATCATCTTTGGAGAAATCATCGAGTGGTCATGGAAGGATTTCTGCAACTGATTGAGGACATGTGCAGGCTAACAACAAAGAGGACGATGGAATTGAAAACCAACACCAAAACATTCATTCATCTATTCTATTCAACCATCTATCCATCCTTTCATCTACCCACTTATCCATCAACCCATTCATCCGTCTTTCACTCGCATCTTGTGGCAACTCATTTTCCTTGAGTCCTCGCCGATGTTTCTGATGGTCGCTCCTTCTTCATATTTTCTCCTCCTTGTCCTTCTTTTCCTAGTTCTCCTTCTTTTCCTTCTTCTTCGTCGTCGTCAACTCTTCATCATCGATCCATCGAAGATAGTTTCATTTTTCTTCATCGTCGATATCTCTTTCTTCACCGTCGATTTCTCTTTCTTCATCATCGGTTTTTTTTTTCTTCACCATCGTCTTCTCTTCGCTCTTCATCGTTGACGGTGGCTACGCTTCAGCTTTTGTAGATTCACTCAAGGATCACCGCAGATGCAGCCTCGACTGCTCTTCGTCTCGCCTTTCTTGTCCTTCGTCTCATCCTTGCCTCTTCTTATGCCGCGGGCTCCTCTCGTTCTTGACTCCTCTCGCTCTCGCTCTTGTCTTCATTCTCGTTTCCTTCTTTTCGTCCTAATCTTCATCCGCCACCTCGACTTTGTCTCCTCCTCGTCTTCGTCCTCTTCCTCCTTCTCATCTTAATCATCGTCGACGATCCTTCTCGACAACTGATGCATGGGGCTCCACGAGTGGTTACTCGAGCGACGTCCTTGTGTCCGATGGCACCAAAATAACCGAAGGAGGACTTAGGGATGACATTCTGAGGATGTTGTTGTTGGTGGTTTTTTGTTCTTGTTGTTGTGATATTGTTGTAGTGGTTATGTTGTTGTTGTTGCAATGTTGCACTACAAGCAACTTTTTCGGCAGGACGCTGTTCGTCATGTTGATAATGGGGAGAAAACCAAAAGATTGAAAGAGAGAGAGAGTGAGATGGAAATAATAGTGATATAGAGAGAAAGAGGGAGGAAGGACATAAAGAGTGAGGGCGAGAGGAAGAAAGAGACAGAATGAAAAATCAACCAAGTTCACCAAAACTTACAGCAGTTCTTTTAGGTGTTGTTGTTAGTTTGGTTAGTTGTTGTTGGTTGGTTCTTGCGGCAATTTGTTGTTGTTGTTGTTCTTGTTATCGATGCCTTGTTGTTGTATTTATTGTGCATGTATTCAATCTTGTTGTGTTTGTTGTTGTTTTGGTTTATGTTGTTGTTCCTTGTAATTTTCATCGTTTTGTTTCGAACAAAGTCTCAGTATCAGGATGGATTATTTATGCTCAAGATGAGATGCAGACAGCAAACAAGCAACCAAAAACAACAACTGAAGCAACAAAACTCTAACAACGAAAACTACAACCAGAACAACAACTATAACCACAACAACCATCGTGAAGTTGAGGATCCTTCTCAGGATGTGAAAAGTGGAAAATGGAGAATTTTGAAAATTTAACACTTTCCCAAGGATAAGGACGATGACATGGAGAAGAATGACGAGGACATGAAGAAAGGCGAGGACAAGGAGAGAACAAGAACGATGAAAATAAGAATAAGAGAGACGAGAAGAAGGAAAAACAAGTGAAGCTTGATGGAAAGGACGAAGCCGTGAGGAGTTTGAAGCCGTTGAAGTGCAATCGACTCAAAACCGAGTGCTTGGCACGAAGCTGAAGTTGCCTGCGGTTAATCTTTCGATGGGCGGCGATTCGGGGGCGTGGTCGCCAACGGAGCGGAGTCGAAGGCGACAAAGTGTGGAGTCCATTGAGGACGTCAACTAACCGCGGTTGGGGTTGGGAGCATCAGCATGAGTTGGAAATTGAAAATTAGCTCCAGAGGAATCGACTTGAGGAGAGGAATCAATCATGGAGATCATGTAGGGCGGGATTTCGTCCACTAAAGTACAGGACTTTAAATTTCAGAGCATTTTGAGAGCATATGGTTTTCAAGATAGATCTACAAAATTATATGAAATCTATAGTTTATCCCATGAGAAATACGAAGCAATTTTTTTTCCTTCTGCCCTCAAACAAAATAAAACGTTCATCCTCTGGAAAACTTGTTTTGAATTTGGGCGACCCTAATGAAGAGTTTTGCCCTTGTGATAATCAGCATAATTAAGTATCAAGGAGGTGTGAGAGAAAAGGGAGAGGTGTTGAGGAGAAAAAGAAGGAGAAATAGTTGAAGGAAAAGAAGTGGATGAGAAGGAGAATGTGGTTGATGTGAAGGAAGAGATGAAGTGGATGAGGTTTTTCAACTCAACTCTAGCTCTTAATTATCATCAACTACTACGAAGTCAAGCCTCAAGAAGCTCTTGAGCTCTTTTCGTTCTTGTTCCTTGTTTTTCTATTACTTTAGAATGAGAAGCTTCTTCACTTTCACCACCTTTACCACCTTGTTCTCAACACCTTCTCTTCACATCTCCTTCTTCTCTGCTTCAGTCATGGATGCAAAGTTGAAGTTTATTTTAATTAGAATAAAGAAGCTAGTAAATTGAGGGGAAGCTTAAAAATAAAGGCAAGCTAGAAAATAAAAAGGAAACTAGAAAACAAAGGAACAAGAAAATAAAGGGTAATATTGACTTTAAGGAGAAGAAGGAAAAGGGGGCGTTGATACCACCTGGCCAAAATAATTCACTAGAAATATTCCCACCCTTACATACAAAAGCGAACGACACAAAGTGAGGGTCTTTAATTTTACGGCTCCTCCGATGAATGCAATTAAGGCGAATGTTGAGGAGAAAGAGGAAGAATTTTAAGGCCCCTCCAGGGAATGGAGCGGCTACTAAGACTACACTAGTTCCATACAAACACCATCTTCCCCTCATTCCACTCAATGCGGGTCCTCTCTATGAGCTTAGATATGGTAAAAGGAATATTCCGAAACTAGGAGCCGGAAGCTTCAATTGATATTAAACAACAAGACAGCTGAGAAGAAGGAAAGAGGCGAAGAGAGAGGGAGAGGAAGAGGAAGAGAGAAGGGTTGGTCGAAAGGGGAAAAGAGAGATGGAAGAGAGAGGTGAAGAAATAGAGAGAGAGGGGAAGAAATTTAATTTTGTACCAAAAACAAATATTAATCCTTGGCCAGTGCAGGACTCATAGTGCTCGACTCCTCAGGCAACTCAACTCAACTTGAGTCCTTTGAAAGCAACAGCTCAAAGGAGGCATCGGGAGAAATATGAACATCTCGAGAGAGAGAGAGAGAGAGAGAGGGACGATGAAGAGAGATGAAAATGAAGAGATGGAAAGGAGTGGAGGGAGGCAGGTGAAGGTAGAGAGAGAGAAAATGAAGTGGAGAAGAGGAAAGTGGAAGAGAAGGAAGCTGGAGAATGAAGTGAAAGAGAAGGAAGTTAAAGTAGGGGGAAGATTGGGAAGTGGAAGAGACGGAAGCAGAAGAGAGTGAAACAGAAGAGTGAGTAGTGAAAGAGAGGAAATAACCGAATGTTGTGGAGGAAGTAAAAAATACTCAGAAGTAAATAAACGGACGACAACTACGTTTGCCTCAAAGGACGAGAACCTACAATAAAGTGACATAAGAAGAGAAGAAGTGAGAGACTAAAAGAGATGGAGGGAGAGATGAAAGAGAGAGATACTGAGAACAAGGATAGCAAACAAAGATGAGGCGAAACGCTTGGTTCCTAAATAAATCCCTAGTGTAATTGTAATGGATTTTTCATGTCGCGCACTCTGGCGGCGAATAAACAAACTTCGCCCCATGAAGTGGAAGAGGACACAACAACGAAGAGAAGGAGAATGAGAGAGAGAAAGGACGAAGACAAGAACAAGGATGAGGAGAGGGAAAAGAACGAAGACGAGGACAAGGACGTAGACAAGAAGTAAGAGGAAACGGACTGAAACGATTCGAAATGAAACGGAAACGATTGCGGCCAAACAAAATGAAGTACGAAGAAGCGACGACTCCCTCGTTGACTCCTGCTCCTGGCCACGAAAGTTCTGCGAGGATCCTTTGGCGATGTCTGTCCAGCGTTCGTTGCTCGCTCGACGTCCTCCTCGGGGAATGAATTTCGCGATTCGCGCTGTTCAAAGGATGAAAAGAATCCTTTGAATAGACCTCGTCCTTCCGCCTTCGTCGTCGCTTCGCCTTCATCATCACACCGCCTTCTATGGACAAATGTTTGCTATCAATGGCAAGGATCTTTTGGTGTCTTCTACTTCAACGACGAAGACTACGACGACATCTACGACGACGACTATTCCGACTAGTGTTCGGTAATTGTGGGGCGATTTATTGGCGCGAGAAGTTTATTTATTAAAGGACTCGTTGTCGTTGTGCAAAAGGAACTCACGCACACCACAACAGGATACGTTGAAATATTTGCGAAACTATGGCGGAGGGAACTCGTGAATGTCTTCGCTCTTTTTCGTTCACTTGTTCTCTCTCTCTCTATCCTCATTTCTCTTCAACTGGAGACCATCGTGAGGAAAAAAACACAACAAAAGAATGTGTACGAGAAAAAAGTAAAATTTCGCTAAAAGAAAAATAAAGTGGAAAAAATAAATGAAAATAAAAAATAGTCCTCGATAAAACTCCTTGATCGACAAAAAAAATATTAAACTAAAAAAATTTAAAAATTTTTTGTAGAATATCCAAATTCAATATGGTATAAATTAAAGAATATCTAAATTTATTATTGAACATGGGAAGAAAAATTCGGTGTTTAAAAAAGTGAAACTTTTCCCTTAACACGCACTACAACACCTTCTATTCGTCACACCTTCTTCTGTCCATTCTCCTGTCTGTCTCGCCACGCCTCGACTTTTCTCGCACCCTCTTCTACTACCTTCTTCTCTCCCACCATCTGTCCCTCTTTCACCCACCTCCTCCTCTTCCTTCTCCTTCGTAATCAATTTCCTTCCTCCGATCCGAACTAAGGTTGGTCGCTTCCATTTAAAGCCGATCGCATCGGATCCGTTCGAATCGATCAACCATGAAATTGTTGTTGTTGCTGTTCATGAAGATGTGACACTAACTGTTGCTTCTTGTTGTGGTTCTTGTACACAACTGTTGCTGTTGTTAGTCTCTTTATTGTTGTTCTTCTCCTTATTGTTATTATTATTTTATTTTATTTGAATGTGTGACTCAAACACTCAGACATGAGAGAATTTGCTCCCCTCGAGTTTGATATCTTAATTTTACGACAACCGGAGTCGAAGTCTGAGTTCGGCTCGAGTGATTCTGGGTAACATCAGAATGAGAATCAGACACTTCACTTTTCTCTGCCCTGACGTTTCGCTTGAGTGACTCCTGGATAGGAGGGAGGCGTGTGGAAAATAGGTTGAGGAAAAAGAAACAATTCACGAACCGTCTGAGTCGTTGACCATTCGAGCGAAACGTCGGAGGCGATCGTCGTAGGAGCGAATCTTTTCCATGACGATGATGGAGCAATTCTTTTGCTTTCGTTGTCTCGCTCTTGTATATTTTCATTCCTTTCAAATTATTTGCCTTACTCTTTGATTTCTATCTAATTTTCATTCCTTCTTCTTCTTCATTCCTTTATCCTCTACTCTTTCCTTATCCTTTTATTTCGTTGCTATTTTCATTCCTTACTCTTTTATTTCTCATTTCTTCAGACCCCTTTCCTCTTTTAATTTCTTCCTGTTTTCATTCCTTCCTCTTTTATTTTCCTCCTCTTTTCATTCCATTCCATTTTCTGTCTCTTTTCATTCCTTAGTCTTTTATTTGGTTCTTGTTTTCATTCTATAAACTTTTAATTAATTATTTCCTGTTTTCATAGCATCCTCTTTTATTTCATTCTATTTTACTTTTGTCTTCTTTAATATTTGTTTATTTTTTTTTCATTCTATCCTCATATCTTTCAATGTTCATATCTTTCCTTTCTAATGTCTTCCTTGAACTAAGCAATTAAATTTCCATTCCTTTCCCGCAGAAGCCTCACTCAAACCTCACAGCAACCTCAGTCCAAGTCTCACTAAACCTGAAATTAAAGTTTCTACAAGTCCTTAATTAAGTATTCAAAGAATTTTGGTTCTTTTCACATCTGCCATGTCCTTCTTATGAGTTTACTTCTTAGGAGTTTTCTTCTTATGAGATTCCTTCTGGAGAGTTTTCCAAAGCTGTCCCATTTTCACTTCCTCCCACTACTTTAAAAACATTTACCCGAGTACCAACAACTACAAGAAGAAGAAGTCCTTCCATTCGGAAAAATATCCTTCTGTCTCGTGTCCATCTGTTCGCATGACCTTCTGCCTCATATGCTTGTGATCTTTAATGGTCTTTACTTTGGTTCGTTTGGTCTTTCGCTTGGTTCAGATGCTCGTTGGTCTCGTTATGTCCTTCTTTCTTCATGTCTCGCTGTCATTCTGTCCATAGGTCCCATGTCCTTCTTTCTTCTCGTTCCGATGTAATTTTGTCCCACTCCTTTTCGGACATATCGTCCCAGTTGGTTGTTGTCCACATCATATGAAATTCTGTCCCATTTTCATGAGCACAAACTTGAAGCTCTTTCTGCCCCTATCTTCCTTACTTGCTACCCTTCTTCTAGTTTCACTCCCTGCTGACCGTTCCAAATGTTACTAACAACCACATGCGAAATCCTTTTAAAGTCCCTTCGAAGTCTGGTAGGAGAATTCGTTATTTACATGTTGCTGTTCTTGAGTTGAGAATCCATAAATGATGACATAACGTTAAAGGAGACGAGAGGAAAGGCGTGAATGAGGTCAGAGAAAGGTGAAATAAAGATTTGAGGAGAAAAATAGAGGAGCGAGAAAGGTGAGAAAAGTGTGAAATGTAAGAGAAAAATGGTAGAATAGAGAAGAAAAGTGGAACACAGATGTTAAGGTGGAAAGGGGAAGAAATTCGGGTAGGAAGAAGACATTTTGGGAGGGGAAGACACATGGGATTTTAGGACTAGAGAAAAAGATAATAAAAATCGATATTTGGAGGTTGGAGAATGAGTCTATAATTGAGTTTACTTTATTGTAGCTTAAGATATATTCCTCTTAATTCAAATTGTAATTGATTTTTTCAGTTTCCTTCCTTGGGGTCTTCATGGGTCAGACTTTCATCACCTCAAAAGCATGACTAGAATCAGGAATTCGAGCAGTAGCAGTAGCATGATTAAGACTAAAACAAGCATCTGGATTAAGATCAGGATCAAGATCAGATCAAGATTAAGACCAGGATCCAGATCGAGATTAAGACTAGGGTCCAAATCAAAATCAAGATCAACCAAGTACAGGATCCAGATTAAGATAAGGCTCACGATCAAGGCCAGAATCGGGATCAAGATCTGCTTCAAGATCAAAATCAAGACCAAGATCAATACCAAAATCAAGAACAAGACCATGATCCAGACAAAGATCAAGACCGGGATTCAGATCCAGTTCAAGACCAAGATCAAGTTCTTGATGACCTCTGCGTCTTCCTTTCACTTGGTCGAGACCCGTGTGCGCTTGTTGTACGCAAAGTTGATCCCGTAGTTCTTCACGCGCTGCTTCCGCGGCGCCTCCTCCTCCCCGGCGTCACCGTCGACGCGCCAACGCCAACCGTTGCGCTCGCAGAACGCGATCGCGTCGACCGCGGAGCTGAACTCGACCTGGACATTGGACAGCGGGTCGGCTGTGGAGCACCAGCCCATCAGCGGATTCTCCCAGCGCGGCTGGTGGGCGTCGAAGGTGATCTGCCAATATCGCAAATTGTTCGTCCCACTCTGCATCGCGTTCTTCGGTGGCCGCTGGATGCGAACGCGTCGCTCGCGCACCTCCTGCGACGGCACCCCGTTGATCGAACTCAGGTCGGCGCCCGGATCGGCCGGGATCAATCGCTGCAGCCGCTGCCGTCGCTCGACGTCCTCTGGTCGCGCCAACACCTCGGACACCTCGAGTTGCGTCGTCTCACGTCGTTGCTTCTGCTTCGACTTCTGCCGTACCAGGCCGGAAGTGGCCCACAAAAGCGAGGGCCGCGACAAGAAGCTCGTCAGGCTTTGGAGGACTCGTGATACCAGCGACATTTTCAATGAATTTTGGTTTGATTTACAATAAAATTTGATTCGATTTACAATACAATTTTGTTCTGTGTTCAATCAAATTTTGTTCTGTTTTCACTGAAATTTCGTTTTTATTTCAATGGAATTTGATTCTTTATTCACTGAAATAACGTTTTGTTTAAACTCAAATTTGTTCTTTATTTTCACTGAAATTTTATATTATTTTTACTGAAGATTATTGTTTATTTTCACATAAATTTTAATTCTATCTCTTGCAAAATAAATAAATTTCACAGAAGTGAAATCACTCAAAATAAGTTTGACTCAATTTGTTTTGTTTTCTTCCCTTGGCAACCTATTCAAAGGTTGCCTAGAGTAGGAGGAGGAGGAGAAGCTTTCGTGTGACGTCAAAGCATTAAGGGCGATTATCACGTGTGGTTGTCACAAGTTGTGGGAGTGGGAGGAGTGGACGTGGTGAGTGTGGGAGGTGAAACCGTGATGGACGGGGGTGTCAGGTCCCCTTGGTCAGAAACAATACACTTCGGCTTCATTCGATTCGGTGAATGAAAGGCCTCCTAAGTGGATTACTTCATAATGTTAACGATGTAATGAAGCCCACGACGATTCGTTCAGAACGTCTCCGAAGACGAGAAGTTGGATATCGACCGGATGGAGAAGGGGACAGGGATGAGAAGGAGAACATGAAAACGTGGAGAGAAAAGAGGACGATGAGGGCAAGAACAAACGAAGGAGGAGGATAAGGATAAGGAGACCTGCAGTCGGTCATCACCACAGTGGGCGAGGTACGGCAAGGATTTCGGAAATTCAGCCAAGCTTTGGAATCGTCGATCAGAAAGATTCGCCCATTCGTCTCTTATTCCTAATTCCCTTTTCGTCCTCTTCTTCAAACTCTTCTTTTCGTTCTCTTCTTGCAAGTTTTCTTTTTGTTCTTCTCCTCTTCTTGCTCCTCTTTATCTTTCTCTCAATTCACCACTTCATTTTAATGGAAAAGTTCGAAGAGAAAGAGTGCAAATATAAAGAACTTCGAAGGATTGAAAGGAAGGAGTAGAAAATTCAAAGTGAACAGAAAGAACTCTAGAATTGAAATTGAAAGAGGTCAGAATAAAAGGAAGAGGTCTTTAGCAAGAGGAAGAAAGGAGAGTAGGAGGAGGAACCGAATGTATGATGAAATGTCCAGAGAAAGGGAAAGAGCCCAGAGAAAGACTCCCTAGAAAGAGGAAAAGACAGAGAGTGAGAGAGAGACTCTGAAGAGGCCACTTGAAAACCGCTATTTGCGAAGTGGAGAATTGAATGATGGCGCGAGACCGCCTCGGTCACGCCCACCATTCATTCTCATTGTGGTCGCCGATATTGTTGTTTTTGTTGATGGTATTTTTGTTGTTGAGTTGTAATTGTTGTAGTTGTTGTTGTAATTGTTGTTGTTGTCGATTCACCCGCCAAACTGCACTTAACGGTTTATGGCGTGTGAAGCAGCGATTTCGAGTTAACGTGTCCGCAACAAAGTACCAAAACTACCATGTGTGCGTATATGAATTGGTATTGGTGTGCGAACGAGTGTTCGTACATATGAGCATCAGTTCGTGTATGTGTGTCCCCCATTATGAGGGTCCTTGTCGAGCCCTCCTGATATCCCTTCAATGGACGGACGCGACTTGATTTAGACGCTCATTTGCAGTGGCCAGGACAAAGGATTCGCCCCGATTCGACGATTCCGACGCAAACCATCGATTAACGCTCTCAATGGACGCGCTCTCAGCGGGTTGGAGGAAGTCGTGGAGGATTCATTATTCCCGACGAGATTCATGGCACCTCATCAATGGGGAGCCGGAATGAGAGATATAGAGAGAAAGATGAATGGTGGAGATCAAGTGGTTGGCAGCAGTTGAAAACGGGGCCGCAAGAAGATGTGAAAGGATTATCAACAGATTGGGATTAGGAATAGGTTCAGTGCTGACGATGTGGATTATGATGTTGTCTGAGGATGACGAAAGCCAATGAGGATCATTTATAAAGAGATATCGGTTTATCGATTTATTGGGATCATATCTATATTGTATATTGTGTTTACAGAGGATGCCTGAAGAATTTGAATTGGTAAAATTTTTCGTTAGTAAAATTTATGTGTGATTTTTGTGAACCTAAATGATTGGTATGAAAGAAAGTAAAAAAGGGTTACCATAATCATGGTTAAGGATGGCAACAATCTTATTTAATGAGGTGAAAGGAATCAAATGAGATTAAAGATTGCGAAATATATATTTGTTTATTTATTAAAAGCATATTAATTTAAGTAAATTTAATATCAATTATAATATAATATTTTTTGTTTACTTTTTAATGTTTTTTATTTCATTTTTAATATTTACATATGTATATATTTGTTTTTTACATTATTATTATTTATTATTATTATTATTATTCATTATTATTCTTTATTATTGATGTAGTTTGTCTTTTATTTCTTTCAAATTTGTATTATTTCTTAGAATGTATGTGTTTTTTTCTTATAATAAATTCTTTGAATTACAATGAATGAAAGGACTACATTATTTTCAGTAAATTAAATAAATAAATATGATTAAATTGAATTGAATATGATAAAAAAAAAGCCTATAAAAAGCATATATGAAAAAAATTAAGGAAAATAAACCATAAAGAAAATCAGCAGAAAATCGAGAAAAATAGAAGGGATCAGATAAGGAACCGATGAAGGGATCAGAGCAGCGATTCCTCTATCCACCGTGAAGAATCCATTTTTGGAGAACGCGTGCAAGCAACAAATTAATACCACCAACAGCAAAAAGCAACAACAAAAACAACTTACATGGCGATCAATTTGCAATTTTCTGCATATTCGGCAACGTTTAAATCACGAACACGACAATGGTGAGAGATGGTGGAAGAGAGGGAGGGAGGAAGAGGTATGGAGTGAGAGAGGAACAGAGAGAGAGAGCTACAGAGAGAGAGGAAGCGAGATAGAGAAAACGAGGATCGGAAGACAATGGAAATTCCGGCATTAATTCCAGCAGCAACTCTATTGCATGTTGCTGTTGCCATTCTCATATAAACATATATTGTTGTTATTGCAACTAGAGGCTATAGGTTGTTATTGTTTTTGTTATTATTGTTGTTGTTGTCTTTTGTCGATAGCCTCCAAGGAGGAACCCTAAAAAGGGCATCATTGGCCATTAACAAGCGAAATCATGTTGTAACACGCGGAGTTACTAACTAGGATTTAATGGGCTCGATGCGAATTTTCATGCCTTGTCAGTGGCACCACGATGGCGATGACAACAATAATAACAACAACAACATAAACAATAATGAGAAAAAACAAAAACTGCAGCAATGAGAAAAAACAACAATAACGAGAGAAACAATAACAAAAACTACAACAATAGGTGCTCCTAAAACAAGATTAACAACAAAAACAACACTAGAAACAAACTCTAGTCATGAGAGGATCTCGTCGACAATGAGGATGACGATGGAGAGGAATAGGACGATGTGAAAAATGAGAAGGACGCTGGAGAGGAAGAGAATGAGGAATGAGGGCGACAAAGAGGAGGACGATGTGGAGGACGAGGACCCCGATGCCTATGACTATGAGGACAACGACGACAATGTTGAGGATTCGCCTCTCAACGAGGTGCAGACGGTGGACTGCGGTCGGCGCGAGACCGATGTCGTTATCCATGGAGAGTGGTTGAAACGAGCGCAAGCTCCAGATTATGATCGCACATTGTTTTTGGACGCCGACATTCGGTGCGATGCAGAGCGCCGAATGAACCACCAGACCATGCCCAATATCCTCGTCCTTCTCTGCCTCTTCCTCCTCTGTCTCCTCCTCTGTCTCCTACTTCGTCTCTTCATCCTTCTCCTCCTCTCACTTCATCCATCGCTTCTTCGCTCTGCGATTAGCGATCGTGTCCACAAATTAGCTGCGAGCGCGAACGGGAACGAGAACGCGAAACCGACGTCGATGATGGCGACGACCGAATGTGGATGACGATCAGCCGAATGTAGAGCGTCAGATGTAGGGTGCTCGATGCATAGTGGGAAGCGGCCTTCAAATGGGGGAGTGAAAGGGTTATCAATGGAGCTTATTAATTGATTTTACCATGATTTCTCAAGGACTAAGATTTTCCCGCTCAGAAGGTTCAAATAAATGAATTCCTTTCATTTCATATAACACTCCCTCCTCTCAGTGTGGTTGATTTCTCAACGTCCCTTGTGTTTTTGTCCCACTGTCTCCACGGCTCGACGACGGCTAATGCGGCGCTACGCACGTGACTCTTAATCACGACTCGCTTTTATATTTATTCGAGGTCCGGTCAGTGCTGAAGGCAGAGGTGGGGTCAGGAGGAGGGGTGGGAGGAGTTGAAGGTGGAAGGGAAGGAGGAGTGGTAAGGAGAAGATAGAGGGGGAGGCAGAAGGAGAGGCTCCATCACACACGTTGAGCTGCGGCACACGTTCGATTTTGGGTTTGGGTTCGGGTCGGAAGGCATCGGACGTCGCTTGGGACGCTTTATTGGCAGCTCATTACATGGCTTCAGTTGATGTTGTTGTCATCTAGTTGTTGTTGTTGTCATTCTGTTGTTGTTGTCAAATAGTTGTTGTTATTAAGTTGTTTGTTTTGTGTAGATTTTGTACCTATATTTATTGTCATATAGCTTTTGTTGTTCCTATTAACCACATATGTTGTTAGTCAGTTGACTTTTCTTTTCCTCTTGTTGTCTTTATTATTATTGTCTCCTCTCGTGGTTGCCAACAGTTTGCCGTCATTTCTCGCAACGATTGGCAACGTGAGTGTTGGCCATTAAATGCTCTCCAAAGAGGGTTCGACCTCTTCTTCAAGTCATCTCATCTCTCCTTTCCTTTGTTTCTCTTCATCCTCCTTCTCATCATCGTCCTTCAATCACATCGTCTCTTAATCACATCGGTTCTCAATGACATCATGATGAGATTCAAGTTGAGGTTTTCTTGCAATTTAGTTCCTCGAGTTCTTCGATTTAAAGTCTTATCAAGTGATGTTTTCTATCTGTATGGGAAAATAAATCTGTGGGATTTTGAAAGTACAACATAAATTGAGATCAGAAAATTTGCAAATTTTTTTATATCATAATCATTTGTATTATTAAAATTTATATTTAATTGGAAAAGTTCAAAATAAGTGAAATAATTTTTATTTAATTACAAAATTCATGGTATTATTCCTGGTATAAATTCCTTTATTACTTATTATTCGCTCTCCTCATAAATTTTAAAATCGGACTAAGAGGTTTATCAAAAGTCCATAGAAATATATGTAGATTGATTAATTTTTGTTAATTGAATTGTTGGAGATAGTTTCATAATACTAAAAATATATTATATTATTGAATAGTTTTAGTATTGTTTAAAAATAATAAGTAGTTTTTGTATTATTTAAAAAAAATCATTTCAATATTTTTAGAATTTTATCAAACAAAAAAAAAAATTATTTATAATAGTTTAATAGTATCATTATATCCAAAAGGTAGAATTTCTTGGTCTAAGTCCTTCTATGATTTCTCAGGCTTCTTTTGTTTCCCTCATTTTCATCGTGTTTTTCACTCTCTCCTTGCGACTTTCTCTTTCCATCGTGTTTCTTTCAATTTTTGTTTTTAGTTTGGAACGGATTCTCTTTAATTTTCTCATTAATTTGAGAACATTTTGATTCTGTCGCTGCAGGAGCCACAACTTTCGTTCTTGGATCTGGTCTACCGCAGTCACTTCGCAGTCGTCCTCTTCCTTTCTCATCTTCTTTCTCATAATCTTCCTACTCATCTTCCTCCACATCCTCTGTCACACCTTCCTACTCTTTCTCCTTAACCTCTTCCTCCTCATCCTTCACTTCTTCCGGTCGTTAGACCCATTCAACATGTTGCAGTTACGCGCTCGACCAGACACTGGCTGCGGTCCTGAGGCTTTCGACCCGTCCGTCCCCTTCTCGACCCGATTCCAACTCTCCGCCCCTGTTTCGTCCCATCCTCATCTCTCCGCTGACCCCAGTCGGATCCCCAAATCCAGCTGCTCTTTCGCTCCTTGGCTCCTTTGCATTTGCTGGTGGTGGTCGTGAATGGTCGTGGTGAGCCAAGGGTGGAGGGAGGTTGGTTTAATTCCTGGAGCTCGGCCAACAAAGCGTTCGCGTCTGGTCGGCACCCGGTGGGACCGGGTTGAATCGTGGTCTCTGCAGCGTCGGCCGGCGCGTGTGGAGTGCGTCTGATGGGTCTGAATGAGTTTCTTTGTAATTACTTTTGGCATCGTCGCGACTGCCGACCCCGTTCTCTTCATACCATAGGAATCTCATTCTCTCTCATTTCCTCCTTGTCTTCATCCCAACAACGTCTCTTTTTCTCTTTGTCTTCATCCCATCGACCTTTCTCTTTCTATCTTGTTACTCCTTGTTTTCACTTCATCGGCCTCTCTCGTTCTCTGCTTCTCCTTCTCTTCATTCCTTCGAGTTCCCCCTCTATTTTCTCCTTGTTGTGTCTCATTCTCTCTGTCTCTTTCCCCAAATTCTTCTGCTGCAGGATCTTTAAATGCTATTTCCTAAATAGAGCCCTTTGTTGCATTCACCAGGCCTCGTCGTGACCCGGCCTTCTTCCTCTTTTTATGGATGATTCTCTTTTCCTGTCTCTTCATCTCTCCTTTTCCTCCTCCTTCCTTCTGCCTCTTGGACTCTTTCCAAGAAGCCTTTCCTTGTTTTCGTCTGGAGCAGCAGGAGATTCCTCTTCATCCCGCAGCTAGTCCATAGTTCATGGTTCGGAACTTGGCCTTCAGTGGTCTGCACGAGCGAGATGAAAAGGGAAAGAAAAGTAGTGATAAAGGAGCGAAAAAGACAGACGATCAGAGAAAGAAAGAGTGAGAGTTTCAGGGTCAGGGCTACCGTTGCATCTAATTCGATTGTGTCTGACAGGAGCAGGACACGTGTTTGGTTTGAATGAAAGACAATTAAGGAGGCGAGAGAGTGAGACAAAACGGTGAGTGAGAGAAAAAAGATTGAGAGAAGGGTGAGTGAGAAGAGAGAGAGTGAGATAACAGAGAGTGAGAGAAGTGAGTTTGAGAAGATTGTAAGAAAAATATGTTGAAATTTCAGAAAAGGTTCAGAGAAGTTGATATAGAAATTACTTAATTTGTAAAAAGAGAAGCAAGAATATAAAATGGGGAACCTTCCTGATATAAGAGGATATATAAAAGGTTATATATATGTGCTTTTATATATTTGAAACGACTTCTGGTAAAAATATAACGATACAGAGAAACTTTATAGAGGTCTCTATATCGTCTTCTTCTTTTAATTCTCAAGAAACTGAATTAAACTCGCGAAAACTTTTCCTACAGAACAAGTGGAAAACTCTCGTGCAAAGCGATCCCATCGGGATTCCCGAAGAAATTGGACCACGAGTCACGAAAACTGAAGACGGGGTTTCTTTTTCTAAATTCTTCTTTCATCCTTTCTTTATTTTCTTGTTTCCTTATTTCATCTCTTCTTCCATTCACTCCTTTCATCTCTTCTTCCTTCACTCTTTCCATCTCCCCTTCCATTACTCGTTCTATCTCCTCTTCCATTCACTCTTTTCATCTCTTCTTCCTTCCACTCTTTTCATCATATTTCTGTCTCCCTCTTCCTCCCTGTATCGAGCCTCATTTGTCACTCCCATCGTCCCTCCATTCCGATTATCCTCAAAGCTGTTTCTCTACACTTTTATCCAATTTATTAATGAAACACCCTGTGACCTCAAGGGGCCCGATTTTCCTCTCCCTCTCTCTTTATTTCTATATAACTCTTTCTGTCTCTCTCTCCCTCTCTTCTATCCTTCCCTCTCTCCATCATCCCATCTCTCCTTCTGATCCGACATGAAACGTGCTCCTCGTCGCCTCGTGTTTCGTTTATTCGCGGAAAACTTTTCGCCAACTGCCAGGCGATACCGTTTTAAGGACATACGAAAATAAGTCATGGCACGATGATGAGGGGAGTGGCACATAAGGGGGCGGAGGGAATGAAAAAGTAGCGAGCTGAGGCCATGAGTCCATGGAATGCATGTCAAAAACTGCGAATTACAAAACGAAGCCAACGAAACTCAAAACTCGGAGCGCGAAACTCAAACATTAACTCGACACTTGTGTTGTTGCCCTTCGTATTTTGTGCTTCCCCCTCACACCGGACACGTCCTGGTCCAGGTCACGGCCCTCGTTCTGATCCTCTTTTTGGCCACGGTTCACACTCGGGTCCTCCTCTGGTCCTCTCTGAATCCTCGCCTTGGTTCCTCTGCAGGTTCCCGGTCCTCGGCCTCGTTCTGATCCTCGTCCTGGAAGCGGCAACTTTTATGATTTATGAACTGCGACCTACCTCCAGGCCTGGAGTGTGTGAGAGAGAGAGATAGAAGGAAGGAGAGGAAAATCGAGGGATGGTGAAAAAGAGACAGAGGGAAGAAAGAGAAACAGACGGAGAGTGAAAAGGGACAGAAGGTGGGTGAAAGAGAGTGAGGGGTGAACAAGAGACAGAGCGAGGGTGCAAAAGAGAGAGAGAGTGAAAGAGTCTGCGGTTTCCCAAACTTTTCCCTCGAACACACACAAACACACCCACACCGAAGCATACGCTGTACGTCCCACATGACAAACGAGGAGAAGAACATGGAGATCTGTTGAAGAGAAAGAGAGTTGGGTGAGGAAGGAGGTAGAAAAATGTATGAAGGATGAGTGAGGAGTGACGAGAGGAATTAAATATAGAGAATCAGGGCGAGTGGGAGAGAGAAAGAAAGGGAGAGAGTATGAAAGAGAAAGGAAGCTCGAGCGGAAGTCGAGGGAGGCCGACCGGAAGTAGAGCTTTCGCATCCTTCGCTGAGCGCGGAGCCAAAGCCTTATGTTGACTGAGCGACAGAAATAACAAAAAAAAAAAAAAAAAAAAACAACAACATGAAAAAACTACAACAAACAGTTACAACAATAAAAACAACTATGAATAAACAACCACAACTAGAACAACAAAACTATGTAAAAACAAAAACAAGCACAAACAATTAAAACAAATACAAAACAAAAAATGGAGCGAAAAATTCCAACGACCCGGAAAAAGGAGTGAAGGAGGAGAGAGAAAACTACTCTTGTTCACCACGAGGTGGCAACGCCGTCGTGTGACGTTCATAAAATTCCGAGTGGCGCGAACAAAGCGCGGAATTAAAATGTTGCCAAAGGATGGAGTTTTAAACAAAATGCATTGTTCTTATTGTTGTTGCTGCTGCCTGTTGTTGTAGTAGTAGTTGTTGTTGTTGTTTTTAAAGGACGTTATTTATGTGCGTTCGCAGCGCCCTCTCGCGGTCGCATAATGAACGAGGAGACCAACGACCTCTGGTGACCGGAGGCGGTGGGCGTAGGTTGAAGGGGGCGGCACCCAGAAGGAAGTGGGGTCGGGACGGCGTCGTTCGACGATTTGATGCAGATGCATTTAATGCAAGTCGTGATAATAACAGCAACAACAACAACAATAACATCAGCAATAAACAACAAGTACCAAAAAACCAAAAAAAACAGCAACAATAATAATAAAATAAAAATTATAAATTCTCAGCATTTTAAAAAGAGATTCTACCGTCGGCAACAACAACACTTAAATGGGATCCATAACAAATGTCCTTGCATTATCCTTCGCCAGAGCAAGCATAAAAATTCGTTTCAATTAATCGTCGATCGTGCCCTCGTTCGTTCATTCGCACGTTCGCCCCTCAATTGTTGCAATTAATTTAATTTCAGGATTTAAAATATTAATTATCCAAGCGGCCGATTGTCCTTTTATCGGCTCCACCTTCCTCCACCCTCGCTCACCACCCACATGGCTTTGGGATAATTTGTCCTTCCTGTTAATGACGTAATTAATGGTTCGTGAGATCTGCGATTGGAGTTCGCATCGATAGCGTGGGGATCTTTTGAGGGGGATCCTGGAGGGAATTGGCTGCGAAGGTGGAATCCACAGTTCATCTGTTCGATCTATCGAACTTTCAAAATAAAGGAATCGAAGGCTTGGAAGGAATTTTATTTTATTTTAATTCTTTTTATTTTATTTTAATTCCCTTTATTTTATTTTAATTCTTTTTATTTTATATTAATAATTAATTTCGTTTCATTTTGATTTGATGTAATTTATTTTATTTATTTAATTTCATTTCTTTTGGGTTTATATTTTTTAGTTTTATTTTATTCAAATTCATTTTCAAATTAAATTTTATTTTATTAACTAATTTTATTTAATATTTGTTATTCTTAATTTATTTTAATAATTCATTTTATTTTTTGCATTTATTTATATTAATAATTTGTAATTTAAGTTTTACATTATTAATTTTTTTATGTTATTAATTCATTTTATTTTATTTTATTTTGATTTAATGTTGTTTATATACTTTCTTACTTCAGTTCATTTAATTTGGTAAATAAAATTTTATATAACTTTATTTATTTTATAATAAAATATGATACTATCATTCCTCCTGATTACATAATTTTATTTCCTTCTCTTCCTTCCTTAATTTCTATCTCTCCTCCTCAACAGATCCTTTTTACTTCTTGAGCTCTTTTCCCGATTTCAATCATTTTTTTCACTTCCCCCCTCATCATTCTGTTTTCTCATTCTAGCTCTTCATTGTCTCCTGCTATCCTTCTTCACCTCCTTCTACGTTTCCTTCTCCATTTCTCTCTCCCCCATGCTTCTTCGCTATTTCACGCTGTGTCGTCACGCCTTGGTGCGGTGCAACAGTTGGACGCAGCAGGCAGTCGTCAGCAACCTCTTGACGAAACTCAACAAAGGGCACAATACTCCATCTCCTTCTTGCCCACATACATCCTCTCCTTTTCGCACAGACATCTTCCCCTCAGAAGCCATAGTCTCCCCCTCACACCTATCATCCCATCACTCACAGGTTCCAGCGAAACTATTCCTGAAGAAACAAATATCGATGCGAGAAAAATAAGCAAATCTTCGAAAGGGGAGATGGAGAAGCGGAGGCAGATGACGATTATGGGAAGTAAAGGAGAGAGAGAGAGAGTGAGTAAAGGAGGGAGAGAGAGAGAGAGAGAGTGAGTAAAGGATGGAGAGAGAGAGAGAAGGGGGGGAATGAGAGGGTGGCGCTGTGACTGTGGGGCGTCTTTAATAAATGAAGTGGAGCCCAGCAGTCGGCGATTTGTGTGTATATCTGGCTGTGCGTTTAAAGGCTTTTGACGTATTCGCTGATAAGTTGAATGCATGAGAGGGAGAAGAGAGATTTGTTTGATGGTTTTTGTTGTTGTTTATATGGTAGATGTTGTTCTTATGGTAGATGTTGTTCTTATGGTAGATGTTGTTGTTATGTTAGATGTTGTTATCAATGTAGTGTTGTTGTTGTCAATATGGACAACATCGTTGTTATGTTTTTTTTTTTTGGTTGCTACTGGTAAAATTGTGTTCCTTGTTGCTATGTAAATGTTTTTGGTATTGTGATCTTTGATGCTGCTACTGAGTGATGTTGGTGATGGTCGTGTCGTTGATGTTGCTATTGTTGTTGTTGCTATTGTTGTTGTGATTATTGTTGTTATTGCTATTGTTGGTGTAATTGGTAGTTCTTGCTATCTTCTTCGTTCTTGTTGTGAGCTTAGTTGTTTATGCTTTTAGATTCAGGACCACCTTCGAGGATCAAATTGAAAACCATTTATCATTACAACGACGAAGTCAAGAGGTATGAGCTATGATAAGTCTGAAATATGAGAAATAGATCGTGATTTTCAATCAAAACATGGGGTCTTCTACAGAAGGCAGATTTTTTTTTTCTCCCCCTTTAACATGGTAAATAAGTTTTGACTGAAATATTTATCATAATTTCATAAGATGTTGATTTCATCAGAACAAATTTTCAATTGGCACGTGAAGATCCAACTTTCATACTCAATGTTGCCACTCCATACTCCAAATAAATTATACCTCTCTCTCTCTCTCTCTCTCACAACTCTTTCATACCTCCAGAATCTCCTTCTTTCCTCCAACACCTCCTTCTCTCCCTTCCACATCTCGTCCATCTTCGGAAGTCGCAAAACAAATATAATTCGATGGAAATCTTTCAGCACTTCACTTTGATCTCCATCGATCCATCGGGGAACGTCATCAAAGCGACCGATGAACACTTGTGGTTCCATGAAACGACCTCGCCACATGCCGACTTGAATTGTGGAGCGGGTGGCGAATTAATGGGTCTTCCACGGATTCCCAACACCTAAATGTGTCCATCAGAGAATTGGCGAAGCCATTTGGAGAATTTGACGCGAGTAAACAATTTTATATAAACTCATGACCCGATTTTATTCAATCTTAAATTCACTAATGGAAAAGTCAGAGGAAAATTTCTTGGTTTTTATTTTTTTACTTCAACAGAAATCTGTAGAAAGTTCTGTTTTGATAGCAATAAGCAATAATTCATCTGCATCTCTATGCAATTTGAGAAAATTGTGATAAAAGCATACAATTTTTATATACAAAATGCAATTATTTCAAAATTTTCTATTTTCTATATAAATACCATTTACCATTCTACCATTAGCAATAAAACCAAAGCTATAAACATTTTATAAATTTAATTTTTGTATAAAATTTATAGTAAAATTATACTTTTTCTTAATTATATTTTGTATCATCCAAATGTACTGATGAAGAATACTCATTTAATATTATAAAACCCGATATACCATCAGCAAAGTCCATTAGCATATAATTTGCAAAATATTATAAAATCTAAAATCAAAAGGAATTTCAGAAGAAGAATAATCTCATGGTATTTTATATAATGGATTTTTAATCTAGCTTGTTATTAAAATATACCTTAAATTATTGTGGTAATCATAATGTACATTTTGCTGACCCAAATGATGCCATTACCATCCACACTTTACCATCGTATCTCTTAATTAATGCCAAAAACCGACAATTATTATAATAATAATAATGAAATAATTGCTAAATCCCGAAACTCATTGAAGTGGAAAATGTTCCGAGCGGGGAATTTCTATATTAAACTCATCATTTTAATGGCTTCACTTAAACCACTAATAACTGTCGATGAGTTTGGTGAAGTCCCACATCGAAATTTTCACCAAAAGCTCTCATTATTTATATGACGAGTTGACGAATCGGACGTGAATTAGAACAATTGAAATGAAGTGGTTTGCGGTTTGTGGATTCCTCCTGCTCGAGGCACTGAGTACGATCGATGCTCAGGACTACATGACCTCAACATATCCGGCTACCGTGATCGAGGACGGACACTTGGACACGGTATGAAATCGAATCAATGTTCGGATGATTCAATAAAATCTCTTCGGGCAGGTTCAACTGATCAAGAAATACAAATATCCTGTTGAGACCCACTATGTGACCACACCGGACAAATATATCCTTGCCATGCATCGGATGCCGAACCCCGAGGGTCGACCGGTATTTTTAATGCATGGCCTCCTTGACAGTTCAGCCACTTGGATTGTGATGGGACCATGGAGCGGTTTTGGTGGGTTAATACCAGAGAAACCTTCATAATGATTTTATCTGATATTATTTTCAGGCTACTACCTTCACGATCTCGGCTACGATGTGTGGATGGGCAACGCTCGCGGTACGCGATATTCGAGAAATCACACAACGCTCAGTCCCGATCGCGACACGTCCTACTGGAGTTTCTCGTGGCATGAGATCGGCGTCCTTGATCTGCCGGCCATGATCGACTACGTTCTGAATGCCACGGGTCACTCGAAGCTTCCCTACTACGGGCACTCGCAGGTATATCCATTATATTTATGAGTACCTTCATAATATTTTGATTCTCTCGTTTTTACTCCAAAGGGCACCACGTCCTTCTGGGTCATGGCATCGATGCTGCCCGAGTATAATGCAAAGATCAGCATCATGAGCGCTTTTGCGCCGGTGGCCTTTTTGCGAAATGTGAAGACTCCACTCAAGAACACGGGAAAGAATTTGTGCAACCTGTCGAAGGACATGTTGCGGGAGTTTCTGCCCCACAGTGATCTGCTCGAGAAATTCTGCTTTCGATCGGCGGTGACTGACGCCACCTGCGTCGAGACCTTCTTCATGGTCATGGGCAAGGATCCGCAAGAGTTGAATATGGTGAGATTTTGATGGGTTTTGATATTTGATATTAATAACATATATGTTTATCCTCTCACCAGACGATGCTGCCGACTCTCTGGGGTCACGTGCCGGCCGGAGCGAACCTGAAGCAAGCTCGTCACTATTTTCAGGTGTTGGACACCGATCGCTTTGCCCTCTACGACTACGGGGCGATCGAGAATGTAAAACGCTACGGCCGGGCCACACCGCCCGAGTATCCAGTGGATAAAATCACAGCACCAATTGCGCTCTACTATTCTCTCAACGATTTCCTGACCAGCGAAGTCGATGTGCGGCGATTTGCGAAACTGCTGCCGAATTTGGTCGAGGATCATCTGTACGCGAACAAGAAGTGGAATCATGTGTCCATGGTTTGGGGCATCACGGCTCGGGAGAAGGCCCACAAACACGCCATCGAGGTGATGCAGAAGTTCGAGTGAGGAAATCGTGGTTGATGCGAGGAAGAAAAAATGACGAAAACAAGGATGATATATGAGAGAGGTTCAAATTACGAAGATCGAGTGAGGAAATCATGGTTTATGTTTGTAATTTAACTTGAAGACATGAAGACAAGGTTTCAGTTTGGGAATAAAGTATAAAAATTAAATTGAATTAAATAAAGGCCATCGTTAGGCTTTGGAACCTCCTTTATATTAGTTTCTCCTTATTAAGGAAAAAAACCCTAACAATTATTGGATAGTAAGAGTAGTCAATAAGTATTCATAATATCATTATTTCATTTATTCAACTTTAATTTTTCAACCTCAGAGTCTCTTTAGTCCCTGGTGTCTCTTCTTTATTCCTTTCTTCATTTCTTTCTTCTTTTCTTCATCCATTCCTTCTTCGCAGATCCTCATTTCCTCACCTAAACCACGACATCCTGCTCTCCTCATATTCAATTTTCCATCTCACTCCTCACTCTTCGCTATATTCACTTAATTTTATCTGTCTTTCTTGTAAATTTTTCCATAACACTCCTCCTTCTTTCCTTCCTCCTTCTCAACCCTCTTCCATGTCTTACTCCTCCCTCCCTTCACTCCTCCTTCTCACCCACTTCCTTTTCATGAAATCCTTTGAACTCTGTGGACTCGTCTTCTTCTTCTCCCTTTCGTCCTCGTGTGCTGTGATCCTTAAAAGTTTTTCCAACTCTTTATCCTTAATCAGCATTAAATCGGGAATATTTTGCTTTTGTAAATGAAGCCGCACACACACACACGAACACACGCATTCACTCCAGACTCAGGAAGGACCTGCATGGTCAAGGCTGTGGGTGTTGGTCTTCATATGTGTGTGTGTGTGTGTGTGAATGAGTGTGGGTGTGGCTGCGGTCCGGTTGGCAACACCCGTTCCGTGAAAACCATTTCCGTTTCATCGCTTCCTGTGGCAACCCTTTGGCCTCGCCTCAATCTCCTCTCACTTGGAGTGTCTTGAAGTGTTGCCAAATGGGATTTCTCTGCACGAAGTCGTCTTCATCCAATGAGAGAGAAAAAAGAATGAGAGAGAGAGAGAAGAAAAGAGAAAGAAAGAAAGAAAAAAAGAGAGGGAAAGAGGTATATATAGAGAGAAAGAAATTCCATACTAGCTTCACGTCCTCGGTAATGAAAATAAAGATAAAGGAGAGAGAGAAAAACTTCTCTTGTTGCCAAGTTGTGTGTGTTTTATGGACCCTTCAGAGAGACGAAAGTAGGAACAGAGAAGGCGGAGAGAGAAGACAAAAGAGAGAGAGAAAAATAGTCAAAGAGGGACAGAGAGAGAGGGAGAATGTGAGTGTTGTGAAGTTTTGTTGCCATAAAATTCGCTGGAGGTGAAACTTTGAATGCCACTGTGAATTTAATTGTTTTAAAGACGTCTGCTGCTACAAAGTTTTTTCCTTGATTGCTATCGACAAAACTCCGATAACTTTAAGCCCAATAATCGATTAGAGAAGGTGGTAATCTAGAGCTGGGATGACTGAACACTAATATTTTTTAGGCTGCAGTGAGAATTTCTTTTGTTCAGTCAGCTCTAAGGAAGTTGTATATAACATATATCCCTAACTTCCCAACATCCCTTAACTCCTACCTATCTTTCATCCAATCGATTCACCGCTTGGTGGTTGCCGTGGTAATAAATGTCAACCTCATTTCCGGAAATTAAAACTGCACTCGCCGAGAGAGGTTGCGAGAGAGTTCGGCATTTCATCAATTATTTTCAGCAGTCTTACGTCTGAGACTCAACTTCTTCTCCCTTGATGCCAATCAATGAGTCAGAGGAGGACGATGCGGATGAAGACGATGATGAGTATGAAGATGACGACGACGATGATGACGACGTCGATGAAAATGAAGATGACGATGACGGAGTTGCTGCATTCGTTGGTGGCACGTGTCGCTTAAGTGATTAACTTTGTTCACATCTCGGCCGCAACCTGAGTCAGCGACAACGACTCACGCCCACCCTTGGCCAAATTCGACGCCCACCCTTTCCCAACATCGAAGCCCACCCTTTTTCAACATCGACGCCAATACTTGGCCAAGAACTCACGCCCAAAACTCTTCGTAAACATTCTCTAATCAAAAGATGCCTGCTTCAAGTTTTCTCATGGGTCCTGCCGGAGACTCGTGCAAGCGTTCAACTTAATCCTTCAACACAGTGGAATGAGGATTGAAAACAAGGATCGTGAGGGGAAGGAGAGGACATGGACCAAGGAAAGAACCAAACAAACAAACAAACAAACAAGGCAAAATAAACCCAAAGAAGGTGGAAACTCTTCAAAGAACAACGAGTGCCGGACGTCATCTTGGGTTTAATAACATAACAACAATCGTTGGAAGAACAACAATAAAAAGAACAACAATTATAAGAACAACAACAAAAAGGACAACAACAAAAAGAACAACAAACAAAAACAACATTCATAAGAACAAAAATTATAAGAACAACATTTACCAGAACTACGAGAACAACATTTACAAGAGCAACGTTTACAAGAACAACACTTACAAGAACAACAATTACAACGACGCCACTTCCATCAACAATACCTCTTACAACAACTGCAACCACAAAGTGAATATTTTAATAGTTCTCCCAAAAGACCTGAAACGGTCGACGTCCCCTGCGAACTCTTTCAACCACCTCTGCCTCCTGTCGCTAGGCTTAAGTTAAGCAGTTGTCAGCATCCGCTACCTCTCCCTCCCCGCCCCCCTTGCCACGCCTCAACGAACTCTTCCAAAACGTGTTCAGTGGGCGTTTGCTTGTTTTTTTTTTTCTGTTCGAAATTAATGTTTCGTCGCCTGAGACGGGTTTTTAAAATGTGAACCATGGATCCTTGGTTTTCTTATCCGGCGAAAAGAACCCGAGGAAGTGTTTTTCTTGATGATGTTGTAGTCGTAGTTGTTGTAGTAGCTGTTGTGGTGGATGGGTTGTTGTGGGTTTTTTTGTTTTGTTTTTGTTGTACTTAAACGCACGCACACTTCACTTTACATCCCTTTTCTTCACCTCCTTTTCTTCTCCACACTTTTGTTTTCCTCGCTGAAGGATTAACGATGCGTAATTAAGTGAAGTGTGCTGTTCACCACGTGGTGAGGTGGAGGGTGGGGAGTGTTTTTCACCACCATTTTCCACGAGAAAAACTTTCGGTTTTTTCTTGAATGAGTTTTTTTGTGGTATTTATATTTTTTTACTTAAAATTTTTTAATGTAATTTTTAGTTCGGGTTTTTCATGATTTTTATATTAATTTATTTCATGACATTTTTTCACGATATTTTTTCATAATTTCTTTTTTCAAGATATGTTTTCATGATTTTTTTTTCAAGATATATTTATCTATAATATTTTATTTCAATGATATATTTTTCATGAAATTTATTTCTTTTTCGACATATTTCGTCGTCATAGTTTTTTCCATGATAATTTTTTGTTCGTTTAATTGTTAGTGCTGAAAACATAAATTCAATAAATTTCTAGAAAAGTTAAATTATTCAACAACCACATTAAAGGTTGACAAACACCAAAACATTCTGAAATAAAACCATAAACTATTTGCGTTAATAATTTATTAATATTTCACATACTGTTTTTTTTTCTGTCGCCAATGACAACTCCTGAAATTCTATTTTCCCAAACGAATTCACATTCACGACCACCTAAATTGGTTTAAAAAAAATTGCAGTTAATTTTGTTTTCAACATCTGGCCACACCACAAATTCAACTCGAAAAAATTGTGAGAGTAAAAAAAAACCGATCCCGCATTTTTCGAAAAAAAAACACACCTTTTATTCTATTTATTTTATCTCTTTCATTGTGTTGTGAGTATATGTGGCAACGCTGGTATTTTGATTTATTTATCAGAGAGGAAGTCTGGCATCGCCCGTCATTCCGTCCCACCGCCTGCCTGCGACTGTCAGCCGCCTTGGCTTTTGTTCAATCAAACGTTTTCATTTTGCGGAGAGAGCGAGAGGGAGCAAACAATAATTGAGGTAAAAAATCACCGAAATCAATCGTCAACAAGTCACTCATTCGCTGTCAACAACATGAGGCGAAGCCCCCAAACCCAACAGACTCCCATTCCACGCCCACCTCTTAGCCAACCGTCCCCTACCTTCATCGACCTCTCCATCGACTTCTCCATCGTTCCCTGCATCGATTTCTCCATCGACTCCATCCAACCTCGGCCGTCACGACCCACATCGCACTCATCTATCCGGAGCGAGCTCTCGCCGTCAGCCTCGACTCCATCCCTCTATCTCTCTCACACAACCTCAGGCTCCACGTCCTCTGTCTCTTTCCAACGAAGCTCCCCTCAATCAATTCTCTCCCCAATGAACCCCCCTTGGCATCGTGAAATTCCCGAACGAATCGAATTAAAAATTAAATTTCCCAATTAAAAATGCCATGAATACGCCAAAATTCAATGAATCACTGAGTTTTAAGTTTCCTTCATTCGACATTTCGATTTCTCTCATTCTCTCTCAATGCTTTTTCTCCTCTCCAACAATGATTCCCTCGTGTTGTTTTTGTTGTTATATTTTTTTCACTCTTCGTCATTTTTGCGCTCGCTGGGATTTTAAAATTTCCTCGCGCGAAAATTCAATTCCCCACGAAAACTCACCACAATTTCCGATGGAAACCACAGAATTTTTGTTTACTTATTTTTCTTTGTATTTTTTAAGCTTCCTGCTCTGGTTTTGTTTGTGGGTTTTTTTTTCATTGAGGATGGGGAAATTTTCGAATTCCATAATTGAATTTTAATTTCTCTCAAGCGCTGCAGAAAAGAAAACGTTTTTTCCGGCGATTTCTTGTAATACTTATTGACTTTCGCTCTCTCTCTTTCTTTTCTGAATTTCCAATTCAGAAATTTCTGGGATTTCTGGGAATTTCCAATTATACTCGTATTACAATTTTTTTTTCCCTTTTCATTATGAAAATATGCAAATATTTCATATTTTATTGGTTCCGATAATGTAATTAATTGTTAATATTTATTAATTTAATATTTATTATTTTTAATTGAAATTTAATTAAAAATTTTTCTCACGACTTCATGTAAATTATTTTTCTGATAATAAATATTGAGAATAATTAAATCCATTTTTTTATATCTGATCTGTTCCATCTTCTCTGAAGTTTGCTTTTGATTGTCGTTAAAAATTCCAAATAAAATTCTCTTCTCATATTTTTTCCACTCCCAAACCATGTTCTGAAAATAAAGTCAACTCTCTTGTTTTGCAATTGATTTTTATTTTTATTATTTTTATTTAAATATTTATAGTTATTTTATGAATTATAAATGAACTTGTTCGATATTAATTTTTAATTACATCGTTTACTATGGTATGTTCTGCATATTGTTGTTGCTTTTATTTATAATGTTTTATTATTTTTGGTTCATACTTTTTCAATAATAATAATAATAACTACTGCACTTATGAGTAGTAATTAATGTTAATTTAAATACATTGAAAAGTTGTGAAAAAATATGTAATAAATTATGAAGTTGTTGTAGTTGTTTTTGTATTATGCATTCATTTATTCAACTTATTTACAAAAGTGATGTTTGAAATTTATTTTAATGATGTTCTCAATTTTTGGTTCATGGTAATTGCCTTAAATTTAAATATGGCGAAATGAAAGCTAAAATTATGTTAGGAGTAGGAATTTTTGGTACGAAAATTGGTTTTAAATATATTTATATATAATTTTTAATAATTCAAATTTTGCCGATTTCGAGAAAGCAATTAAGAAAAATTTCCATAAAAAAGGAGTTTATTTTGAAAAGTAAATTCTAGGCTAAAAATACAAGGGTTAATCGTAAATTTACAAAGAGTTTTTTTCTTAGAGATGACACTTTAAGGAAGTGAAATTTTCCCGTAGGTCTTTAATATTGATTCTACCTTTAGTGGCTACAGAGATACGTAGATACGGAGCGATGATAAACTACAAGATCTGCAGTTTATTGGTTTGTCGTATATTTGTTTGGGAGTTTCAACGTTTAAAATTGTTTTCCATGCAAATCGCCAACATTTATTTTAATATGCCGATTTTCGCTTATTCCATTTTGTGGGATTTTGTTGTTGCTTTTAACATTTCAATTGCGAGCTTCAAGCAAACATATGCAGCGGAGATACAACTATTAAATGCATTGCGATACGAGATACATTTGCGATGCACATCATGCATTTTTTATCTACATATTTTCATTTATTTCGCTTCGATTTATTTTCCATTGGTTTTCACCGTCGGATCGCGCTCTGGGCTCATTTTTGGCTTCAGTTTTCCGTTTTTACAAATTGTTTTATGTATTTTTTAATTGCATTTTAATTGAATTCTTTTATTTTTTCCGTTTTTTATTTATATTTTTGCATATATTTTTTATTTATATTTTTTGCATATATTTTTTATTCATATATTTATTTGCATAGATGTGTTTGTTTTAATTTTTTTCATTGCAATTTTTTGCTTTAATTTTGGTATTTTAATTTTTTACATGTATTTTTTTGCATTTACTTTTTTTTATATTGTTTTACTTAAATTTACCTGCAATAACTTTTAGCCTTCATGAAGCATTTTTTTTTGTTTTTTGTTTTGTTCGCGTGACACAAAAACCGTTATTTCGATCACGTCACCATGCAGCGGAAACGTTTTGAACGCCATTTTGCTTTCTATTTATTAGCTCTTAACCTAATATGTTTGTGTGTTTGTTTGCTTTGCTCCTTCTAACTTCACTAACTTATTTACGGATATGCCTAGACATTCGCTATCTCTACATTTACATCGACATCTACGCCTTTTTTTACACTTCTTATTTTTACTTTTCTCTACTCGTGGTTAGATTATGGTATTTTTGGAATTTTTCACGTTTTCAATTCATCAATTTAGAGTTATTTTTACATACAACTATTTACAGGGATCTCTTCACCTTTCTCTTCTCTATGAGACTCTTCATAACTCTATTCTAGTTTGTGTATATCTGGAATTCTCCTTCTCCTTGGTCTACAATATATTTCCTATATATAACTATATATCCATATTCTCCAATATTTCTCACATTCTTCTCATATATAATTTTTACTTAAATAATATTTTCTCTTGAATTCGTCTTATTTTTTTCAATTCACACTGAAAAGAGTTTTATTTGAAATTAGTATTTAGATTTATATTTTTATACAAAAATTATTTTCATTTCATACTCATTGAATTCTCAACTTCCTATAACTTATTTTTTTCACCTTCATTTCATTTTTTCATTCTCATGTCTTTTCTGTACTCATCATTTGACTTCAACATTTTAATGATTCTTTCCTACTTCACTTTCATTACTCCTTCGCCTTTTAACGGGCTCTATCGAGGATTCTCCCTTCCCCTCGCGGCCCTGGCCTAGTAGTAGTTCATCTTGGGCGCTTCCAGAGCTGTGTGCAAGGTCAAGGTGACGCCTCGATTGATGCTGACCGCCGGATAGAAGACGCCGTAGAGATCACGGAACGCCACCGAGCCCTGGGGCATCTCGTTCACCAGGAAGCTGAGTGTGTGTCGCTCCAGGTCGAGCAGGACGCCGATGGTGCTGCCGGTGCTGATGCCGCCCTCGACTCGCCGCTCGTGGACCGAGTTGTGCTGGAACCACGATCGCTGTCGGTCGATGTACATGGCGAAGGACTTCTCGTCTTTGCCTGGGAGGGAGAAAAGAAGGAAAATTATAATTTTGTTACATGAGTAATTTTTATTTTTTTGTTTTTAAGAAAAGTTATAAGGAATTTTTTCAAATAATTTTTAGGGATTATTTTTCTCAAGAAATTCAACGAACAAAAAATTAAAAACTCATCAGTCGAATTTTTAAAATGTTTTTTTTTTCTGTGAATTATGTTTTTTGAAATGTATTATTGAATGATTACCCCAAAAAAAATATATTTTTTCACCATAAATTAAAGAGAAATAAAAACATTGGAGAAAAAAAATAAATAAAAAAATCAGAAGTAAAGAAGAAAACGAAAAAAATATTGTTAAAATTGTAATT
Organism: Coelopa frigida; assembly: GCA_017309665.1. Lineage (NCBI taxonomy): Eukaryota > Metazoa > Arthropoda > Insecta > Diptera > Coelopidae > Coelopa > Coelopa frigida. Next base: position 8,359,463 of record CM029565.1, on the reverse strand, counting down.
TTTTTTTAAATAATTTGTTCTCGATAAATTTAAAAAATAACTGGGTTAAAAATGGAAGAAACCCCATTAGTCCTCTCTGTTTTTTTCGCTCACTTTCCATAGAAAAACACTTGGGGCGCATTCCTTTGATGGCCGATGCTGCAGGTGTTGCCAACACAAAGTTGCCAACAGTTGCAAAAAAAAAAGGAACAAGAAATTGACAACAACAACAATAGCCAATTGACAACAACAAAACTCCGCGAGCCACGAGCAAAAACTTGGCTCAATAGAAAAGCTTTTAAAAAGTTTTCGCTGTTTCAACACACAAAAACAGCTAAAGAGACGAATATAGCGATGATGAAAAGAGATAGAGAGAGAGAAGGTTAGAAGAGGAGTGAAAGAGAGAGAAGGAATAACTAAGGTGGTGAAGGAGTGAGGGAGATAGAGCATCGTAGTTTTTAACGCGTTTTCGATGAAAATCGAACGAAATCTCGGAAATGGATTTCGAAGGCGTAAAAATCGCATCGCAACGAAGAGTGAGAGGGACAGCGAGTGAGTTAGATGGAGATAGAGAGAGAGAGATAGAGAGAAGAAGGAAGAGAGAGACAGGGAGAAGGAGGAAAAGAGAGAGAGGGATCGCTGTATGATGATGCGAAACAGTGCTGCCAAGTTAAGCGACTCGCGACGATTGCCGGAGTTCGGAGGGAGCTGTCGAAGTTTACGAGAGCCAACGACGATGGCGACGACGACGACGACGACGACGTCGAAGCCAAGAAGAAACTTTTTCATTTGCGAAATGGATCGGGTGTCGAAGGGGCGGTGGTGGAGTGGGCGTGGTCGGTGTTAAACTCTCAAAGTGATCCTCAGTGGAGGCAGCTGTGAGGGGGAACTAAAACAACAACAACAACAACGAAATATTGGCAATTTCAATTCAATCGAAACTTTTCACTCAACGAAAAACAATGCGAAGACCACGCCCCATGGTCGAGAGGGGCGAGCGAGGTTGAAGTGAGAAGTTCGACAACGGAAGTGGCTCTGACGCCATCGTCGAGACCGGAAACTGAGACGGAAGTTTGCGTTTACGTCGAGAGTCGCTGACAAAGAGCGAAATTAGCGTCGAATCTCGAAGAAAAGCAATAAACAGCAAGAAGACCTTTCACTTGAGGGGGATAAAGAGAGAGAGAGGGAGAATGGGAGAGGGAGAGAAGAAATTGAGAGGCGATAAAAGAGAAAGAGAGGGAGGAAATGGTGTGAGAGTTGGTGATAAGGAGGAGTATCGTGTGTATTGGGGGAGCGAACACCGGGAAAACCTCGAAGGGACCGAAACAAAGCGCTCAATGACAGGAAAGAATTCACTCCAAGAGAAAAGAAATAGAACGAGACAAAGGGAAGAAGAGTGAAGGAAAGAAGAGGAATGTGAAGTAGAGGGAAGTGAAGAATATGGAATGGATGAAGACCGAAAGGAAGAAGAGCCAAGGGAAACCAAGACTTGAAGCTCGCTGAAATGCCGGAGAGATAAGAAGAGAAATAATTAAAACGGGTCCCTTCGGTCGCTGCCGAAAAGTGTCTCCAGCCACGCCCCCAACACGACCAGCCCCCGACCCATGACGAGAAGGTCGAAACACCTGCATATAGTAGGAGATCCCTTAAAGAGAAAGAAGAATTGGGGGGGGGGGGGGGGGTGGTAACAAAAAAGAAAGGGAACTCCTTTTGTCTTCTCGACAAGACAATAGGAGTTCCCTTCTCTCTTTTGTTTTTATTCCTTTTCTGGTCGTGTGGCAACTCGTCCTGGTGACACGTGTTCGTTTAAGTTTTCGCATTAAGAATTCATACGACTGCAGCGCTCTCTGGTGGCTGACACAAGGACTACACGAAGCAGGTGGCGGTGGAGTTGGAATCAAGAATAAAAGGAGGGAATGAGGATAACATTAAAGTTTCAGAAGCATCGGGGATCTGGTCTCTTGTTCTTCCCTTCCTTATGGTGGCAAGTGGGAATTTCCTCTCTTTTGTTTCGAGAGAGAGTGAAAAACAAACTTTGAAATACTTTTGTCTTAAAATGTTCAGCGTCAATAGGGGAGCGAGGGAGGTAGAATCAGAGAGAGAGAGAGAGAGAGAGAGAGAGAGATGGGGAGATATAGGCAGAGAGGGAGAGAGAAAGGAAGAGTAAGGGGAAATGTAATCTTCTTCTTTGTATGCAATTATAGGGAAAATTCCAATAATTCGTATCGTATGGTGAAGGGGGAAATTTTACAGTGAATCGAAATATTTTTATGAAGTAAGTAATTTTGTGAATTTAGGAGAAAGTGTATATTTCTTAAAACTTACTGATGATTTTAAGAAATTGTTAAATATGTAAATTTGTTTGAGAAAAATGTTTAAAAACAAAAATTTTATGAAAACGAGAATTGCATAAAAACAAAAAAATAAAAAATAAGAACTACAACAAATAAAATATTATATGAAAACCAAATAAATCATGAGAAAAAATGAATCCCATGAGAATGGTGAATAACTCAACTCACCGAGCATTTTGTTGCGATTGACATCGATGCGAGCAACGCCGAAGGCGGGATCCGTGTCCGCGGTGTAGTTGTCGATGGTGAACTCCCAGTAGTGGACGCCGCGAGAGAAGCCGACCGAGCCGAGGGCGACCCGATGCTCCCAGCCCTCGACGGAGACGGTGGCGTTGTTGTTGTTGAAGACGAGACCCGAACCAGAGCCGCCGCTCAGAGCGGGATCGAATGTGAACCAGGCAACTGTGGGGGAGAGAAAGAGAGAGAGATGGAGTTAGTCAAGGATTTATTTAAATATTCTTATTTCGTAAAAAGAAGAAATTGTTAAATGAAAATTTAAAAAAATTGTTATTGATTATTGAATTTAAAATATATAAAAAAGTTCGGTATTAAAATAAATTATTGTTGTAGTTGTTGTTGTTGCATTTAAAATTTTCCTGATTTCATTCTCAATACAATATTCTTAAAATCAAGTAAAATAATACAAAATCCACCACAATTTTAAAAGTAATCGCTATAAATTAAATGTGATATTCACCACACCTTAAAATCTCCACCTCATTCGCAATCCCCACATCCTGCGAGTTCTCAAGATTATCTCAACTCCCCGCAGCATGGAAATTCCCCACCCTCTCTCATCTCCTCCCCCATCGCAGCCAATTACTTTCGCCTGTCGCCTGTGAAATTTCCCACTTTCAATTAAACCCCAATCAACCCCCAGTCGTCGCCAACCGGATCCTCCCCCCACCCCTGCGCTCCACGCTCCGATTTCAATCACACCCAAGACCTCGCCTTCGTTTCTCCGGTGACACCGTCCTCTCCTCCATCTTCCTCTTACCAACCTTCTCGCCCCCGACCCGTCGACAGTAAGTCATAAAAATAATCAACCGTCAGCCGCAAATTGAAGCTCAAGCAATTTTCCAAATGAAATGACTTTCGCGCCGAGCCATGCCCTTCGCGCCCATGACCACGCCCCTTGCGTCCAAGAGCACGCCCTTCGCGCTCAGTCGTCAGCGCAGCACAGTTGTCAAGGTGGAAATGTGCCAAGAAGCTTTAATGGGCTCCCTTAGGAGAGAGAGAGAGAGAGAGAGAGAGAAAGGAAGGGTTTCACATCAATCAGACGTCACCGTGATCCGATTCCGCGAGCCAAGCGAAGCGTCGACTGACAATTTGCCCACCTCTGGATGAGGGGTGGGAGCGAGAGAGGTGGAGAGAAAGAGGTCAATGGCTGCTTCGCATGCAAACTTCAACAACAACTACAACATTGCCAGCAGGAACAACATCGATAACTGAGTGAAAGGCTTCGGGCGGAAACTCGACCATGGCCGCCCGCACCCTGATGCTCGTTTGCCCACCTCTGCCGCCCATTTGGCCACCCCCTCTTCACCCTTTTGCCAACCCCACCATCACACGCGACTCACCTTCCGCCGTCTGGAGCCCAATCAGCTCCGAGTACTCGCCCTCGCCGGCGCTGTTGAAGGCCTTCACGCGCGCATTGTACATCGAGTTAAAGTGCAGACCGTCAACGGTGCAGATCGTCTCCTTGCCGCAGTAGACCTCCTGTTGCGAAGATAGAAAGAGACAGAGCCATTAGAAGATCGTCAAGAATAAAGTTTTAAACTTCAAAAATTTTGTATAATTTTCTACTTACGCGAAATTCGCCGCCGCTTCCGTCGTCCAGCTCTAGGACGTAGCCCTCGACGAAGGAGTGATTGGGAGCCTGCCACGCCACGGTCACGGAGTTATTCTCGGCCGAACAGTCTTCGGGGATGATGGTCGGCGTGAGCGGAGCTAAAGAAAGGAAAAATATTGTTAATTCGAATTTAATGCACGGCGAATGATGTGGAGTAAACAGAACGGAAGGAAATGAAACGCTAATCGTTATGGGCTAAACAAAAACAACAATGATGGGAAGGTGTATGAGGAATTGTGTGTTGGAAATTGGGATTATTCCCACTAATGAAAGCTCAGAAATATATAAAAGAAATAACATTTAAATATGTAATGTTAAAACTTAGTATTATGAAAACGGTAGCAGAATGAAAGCAATAGGATGATTGAAAGAGGATGATAAAAATAGGATAATGTTAAATGATATTATGATTGTAATGAGATCATGAAATGCAAATATTAATTATTATTGAAATATACTCAGAAAAAGAAATCATTAAAATATATATGGTTGATGAATGAATATAATTTGACACAAAGATATAACATAAATTTATAGCTCATAAACTAAACAGAAATTTAAACAACGAATTAACTACAAAGTCATAGGTGATATTAAGAAAAATATAATTAAAATCATAGACTACTAAAAAATATATCTAACTACGGAATAAGAAGGAAAGACCAAATTACATGATTTGACACTAAAATTTCAGAAATAAACGTCCAAAATAATTGAAATGAAGAAAGAGACCCTTTGAATAGAAAGTAACCAAAGAAAGCCAAAAAGACCAAAGGAAACCAAGGAAAGAACCATGGAAAGAATTCTTATGAAAAACCCGTAGAAATAAATTAAAACACATAAAATGGGGGGAAAACGCCGTCAGCTGTCAGAACAGATGACAGTTGAAATTGCGAAATACACAACAATACCGAAAATATTAAAAGTAAAAACCCAAGACGGGAAGAAAACCTGAAAAAGAAATGAACAAGAGGAAGGTCTCGTAGAAAGGAGATGTAAAAGAGGGAGAAGTGGAAGAAAAGGAAGACAAAAATGGCGAAAAACGAAGCCAAGCGGAGGAAGTGAAATAACCTGGTCATAATAATAAAACATTACAACAAAAGAAATTACAAACCAACCAACGAAAAATGATTAACCGCCGGATGCGAGAAACTTGGCGCCATTTGGACTCAAACCCAATGGCGACGACGACAACGACGAAGGACGAGTGCGTGAAAATTTATGACAGCGGCAGAATTTTTCGCCATTTTGTCATTTTTATATTTACGCAGATTATAGGTTAAAAGTTGACAGTTATGACAGCGAAATGACCGCACCGTGGAGAACAACGAGCCCAACAGTGGGTGAAATAAATTTTACGACACTCTACCAAGGAAATAAGTACATGGAAATTATAACGACAATAGAAGAAGGAGAGAAAGGGAGAAATTACGACGAAATTATGGCAAAAAGGAGGATTAGATTCAGGAGGTTGAGGTTCAAGAAGTTGAGGTTCAGTAGTTTAATGAGGTTTAGGTTAAGGATGTTGAGGTTCAGACGTTGACAAGAGGAAAAGAAGAAAGAGAAGTGAGGTTCATGAAATTTGAGGTAAAATTTAGTCGAATGAAGATGTTGTTGATGATGATTATGATGATAACTCGCCGACGGTCAAAGTTTAGTGGCCTTCGACAGGATTTTATTAGGATAAGGCGGATTATTATGAAAAATGAGAAGTCCTCAGAATAATAGGGGGAAGAACAAGAGCTATTTCTGGATAATAACTTATTAATTTACTGGAGAAAATTATGAATAAATTATTTCAAGATATATTTTTCTTGAAAATTCTATGTAATGAATAAATTAATTTTTAATCTATTTTTTTATGAAATTTCACTTTAATATTAGTGAATGAAAATTATGAAAGTTTAAGAAAAATACAATTTTCGCAATCAACCTTGAAAAATAAGCATTTACAAAGAAATGTAGAAAAATAATAAAGCTTAGACCGAAAAGAAGCAATGATAAGTGAATGAAGAAAGCAATAAGCTCACAAGAAATGAGAAACAAAACGATGAAATGACATGATTGAAACAGATGATGATGATATTTTTCACGACTAAACGCAGATGAATTAAAAACCAATCAAAATCCAAATGAATTTATGAAGAGATTATATGAAAATGAAGAGCGAAAGGGGGACGGGAGGCGGAGAAGGAGTTGGAGAACCAAATGAGCCCAAATGAAAGAACAGAAAAAATTATGTTGACTTGGAATTAAAGGGTTGCATACGTGTTTCTGTGGGGAGTGCAGTGTGATCGGATGTGGCATCATTGGGTTGCTTCTCACCTGCTGGTAATCTTTCATCTCCATCTTTCACGGCTATACGATATTTTATATTACATGTTTTTCATAATAGTAATTATGATATTTTGGGTTTTAATTTTTGGTCACATAATTATTTATTTTTAGTTGTGATTATATTTTTGTTAAATTTTGTTTATTTTTGATAAGAAATGTTTTTATGAATGGTTTTTATTTTTTATGAATTGCATTTTTTTATGAATTTATTTTTTTTATGATTTTTTTTTTAAATTTTAGTTACGATTTATTATAATTTCGATTATGATTTTCAATTAATTTGTTGTTATTACAATGGATGAGAATGAGCAACAAGCGGCATGGGAAGAAAAGAGATAAACATAGATATATTTTATAAATATATATGAATATATAAATAGCATACAAGTATGTGTGCGCGCGTGTTTGTTTGTGTGAGTGAATGCTGAGTGTGTTTTAGGGGAGAAATTGAGATTGTATTCAAGGTGTTTGACAAATTATGGATGGAGTTATATTTAGACCTAGCTGAAAGGGTTCCGAAGTATGTGAAAATAATTGCTTTCGACGATATCATTTGAAAGATATCGTATTCCAACAATTTCCCACCCAAAAGGCACATGAAGAAGAAGAATTGTGGTTGATTTGTGGTGAGTCGTGGTATCACAGCTGATGACGGTATTGGGTGAGGTAGGGGTTGAGGTGAGGTTGATTTATGGCCCTCGTTGAGACGACGACATCGAGTTGTCGAAGACATACGAGCGCCAGTGTGTGCCACGGGAAGAGCTTCATTTAAGTGGCCTCGTCGATGGCTCCATTATTTTCGGATTGAGTACATTATTTTCGTGTTGACTACATTATTTTCGGTGTGATTAGAAGAATCGTGGTGAAGGTAAAGAACACGAAACCATGTCCTTGGTACTTTTTATTATTTTTCATAGGTTCCGGTGATAATTTTAGAAGATTTTCAAAATCTTTTGAAAATTCCAAAATCTTTCGAAGATTCTCAAAATCTATATTGAAGTTTTCAATTATCTTTCATCTAAATTTTATGAATTTTTCTATGTTTTTCTACGATTTTGTATTAAATTCCATTTACCTGAATCTTCAATCATTTTTTATTGTTTTTATTGCTGCTATTTATTTTAACATATTACCTTTGTCTTTGGTACTACCTTTTACTGTTGCTTCTATTTACATAGTACTTTTACTTTTTACAAACATTGATTGATTATACAGATTTTTTATATATCTCTATACTTTGCTATTACTTTCTACTGCGTTTCATACTTTTATATAACTTTTGTCTCATCTTTCTACTCTTCTTCATCAAAACTGAAAAACATTCATCAACCCCCCTAAATTTCTATAGTTCATCATACTTTCAGCAGCTACTGTGCTCGAGAGATACTTATTGAGGTGCAATTAAAGAGGGTGTACTTAAGAGTGAGCTTCGGAAGTCTCTCCAATCTGGCCCACTGTACTCACGTTTCATCTGGATGAAGTTCAAGTTGTCGATGGCTCGCAGAAGGGGGGCGTCGTCCAGGGTCAGGTCGACGATGGGCGAGACGCGGGGGGCGGCGTTGGTGACCTCCTGATGCCAGGTCATGTCGGTGTTGGCAACGCGATTGATCAGCATCGAACCGACCTGGAAAGAGAGAAGGAAATTAAGAAACGACCAGGCGAAGATGGAGACAGAGAGAGATGAAAAGCTCAAGGGAAGAGGATTAAAGTGGGGTGAGAAAAAAAGTGGATGAATTGAGGGAGGATGGATGAAAGAATGAAGGATTGTGATCTCACCTGAAGGAAGGCCGCGCTGTCCGTCTCCTTGAGGGCTTCGATGCAGAACTGAATCAGGCCCGTGGTCTGCTGCAGCTTCCCAGTGCAATTCGACTGTTGATCCTGGATAAAAAACAAATACAAAGAGAGAGAAAAATCAATTGAAGACTCCACTGATTGATCCTTGAAGGATAAAAGGAAAGGAAAGAGAGGAACGGGTTGATGACATACCTTGAGTATCCGGATCTTGGTGTCCTTGTCCATGCGTATGGCCTCGAGCAGATATTCGCGTCGGTCGTGGATCGCTTGGATGAGCGCCTCGCACTGGGCGGTCACCAGGCGCTCGAACTCGATGCAGGATTCCTGGGAATGAGAGAGAGATCAGACTTTAATTAAAACGATAGCACAAGAAGGATGAGAAAACGGAGAACATTGAGAACATAGAGAAGAGGAGAAAACGGACGACGAGGAGAAAACGAACATTCAAAAGGAAGCTTTTAAAGTTTTTTTCACGAGTTTTCTCCACGACTTGATACCGTTGCCACATGGCTTCCGGCTCAAAGATTTTCTCCCGTGTAATTTCCTTCCACGCTTAGGCTTTAGAGGGATTTGAACTGAATTAAGACGTTATTGACCTCGTTGCCAATAGTTTCACTGGGACGAGAAGTATAGCCATGGAGATGGCCTGAAGGCGGAAGCCTTCATAAAAACCTATCACAAGACTTTCCAGTATCAACTTTTGAATAAGAAATTATTTTCGTATAAATCTCTAAATCCGGATTTTTGGTTTATGAAAGATTTTATTTACTTTGATTCTAAAAATTATCTCGGAGATAAATGAAATTTATAAAATTTTAAAATTTAACAGAAAGAATAAATAAATAAAATTTTGAAAACAAACTAGAATGAAAATATATAAAATAAAAATAATTAAAATACAAATTAAGAAATGTAAGAAATAATTAGATAAAAAATAATACATTTAAGTGATAAAAATAAAATAAAATGAAATGAAAACGTTCCCAAATCATGTAAACCAAAAAGCAAACAATAAATTGAAATGTTTCCCAAAGGCTTTTGAAAACCTTGGACATACAGATTCTTGATATTCCACTTTTAATTTCGACTCTGAAACTTCGGACTGAGGCCAAGAATTTTCCTCCCTTGAACAAGTAATCAGTTTTTTGTTACAACTTCGCTACTTTCAATTCCTTTTTGTTGCCTTTTTTAGTATGCTTTTTTTTATTCAATTTTTTTTTGTTTTTTTTATGTCTTTTTTTATTTTCGTTCACTTACCGTCACTTTGTCACTCATGCCCTTCAGGCGCTGGATGAATTCCGTGGTCGAGCGAGCCTTCTCCGAGAGCTGCTGGAGATTGTGCGAGAGCTCGGTCTGAAAGAGAAGGAAATAGTGATTGAGTAAGAGAATTTTCATAAAATAAGAGACAGAAATAAAGAAAGGTATAAGAAAGAGATGTCGAGAAGCTGTAAGAAGAAGAGAGAGAAAAATATCTCCTGGAGAAAGCGTGAAAATTCCTTAAAGAATTTTATTTTCGCTAAAAGCATCAGGGAAGAACAAACAACATTTGCCGCTGACAGCAAGAACAACAACAAAAACTACCAGCAGAAAAACAACAAGAATTCTGAAAACAACACCAACAACATCATCGCCAGGAAAACATTGCCAACAACTTCAAGTAGTTGCAGCGTTGCCAACGGCCAAACGAGAAAATGAAGTGACGGTAGTAGGAAAAAGAAGAAGCCGGAAAAAGGAGTAGAAAAAATGAGCTAAAAGGAAAGGGGAGCATCTGCATTTGTAGCAACACTTTCCGTTTTTATTTGATACTTTAAGCTGAAATTTTTGACAGCAATAGCAATGGGGGCGAGAGAAGTGGGCGTGGCGTGTTGAGCTGAAAATGAAAAATGTGGCCACAAACTATGGAAATAAATTAAAAATGCGAATTTTACGAGAAGGTGGAGAAAAGGTAGTGAAGGTAATGGTAAGTGGTGAAACGGTAGTACGGAAAAATTTAGTAGAGAAGAAAAAACGTGAAGAAAACATGGAGAGTGCGATAATAACAAAGAAAAATTATGTTTAAAAAGAGAAAAAAGGTGAAAATTTAAATGTTAACATGGGATACATATATGAGAAGAAAGGAGTGTAAAATCGATTTAAAACCAGTGAGAAGGGTAGATCGTTACTTGGTGAAAATTGGTATTGGAAAAAAATGGGCTTTAGTTTTCCTTTTAAATATATTTGAAAATTAATTACTCTAAGTAATCTTAAATTAAAAGTCGAATTCATGGCATACGAATTGAGGGAAAGAGAAATAATTTAGTAAAACCCTTTAGTCTCCAACATTTTCAGATCCCTTCCCTTTCTCTTCTTTACCACACTCCAATCTACCGTCTGTCTCACTCATTCCTTTCCCTGCATCACTCTTTTCGTCACTCCTCTCGCGCTGTAATGCAAATAAATAGAATTCGCTGCAATATGGCAGCATTTAACAACTGCTATAGCAACAACAACAAGTATGTTAACAACAACAATAACAACAAGGATGACTGCGCTTTCATTTGAATTCACAAAGCAACGGAAACCCCAACCGCCCTCCCATTCTTGTTACGCCCACCATCGCATGAAAGGGTACCAAATGCTACCCGAGGTTGTTTTCATTTCGCTGGCGAGAAAATCAACAAAAACAATAACAACAACAACGGAGACAAAAACCAATAACAACAACAATAAGTGAGACAAAAACAACATCAACAAGAAGGGAGACAATAACAACAACCATAACAAAGGTAACAACAACAATAACAACATCAGCAAACGACATCGTTGGCAACTCAAATAATATTCCCGATGCTTCTTCCTCTTCTTTCAGTTCCTCTCTTCCTATCGCCAGTGTTGCCGTTGGGGCTCGTCAGAGGGCGCTGCAATCGATTGAGCAATTGCATGTCTACCTCACTCTTTCTCCCTGTCTCTCTTCCTCTTCCTCTCCCTCACTCTTTCTCCCTCCCTCTTTCATGTTTACCTTGTCGATTGCTGCAGGCAAATTCAGTCAAAGAAAAGAAAGTGGGATGGAGTCTATTGATAATGTGGGGTTGGCATCACTGTTTGTGTACTTGAAGTGTTCGCAAGTAAATACAAGACCCTCGATGGACAGTGCTGCCAGACCAGCCAGAGGCGATGACGATGGTCGTCCGCTGCTGCTGCTGCTGCTGCTGTCGTTGCTAATTTCATGTCTCGTGGACAGCCTTAGACGAGCTCAGACAAAGAAGTTCTGGGTGGAGGACACGATTGGGGTTGGGTTGGGGTTGGGTGTGAGAGGGTTAAAGAGGTTGTGATGATGACAACAACAACAACAACTGCTTCAAGTGGAATGTATCATAAGAGAGCAATAAGTGGAAAAACAATAAGGGCAACAAAAATAAACACAAAGAAACGACAAAAATAAAGACAAAAACAACAACAATATGAAGGTAAAATCAGCAAAATAAAAGATAAAAATGAAAACATTATTAAGAAAAATTGCAAAAATAAACAAAAGGAAAAATAATAACAAGAAAAATAACAATAATCGCAGTAATAACAACAGCAACAATAATAAGAAAAATAATAACAAGAACAATAATAATAATAACAACAAAAACAATAATTCAAAAAACAACAACAACACCAACAAGAACCAAACAAGAAGAACACATCAATAGAACGAAGAAAAAACACCAGCACAACAACTTCTTTTCATCATTATTAGTAAGGATTTGTTGTTAACTTCATTGTTGCTTTTCCGAGGGTGCGGAAGGTAGAATTTATTGTTGTTGTTGTTGTTGTTGTTTTTGTTGTTGTTATTGTTGTTCTTCTTGTTCTTGTCATTGTGCTAATGAAGACAATGGGGAGTGATGTGAGGCGGTGACTCAAGTGGGGAAATTCGGACGTCCGTCGGATGTCGAACACGAGTTAATTTTAATGAAATGTTATGTTAAATGGAAAACATCTTCAGGTCATGCCGGGGGCGACAGGAGGATTCAGGGGTGAAGGAGGATTGGAGGTGGAAGGGGAGCAGGGTGGAAGGGGAGGAGGGTGGAAGGAGGGTAGAAAGAGGTGGTTGCGAAGATTTGTGGAGGTTGAAAAGAGATTTGGTGGATGGGAAGAAGTGGAGTCAGAGTCAATTGAAAACCGGGGGAGGTCACTAAGGGCTAAAGGAAAGGGTCAGACAGTCGTCTGTTGGTATATCGTCTCTCTTTCTCTATTCGTCTCTTTGTCCATCCCACTGTCTGTCTGTCTCTCCTTCTCTTTCCATCACTCTGTCTGTTTGACAAACGAGTTCAGTTGGCGACTCCCGTTGGGACGATTTGCGAATTTCGATTTGTGAATTTTTCAGGAAAAATAACAAAGGAATAACGAACACAACAACAATAAAATATATTGCATAACAATAACAACATATATGTAGATAACAAACGAACGAAGAATAACCCAAAACAATAACAACAAAAAACAACTACAATATTGAAAACATCCACGGAAATAATATTTGTTTACAGCGGTTGATGTCGCTGTCACATGCAAACACAACACGTTGATTGCTTTGCGGTCGAGCGAGCGGCGACCCAGCGGTCCGACATGGACGCTTCCGTTTCCGCTCGGGGAGGGATGAGTGAGAGGGATATAAGTGAGAGGGAGAAAGTGATAGAGATAGTGACATTGAGTAAGAGAAACAGGGAGAGAAAGAGTTCGGTAACCACAATGACAAGCGTGCACATGTCTGTCCAGATGTCTGCGGGTTCAACCGATTGTCCCAACAGTTGTGAGTCAAATATTCTCACTCTCTATCTCTTCTTCACTCTCCCCCTATCTCCCTTCCCCAGTCCCTTTCTCTCTCTTTGTTCCTATTGTCTTCCCGCCTTCCTCCAACCGTGAACAGCCTGCGATACTCGCCGCGTGGGTGTCGAATGCATGAAAATTCACCACAACAATAACCATAAAAATAACTCATACTTTAAAAACAACAATATCTAGCAACAAAATAAAAAGAAAACAAAAAAAAAATATGAAACAAAAAACCACAAAAAATAATACGAAAAACACAAGAAAAATAGAAAAAAGAACAAAATAAAAGACACACGATAAGAAATTAAAAAAAAAACGCAACAAATACGAAAAAAAAACAAATATATAAAAATAACAATATTCCAAAAACCACAAAAAATTAAAAAACAACAATAGATCACAACAATAACAACTACAAATAGACGACAAAATTCGTGCATCGTCGTCGACGTCATCGTCGTTGCTTCTTTTTCTTCTTGTTCATCTCGTGGGAAATTTTCATTTCTTCGCATCGCGACGCATCAACGAAAGTGTCAGTCTGGCAACGCTTCGAGCGCGTCACGAACTTGTCACCAGCAGTAGAATAAGAAGAACAACAAGCAATACCAGCATGAGGATGAAAACAATAGGAATTTTTCTCACAATTTCAATGGAAAATAAAAATAACAGCAAAAAATGAAAAATAACACCAAAAAATAAAAAACAGCAGCAACATTTGAAGAAAAAAACAAAAATAACTGAGAAACAACAATAACTGAAAAACAAATACAAAAACACATGAGCAAAATTAACAAAAAATTAAATTCATAATAAAATTCAAATTAAAACAACTGAAGCAGAAAAGATCAACAATAAAATAAGGTAAACAAAAAGAACTGAACAAAAACAATTACAACAATTGTAGCCCAAAAAAAAACTATAGAAAAATGAACAATAAATAAACAAAAACACAATCACAAAAACGACAACAAATGGAAAATTTCCTCACAAGGATTTCAAAATATTTTCTAATTAAATCTGGCATCATTCATCAAAGCCACACCCAGCCAAAGGGGTTGTCATTTGAGGGAACGGGGGCGAAAAAAAGGGGTGGGTTAGATAAAAAAACAACAACAACAACAGGCCGTCAAAAACAATGGCATCCTTTTGGGTTGGGTTTTTGTTTCTGGTTTCTTTTTTTTTTTTGTTTCGAAGGACGTCGCCACAGCAGCCAGTCAAGGGTTAATAATATGTAGTTGTTGTCGGATTGTTTTGAAGTTTTTATTATTGTTCTGGAGTTGTAGATTGTTGTTGTCATTTTGTTGTGATGTTGTTTTTGTTGTCATTTTCAAATGCTGTTTTTTGTTGTTGTTGTTCATTTTCAAATGCTGTTTATTTTTTGTTGTTGTTCATTTTCAGTAATTATGAATTTTAAACTCTAAGCAAATGCGTAGAAAGGACGAGTTCAGTGGATGGTTGATGATGAAGAAGTGGGTGGAGGGAGGATGAAAGGGGGTGGAGAAAGTGGATGGTGGAGAAGTAGAGAAAGAGGGTGGTTCATGGTTCCAGCGAACGAGGTGGCCAAACGTATGTTTTGGTGGTGATGATGGAAAATCGTGCGTGGTGAAAAGCGTTCAAAACGCAGACAATGAATTTTAATCCCTTAAGAGGAGGAGTTGTTGTTGCCATTATTGTTGTTGTTGATGATATTTTCACTGCTGTTGTCATTACTTTCCCTATGTATGTTTTTGTTAATTTTCTCAACAAGGAACGTCTGTTCGCTGATGATAAGAGAAAATAAGATACCGGAAATATTCAAAAGCATTTGAATATTTTGTTGAACAACTTTTTAAAGGATGAATAAGTTTTGAAGGATTTTCTAATCATTCAAGATGTAAATCTCTACTGCTTTTGATAGAAAGTTGTTCTCAACATCTGAAATAATATTGAATATTTAATAACTTAGAAATATCAAACATTTTCTTAATTTTTTGCTCTTTTGGCTCTAAAGGATTGATTTTTGCTTTGTTATCTGCGAACTATTGATTTTCCTACTCTTTTCTATTCTTAAACTCTTCTTCTATGTCTTCAAAGTCCTTGGAGTGTCTTCAACTTCCGTTTCCTGTTCCCATTTGAGACTCTTCCTCCATTTACATAAGGCCATAGATCACATTTAGGCCCAGACAAAATATGCCACCAAAACAACAACAAATAAAACAACAATATATCGCAACAACATCTCGGCAGCAACATGTATGATTTATATCAGCAACATTAGAGAATGAAATTACAATAAAATGAAAATAAAAACGGAAATAAATTCAAATAAGTCTTCAGTGTGAGAGAAGCAACAACAGCAATAACACCAACAACATCATCATCAACAACAATAATAACAACAACAACAATGATGACTACGACGACGACATTAAAAACATGGCAATAAATTGTCTGCAACAAAATGAACAGAAACAACTCAAGCTACCACAAAACAACAGCGACAACAACTGCGTGTTGTTGTTAGTTTTGTGTAAATTGTTGCTGTGGATTATATTGTTGTTTTTGTTGTTGTCATGGAAACTGTTGTCATCGAGACAGACATAAACCAACAACGACAACTGCTAAATGAAGTTGTAAACTGCATAATTTAGAAGGAACAGCAACAATTGTAACAACAACAATAAAGACAACAACAACAAAAACAACAATAATAAAAAATAACAACACAAGATTGATACCTACTGCCATTACAACAATAACAACGAAAAGATGAAAGAGAAGAATAGGAGGAAAACAACGAAAGAGTCGAAGAAAACGATAACGAAGAAATAGAAGAAAACAGCGACGAAGAAGAAGAAGAGACAGACATCTCTATGAGTGCACATGAGTAACATTTTGTCAGGCTGTCAACAACAACAATATACAACAATAGTAATAACAAAAAAACAACAACTTGTCAAAATATCGTCGCCGCTGTTGACGTCTTGCATTAAAAAATGCGGCTGACGATTGCATTGTTGTTATTGCTATTATTGTTGTTATTATAGTTCATTGTTGTTGTCATAGTGTTGCTTCTCCACTCAGCCTGCAATTTGTTGCTCTCAAATTGGCAGCCGATTCTTGGCAACGGATTCAACGCCGACGACGATGACGACGAGATGTCGACAACTGACAAGAACAACAAGAAATATTTAAATGTTTCCAAATTGTTTTAATAGTTTTGCTCTTGGTGTTGTTGCTGATGTTCTTAGTATTGTTTTTGGACATGTTATTTCTGCAGCTTTTGGTTTTGTTGTTATCGCCCTAGAGCTCTTTCGCCCATCAGCAACATGCGACTAATTGCCAACAGCAGCAAACGATGCCCAGGCGGCGACGTCGATCTCGATCGAAGCCAAGACGGAGGCCGTTTAGTTCTCATTGTTGTTGTTGGTGTTTATGTGATTGTTGTTGTTGGTGCTAATGAGAGTTCAGTTGTTGTTGTTGTCATTGTGATTATTGTCGCCAATTGCGAAGAAACATTCGTAATAAGATAATAATCGCAGACAGATTGGCTCCGGCGCGAATTAGTTGCCGCCACAAGGACGACGACAAACGACGACGACAGCAACAAGTGGAAGGGGTCGGGTGAAGAAGAAGCACAGTGGGCTGGGTTCCACAAAGTAGAATTGGTTAAGGAAATTTATGGCTTCGATTGAATGAGTTTTAGAGGAAGAGGACGATGATTAAAAATTAAGTATAGTAATAAGTGGTATAAGTAAAAGTTAAATATTAAGTTTACACTTTGAAAACATCAATTCATATTTTAATTTTTAATTTGATTTATCATGGGAATTAAATTTGCTCATGTCATGCCCACTGTGTCGCGTTGCCAACTGGCAGTTGGCGCGCCATTGTCTCCGACGCAGTTCGAGCGAACTTCTTAATGACTGCCTGCCGTCTGTGCGAAGTCTTGGCTAAGGAGCCAGAAGCCTACGATTTCGCCGAAGGAAGATGATGAAGGCGAGAGGAAGAAACGGAGGAAACGAGAAGATGAGACCAAGGAGGAGAGGATGGAATGAAGGAGAAAGATACGGAGGAGGCGATGAAGAAGCTTGTTGAAGGCTTGCTGAAGAGAGGAGAAACTTCCCAAGGAGTCAGGGGGTGAGAGGAAGAGAGATTGTTGCAGAAATTGACACAGACAGACGTTGGGACAGACAGAAGACTGAATGAAACAACGCGAGAGAAAGAGAAGAAAAAGACACAAATATGGATGGTTGGAAGCCAGACGGGGGACAGAGAGAGGCAGAGAAGTGTGTGAGTGAGACGGACGTTCTGAGACGTTGCAGCCGGCGTCAGACGCGTGGCGGCGCCTCCACAAAAGACGTCCGCATTTTTTTCTCGGCTTTTTTTTTTGCGGATCTCGCGGCTGCCTCGAGAAAGTTGCCGACATCTTATTGTTGTTGTCAATGCAATTGTTGTTGTAGTTACTAATGTTGTTGTTTTCACTACTGTTGTTATTGTCCCAATTGTTGTTGTTGCTGCTGGTGTCTCATCTGCTGCATGAGCTTGTTAAAAATTCTGATAAAAACGAAGAATGGAAAAATGAAACAAAAGGAGCCGACGAAATGGAGAGAAAGAGAAAGAGAGAGGGAGGAGAGAGAAAGTGATGGAGAGAGATAAGGGAAGAGGGAATGGAATGGAACGAGAAAGAAGGAGAGAGTGTAGGTAGAGAGAGAAACAGGAAGAGAGATAGTGAGAGTAAAAGAGGTAAAGAGAAGGAGTTGAACATGATGCAAACCATCAACAAAGCGATTAAAGAAGTTAACTCTTAACAGTTGTTGCTGTTGTAGTTTCAGTTATTGTTTTTGTTAGTGATAAAGATATATTTTTTGTAAAGATATATTTTTTGTAAGGATATATTTTTTTGTAAGGATATATTTTTTTGTAATGATATTGTTTGCTGCTATTTGGTTTGTTGTTTTTATTCTTGTACATGAAGGCAATTCATTAACACGTCCCACAGAGTTGGACGAAGAGAGGAGAATTGAGTCGAAGAGTGTGAAGAACAGGGTGTGAAGGCGGAAGAGGTGATTGAGGGAGAGAGGAGGATGATGTGGAAGAGGGAGGTGATGAGCAGACATCGCCACAATTGCGGTTGTCGGCGAACAACATGTGGCGCATGTTGCATGCATTGCAATTAATGTCATTGTCAGCCCATCAGGATGATGAAAAGATATGGAGGAGTAACAAGCGAGCCAGAAGGAGAGAAAATTAGAGTGAAGAAGTGAGAGGGAGAAGGGTTGGAGTGAAGAGAGAAGTTAAGGAGAGAGAGGTGGAGTTGAAAAGGGAGCGAGATAGTGATGAAAGCGCCCATTGTTTCAACTATAATTCATCTGTCTGCACCAAATTATGGTGTCTGTCTTTCATGACTCCGAAGCTGACTTGGTTTTCGTCTGTCTGTCTGGCTGTCTTTTCGTCTGTCCTCTCTCAGTCAGTGGAATTCTCGCAAAGTCTCTCGCCCTGTTTCCTCATTTCTTTCTTACTTCTTCCCTCATTTTATTTTTCTTTCCTTATGATATTTCCATTTGCGAATTAAGTTTTTAATGCGATGATGATTTTACTTCTGAAGTTTTGTGCAAATTGAATGAATTTTGCTGAAGTGATTATGGAGTTTACTCTTCTTGTTTTAAATTTATTTTTTTTTTTTATTCTTTCTTTTTAATTTCTTCTTATTTCTTTTAAAATCGTTCTTTTTAATTTTTTCCTTTTATTTCTTCCTTTTGGAATTTTTATTTTATCATTTCATTATTTTTGTTTTTTAGTTTTTACTTTTTAACTTTTATTTTTCCTCGCTCTCATTTCTTCCTCTGGAACTTTATGCATGCGGAATTTCCATGGAAATGTTTTTTCTTCTTGATAATATCTTCACCTAAAAAGTCTCAACTTCATTCATTCATTACTCAGAATTCTTCCTCACTCTACCCTTTCATTCTGATGGAGAATCAGTTATTTGCTATCTTTCTCTCTCTCTCTCTCTCTCTACATACCTCTGTCTTTCTCTAATTTGCCAGTCATCTTCGTCATCGTCTTTGGGTTCAGAAGTCACTTGGTTATAAAACAAGAAATATTCATGCTTTACATGATGTTTGTTCTTCTCTAGACCTCTGACACCAACCTGTTTCCAACTCTATTCTCTCCCTCTCTCTCTCTCTGTCTCTCTCCCTCCGCTTCAACGTCTCACCACCGCAAAATTGTTGTCTTAATCACATTTGGCCACTCTTTGCTTTGGCAATAGCTCAATTTACGATGTCTCAAGTTGTTGATGTTGAAAGTGTTGCCATTTTGGCGTGACTTATGACGTGCTGGTGTTGCCAGATCAAATGATCAAACAAGATTTTTCACCAAATTCAGACGTCAGACACCTGAACTCAATAACAAAGCCAACAACAAAGACAACAACAAAGACAATAATAGCAAAAAAGATGATAATGACAAAAAAGAAGATATAAAAAAAACCAAATATGACAATGATGATGAAGTTTAAGTTATAGATGATGACGAAAGAAGAGGAAGCACCACGTATAATAGCTTCATCGATCATCGTCGTGTGAAGAAGAGGAAGACAAAAAAGGCCATAGCCAAAGCGTTGCCAGACATTTGCATGGCCTCACGAACTCGTACGATTCCCATTGTTGGATCGTAAATAAAAACATTGAAACAATAAATTTTACTCGCATGCGACTTCGCACGTACTTCAACCTCTCTTTCTCTCTCTCTTTCTTTCTCTATCTGTCTCTTTCGTGCTTCTTCTTCTCAATTCGCTAGGTGTTGCCATGCATGAAATTCACGAACATGAGCAAGGAAAATAAATAAGGGAAAATTTGAATAAAAACGAAATAAGAAAGAAAACCAAAATAAAAATCGAAATAAAAAAAATATAAAAACGAAAAAAAAAATATTATAAAATGTGAAATATGAATGCATATCATTGTTGTTGTTATTTTTGCTGCAACACGTCCCATCACTTTACATTGTTGTTGTAATGTCGATTTTCTCAATTCTGGACGAAAATCAGTGAAGAAACTGAAATCAAGTTTAGTTAGGAATTTATTTGATTGGAGAGTATTTTCATCTACTTCGGAGAGATTTTCTTTCAAAGGGAATTCGTTTCCACCTTCTACAGAAATAAATGCAATCTTCACGGCAAGAGTTTTCGCAATGAACAAGTTTTCCATTTGTAATGAAGAGTTTTCATAACGAATTTGGTTTCGTGAACAAAAATTCAGTTTCACAAAATTTATCAATGAAGTAAATATTCGATACCATAATATATAACATTCCTGATTCCTTGATTCAATATTTTTTATGAAATTAATTTCTAGAAATAAAATTTGTTTCATCATTATTCATTTCAAAAAATTGAAATAAAATAAATTTTCATTTTCTAAATAAAATAAATTTAATAATTTTTAAAAAGATAATTTTAACTAACACCTTCTCTCCTATTTTTCACCTCTCATTTGCCATACCTTCACAAATCTTCCCATATCTTCCCACACCATCGCCTTCCTCTCACAGTCATCCATCTTCATCAATCAACCGCGTTCCTCTCCACTCGACCGAATCCGATATTCGTCTCAATCGAAGGCATCGAAAATAATTAACGAAGAGACAACAAAACTAACACCACGCTTCAGTGGATTTCGGTCGGACCTCGATTCGAAATGGGCTAGAGAAGGGAAGACCAGAGCAGAGAAGCCCCTCGGTCTAACCGGAAAAAACCCTGGGACACAACCGAAGCAGACCCTGGGACTCGACCAGAGAAAACCATGGACCGCACTTTGTCCATCTTCCGAAGCGGATCTGTTAAATTTGACAAACAAACGATGTAATTGCATGAGAACGAGAGGAAAGGGAAGGAAAATGAGGCAAAGGAACGTGAATGAGGACAGAGGAGGGTGGGGCGGAGTAAGAGCAGAGGAAACCAAACAAAAACATTGGGTGAAACGAAAAAGAAAAACACAAACCGCAGATAAATAAACTCTGAGGAACGAAAGGAGACAGGAGACAGATGGGCGAAGGGAGATCGATAGAAGAACGGACAGAGAGACAGAGAAAAAAACAGAAATTGAGCTAGTGATAGAAAAACTCAGACAGACGATCTGAAGGTCGGACAACGAGTCTGTGCGAATCACGATGGGTTTGTGTAGAAGATGATGAATTAAAGCAAGGTGAGAAGGGAGTGATGGAGGTAAAGGAGGGAGAGAAAAGCAGAGAAGACAACCAGGAGCCAGCCAAATGGTCGAAGGTATGGCAACGCTTGGTAATATTACTTCAGACAGGTCGGCGGGACAAAGGGAAAG
Organism: Coelopa frigida; assembly: GCA_017309665.1. Classification (NCBI taxonomy): domain Eukaryota; kingdom Metazoa; phylum Arthropoda; class Insecta; order Diptera; family Coelopidae; genus Coelopa; species Coelopa frigida. The sequence continues at coordinate 8,338,026 of CM029565.1, read as the reverse complement.
AGAGACCCAGATTCGAAGCAAATGTTGAAGCAGCAGCCGGGAGAAAAAGAAACAACAAGGGTGATGAGGACCAACAGAGAAATAATCCAAAAATAGAAATAAATGTGCGAGAAAGCGAGACAGAAAGAAAGGAAAACACAAACAGCATTAAAATCGAAATAAAAATATTTTCATGACAAATTTGAAATAACAAAACCATGACGAGCGAACTCAACCACGACCTGGGCCACGAAAATTGGAACGAGATGGAGGAGGGAAGCGAGATGGAAAAGTAAGAGAAAGAGAGATAGACATAGGGGAACATGTGTCCCCTGATGGTGGAGGGGAAGTGGAAAGTGATATCGACAGATTGGATAAATTTCTCTCAAATACAAAATCGACATTTGTAGTCAAATATTTTTGTTGTTTCAGCCACTGTGTTTTGATTGCGCGATACGCCTGGGCAGCATTTGGAAAGGCTCTTTGGAGTGTCTCAGAAAGACAGAGAAGGGGAGAGAAAGAGAAGTAGTAGGAGTAGAGCAGCATGTCAAGGGCTCTCGATGACTGGCGACACACGACACAGCTCAAGGAGTCCAAGGCGCCTCCTTGAGGAGTCTGCGAAACTGGGTGAAGAAGGCGGAAACTTATTTTTGGAGATTAAATTGACAAAGTCAGAAGTTCGGAAACATTTCCCAAAGGTGGTGATTTTTTTCACAAACTTTTCCTTAGTCAATTATATCGCCTTTCAGTTATTAATTAATAGCTAAATTTAGATCAATTTAATTAATATAAATATAATATAAATAAAAATAAATACAATATAAATAAACATAATATAAATAAATAAAAAAGATATAAATAAATAAATAACTATTATAAACATAAATAAATAAATAACTATAATAAACATAAATAAATATGACAAAAACAATATATATAAATAAATATTCCATACATAAATCTAAATAATAAAAGATAAAAACTAGATTAATATAGACTAAAGAATTATAATATATATTGTGTCTCCTTCTCAGAAATTCCTCTACCAATTTTCTTCCATACAAAGCCTTCTATCTTCTCGGAAAGTAGATTCTCGTCTTTGTCTGTCTGTGTCTCTGTCTATCTGTCTCGAATCGAAGAGACATCTGTGCAGCGAAATCTCTGTAGAGAGATGTCATCTTAATGCGGAGCCTTGTCTTCCACGAGTTGACGTTGATCCTCATTCGAGAAGGAGAAGGCGAACGGAGAGATGAGAGAAGATTTTTCGTGGAACTCCCATTGAAATGCAACACAATTTGCCAAAAGCGAATCCCAACTGTTCGTTAAATCCATAAAGTTATAAGCAAAGGCACGTGTTGAGCCTTCCTCTGTCGTCTCCTTCCTTTGTCTCCTCTTATTATCCTCCTCTTCCTACTTCTTTACTCCTTTATATCCTTCACCATCCTTCATCTTTCTGATCCTCACGCTCCTTTCAACCATCGTCCAACTTTCCTCGCCTGTCAAACTCATTCTACTTCTTTGTCTGTGACGACTGCCCTCCGTTTGTCTCCCCATCTGCCCCGCTCTCTCACTACATCTGTCTCACTCTTTCAGTAAGTATGTTGAAGCCGTCGTAACCGTTACGCCGTCATTCATGTCAGGGCATCAGGGCGGACGAGGCCTCGTTCTCGTGAAGGTTCTGCGAAAACAGCTTTTTACGCATAATCCAATTAAATCCTGATTTATTATGCGACTTCTTGGCCGAGCCATGGTCAGAGCGCCTCTGGCTTCATGTGGTAGCAGTTCATTGTTGTTGTTGTTGTTGTCGTTTTTATTGTTGTTGTCGTTGTACTTATTACCAATGTCATTGTTGTTACTGTTTCTCGCTCATGCATTCTCTCCATTCAGCAGCGCAAATCCTCATCATAATCGAGTTAATCTCCGCAAATGTTGAAATTTTCTGGTCTCTGTCGCTTTCATTCTCCATCCCCCATTCCATCGGTCTGTCCTTTTAGTCACTGGTATCAGATTTTCACTCTTCTCCTTTCATCTCCCTCCCTCTATATATTCTCTTTAACTCCATCTCCTTTCTCTCAACCTCGCTGCATGACTTCCTCTTGATCTCATTCCATAGTTCTTTCCACCTAAACCATCTACGTCGCTTTCACTCTCCTCCTTATTGTCTATCTACCTCCCTCACTCTATCTCCCTCTCTTTATCTTCCTCTCACTTGACTCTCCGACCTCTGGGTGACGATTCTTACTCGTCCTCTGTCTCGTTCCATCGCTGGCAACAAGTCAAATTGTCATCCTCATCATTATTTGCAAGTAAATTAGGATTATGTCTCTCTCTCTCTCTTTCCACCCCCTGCTGACCCCCAGTTGGAATCACTTCGTTCTCATCTGTTGTCTCTGACTGAGTTCTGCACTCCTCATTTTCCACTCCTCCTTCTCCGCTCTTCCTTGGCCCGCATTCAACATGCACTTTTTCAATCCTTTTCATCCTCCTTCATTCGTCTCATTGAAACGTCGGCTGGACTTCATCAAGGGCTTCTCCATATATGGTGGCGCTTGTACCAGTTGTTGTTGTCATTTTCATTGTTGTTGCATCCAATGCTATTTTTATTGTTGTTCTTTTCATGGTTGTTGTTCTTGTCATTGTCATTTTTGTTCTTGTCCCTTTCATGGTTCTTATTATTGTTACAACCATTATTATTGCAGTTGGTTTTGGTTTTTGTTCTTGCTGGTTTTTGTTCTTGCTGGTCTCAACGTCACACACTCCTGGCTTAAGCCCGATTTATATGCCTGATCCAGGGCAAGGGTTTCCCAGAGCTCTATCATCTCTTCCTTCCTTCTACTTTCTATTCCCTCACCACCTCCTTCTCTCCCTTCCTTGAACTAGTTATGAGAGCCCTTCGACGGCTTCCGACGAGATCCCAGAAGTTGGCAATTAAATAAATCGCTTAAGTGGGCTCCAGAAGGGAGACTCAAAGGAAAAAGTGGTAGTGGTCAAGGGAGAATGATATTATTATGGTACTGGTGTTTAGGAGTATTGGTATTATTGCGGTATTGGTATTATGATGGCATTGGTATTTTTTGGTATTGGTATTTTGTTGGTATTGTGATGGCTTTGGTATTATGATGGCATTGGTATTTTAATGGTAAAGTCCCAGAGATTAACAAGTCAATAGAGGACTATGGGGATCCGATCCTCTCAAGGGAGGAATTCATTAGAAGGAAAGGATATTAACGACAGAAGTTGTTTTGTGGTCGTATGGGTGAAGAAAGACATTTGGAAAAAGAACAATTTCTGAAGAAGGAGAATTTATGAAAGTGAGAAATAGATTTCTGATCGGATTAAGAATTAATAGAAGTAATATACATAAATTGATTAAAAAAAAACTTCCTAAAACCTTCCCCCGTAAGAATTTTTTTTCTTTAAATGTTTTCTTCTTTTTTGAAATAACTCGCTCACTTAAACCACAATTCGAAAAAATCACGATTTCCATAAATTTTACTCGCACATGAGATGCGAAAAAAATTCCCACCGTCTGGTCACGAAAGGGAAATTAAAATTCCTTTAAGGTGGCTGTGGAAGTTGTCAACGCGCCCACGCAGGAATCCTGCTGGAACCGAGGGCGAGGTCGGTGGAACCAACGATGGTCAGGAGGGACGAATGGTGGGTTTTGGTCTACCGTCGTGTTATCTGTCTGTCTGATGCGATGTATGTCTGTCTCTCCCGTTGTTCGTCTATTTGTACAGCAGTCTGAAGGATTAACCACGCTTCTCCGCACAGAGACAGTGGGCGAAACGAAAGAGAGAGAGAGAGACAGAGGTTGAGGTGACTACAGTGATTGCGAAATATTTATGCTTTGCCATTAAATGATTTACACAAGCGTTGACTTAATTTTACACGCAAATAAATGTCGCATTTAAATGCAATTAAAAATGTTTACCGCTGTGAATGAGAGACACACAAACAGAAAGAGACAAAAAAAAAATGACAGAGACAGACAACATGGCGAATGAGACGGTGATAAAAACACTGTACGGTGGGGGGCACCCCAGCTGTCTGTCCCAATGTCGGTTGTCTGTGGCGGGAACTGGAGACAAATCGTTGGAGTCGCAGGTGCTCATGTCGTGCTGTGAAGCAGAGACAGACAGAAAGGGAGGCACAGAGAGGGAGGGACAGAAAGGGAGGCACAGAAAAAGAGACTGGGAGTGAGAAAGAAAGAGAGATAGATATAGATATAGATACACACAAGACGGAGTGAGATGGATGTAGGAAGCATCGCTCTGACTTTGAAATTGCTCTAAATTTTTTAGTTAATTCTCGCTTTTTATGTTCCCTTTTTATTTCTTTCTCCATCTGCAAGTGAAGCGAAATATTGTGAAAGCGTAACGTGAAGAACCTCGCTCCTCTTCCTTCTCTTTCCCCCATCACCATCTTTCTCCCATTCTTCTTCTCTTTTCCTAGTTCACTCCATGACATCGCCTTGCCCTCTGTTCGACATCCATCAGCGTCGCTGGCGTGCCATTATTTTTGTTGTTGTTGTTTTTTTTTTTTTGTTTCTTCACATCGTTTGGTCAAATTAACACGGTCTCGTGGCGACTTCGCAACTCACTTTGGCAAACGCCAACTATGTTTTATTGGCAAATTTTTGACTAATAATTTAATTTTAACAGAATATGAAAAATTTGCATTTTAAATTTGAAATTTAAAATTTTTTAATTTCAATATTTCAATATTTGAAAATTTAATTTTTAAAAAATATTTCATTAAGCACAATTTTGAAAATTTTTAGTAGTTGGTAATTTTTCTCAGAATCTCATTTAATGGCTAGATTTCCAAAAATGTCTGAACTTTTTGATCATAATTAATTTTGCAATGAAAATTATTTCAGCGAATTTTCGATTCAGAATTTAACGAAATTTCAGAAGTTGTTTTCCCCAATTTTAAAACCATATCACCACACATTTCATTGAGAAATTTAATTTTCTCAAAATGCGGCAACTCTGCCATTGTTGTTATTGCCGCTGAGAATGCAATCTGTTAACTAAGCCATTGTTGTTGGTGGGAAGTGTGTGTGTTTTTGGTAGAAGCTGTTGTTGAATATTGTTGTTGGTTAATACTGTTGTTGTTGTTGTTGTTTGCTTCATGCTGCGCCACTTGCGACATTTAATATCCACCACTTGGTGTTAGTGTTGCCACCATTGGCCACCATTCGCTGGTGTCAGTGGCGCTCGTGTCCCCGATGCGATCCTCTGACTAATTTACAGAGTCAGAGACTGAAATTGCCATTTTTATTGCTCTCCACACATGAGTGTAGAGTTTTTGTTGTTGTAGAGTCTTGTTGTTGTAGAGTCTTGTTGTTGTAGAGTTTTTGTTGTTGTAGATATAGTGACCGTTATTGTTGTTCTTGTTTTTCTTTTAACCATTGTTGTTTTTACTATTCTTGCTGTTATAGTTATTTTTGTTATTGTCGCTATTTTTGTGATTGTTGTTATTTTTGTTATTGTCGCTATTTTTGTGATTGTTGTTGATTTTTGTTATTGTTATTATTTTCTTTATAGTAGTTATTTTTGTTATTGTTGTTATTGCATTTACTACTCCAGTTATTTTTCATTATTGTTGTTGCTGTTGGAAAATGTTTTCAGTATCAAATTTCGCAAAAATTTGTCGCAGTTAAACGAGCAACTGGCGCAACTTCCTGACTCCCTGTGTTGATAGAGAGAGATGGAGAGTGGGAAAGAGAAAGAAGAATCAGAGGGAGAGATGGATAGAGAGTGAATGAGACAGAAGTTGGGTTTTCCTCTGTTAGTTGCATCGAGTCTCGTGTTGCTCATTTATATTTTTGTTGTTATTGTTATTGTTGTTGTTTTTATTTTATTTGTTCTTTTTGCTTTTGTTGTCATTTTGCGCTCTTCAAATTAATGAGCACCGGCAGGCATTTGACAAGTTGCGGTCGCGTTCGCCGTGACTGTAACGTGTGCGGCGTTGCCATATTAATATTAATCACAAAGGGGTAAAATAACAAAAAAAAAAACAACAAACAAAAATAAACCGAAACACTTTAATTTCACGGGAATTTTCAGATAAATTTTGCGGTTATTGAGCGGGAAGAGGAAATACCAAATAAAATTCTTCTGATATAAAATGTATCCTTCATCTTCGTATGCAATAAAATTCTCTCTTCGTCTCCATATAAATAAAATTCCTTCTTTTTTTCTATATACAAAAAAAATTCCTTCCTCCTCACAGTCTGGAACAAAATTACCTCTTCATATCAATTTGAATAAAATTTCCCTTTACTCTGCAATTGCAATAATCTTCCTTCCTCATTGTCTCCAATAAGATTTATTTTTTCTCATTGTTTCTATTTAGATTCCTTTTTGCTCTTTGTTTTCAATAATCTCCCACGACTTCAACCAGAAAAAACGATTTTTTCACCTCTTCATACTAAATCTTATTCCAATTCTTATTCTCTTCTTTCGATGTAAACCGAAGACCTCCCATGACGATGTCTTCGTTCTTGGACTTCATCACAGGATGACGCATTCTGACATTCTGTTGACGCCTCTGCCAACGTCTCTCTCGACGTTGCCACCTCCTGTGGTTACCAAGAATCGATGTCACTCACCAAGAGGATCAGTCAATGACATACATATTTCGGAAATAAATGCAAAGCCAACTCAACTCAGAGTTTCCAACAGTTAACGGAATCCTACTGCTTTGTCAGCGACATCTTTCTTCCTTTATCTCTCGCAATTTCTTTCTTTCATCCTCTCTCAAATTCTGTCTCCCTCTCTGAATTGCTTTCTTTTTCTCTCTCTCAATGTGTCTCTCTCTTTCTCAGCCCTCTCTCCCTATGTCAGATTTGGTAGAAAACAAACCTAATGAGACAGAAAGGAGACAAAAAGCCGCCCATTAGCCGGATAAAGACGAGATAGACTGTGGGAAAAAGACATCGAATTAGAGAGGTCAAGCCACAGAGTTGTCGTCAAATTGATCGCAAACGTGACAGCGCTTGACGTGCGACGGACGATGTCACAAATTCCTGAAAATCCTCATCGTATGAAATGAAACAGAGATGGGTGGGAGAGTGAGGGTGGAAGAAAGAGAGGGGTGGAAGCAATAGAGGGGTGATCGACTGAGAGGGGTGATCGAATGAAAGTCCAAAGAGAGAGAAAAAGAAGAAAGGTGCCGCATTGCTGCACTGACGCATAACGAAATCGGGCAGGTCGCCTTGTTAACGCTTCAACAGAAACCAAAAAAAACCCTGACATGACATATGACAGCTCTCTATCCATTGACATCGCCATCTCTCTCTCTCTCACTTCATCATTCTTTTCTTTGAAATTCCTGTGATTCCAGACATTCCGAAGCATAAAAAGCCAACTAAAATATCAGTTTCTTCCTTTTCTGTCATCACTCTTCATTATTTTCTTCTCCATACTCATTATTCTCTTTGTCACTATTCTGTTGTCTGTTTCATTCTCTTTTTCCTCTTCCAACTCTTTCTACTCTTCCTACACATCCAACTCTTCTTATTCTCTCTACAGCTCTTCCTCCTCCTTTTCCCCCTCTTCTACTCAAATTGCCTTCCATCGACTACTTTTCCAAAAACGGCTCTCGTAATAATTTAATTTGTCTGTCATTCGTTCGAACTTCGAGCCTTCTTCTTCTCTCACCTCAATCATCTGCCTTTAGCCATCAAATCACTGCTCTTTCCCCTCTTCTTCAATACTCTTCCACCTCCTCTGTATTCTTCTACCAACTCCTATCCTTTCTCTCCACCTCCTCCAGCTCTCCCACTCTCGTCCTTCACCTTTTTTCATCTCTCCTTCCCTCCCACCTCCTCCTTCGCCTCCTGTCTCGTCCTGACTGATTATATATTCCATTAAATTTAATTCAATTCCTTTCCTCTGGTTGTCATCGAGTGCAACCGACTCGAGTCCACAACGACGACGACTCCGTCAACAACCACATCGACGATTCCATCGACCTGAACGTCATCCTCCCCCATCATCCTCCTCCATCCTCCACCTTCATCTGTCCACGTTCTGATTCCTCCTCACCACATTCTATTCTAATTAACGAGCCATCGCTTCGTCAACTTCGTCTTCCCACATCCCATTTAAAGGCACGCAGTCGTGGAACACGCCAAAAGGGTGCCTTCGTCTCTCCTTCTCTCTCCCCCTCCTGTTTCTGCCTCTCTCACTCTTTGTCATCGTCAATTTGTGTCCACCGAGCTTGATTGGCCTTCGATCGGCGAGTGGAGTTTGATTTTGGTCCTGCTTCACATGGTTCTTCCAACGCATCGTCGTTCATCGGTTTGTTGCTCCCCTTTCTTCTCCTTTACCACACTCCTCTCTCTTTCTTCTCTCTCTCTCACCTCCTTTTCTGTCCCTCCGTCTGTCTATGGCACCACATGGAGTCCAACCAATAACTTTCAACGATGCCATCCCCAGGAGTTTATTGCATTCATTTGCGAATAATTGTATTTTGTTTTAAAATCGTTCTTTCGATGAAAGTAGAATGTTAAAGGTAATTATTGTGAATCATGCAAGGAATTTTAAAGTAATGGGAAAAGAGGAAATTTCTTTATTAAAGGAGACATTTTCATATTAAGGAGTGTATTTCTTTATTAAAGAGGAATTGTTTATTAAGAAGGAATTTCTTAATTAAAGATGATATTTCCATAATCTATTATATATAAGTGGAAATTTCTTTACCAAAGAGAACATTTCAATATTAAATTCGACATTAATTTCGACATAATAATTTATTATTTATACTTAGATTAATTAAAATATCCTTCTTCGAACAGATAAATAGTTAGAAATATGACGCAAAAGGATGAAAAATTAATCAAGATTATAACAAGAATACAAAATTTCTGACAAAAATCATTAATATAAAAATGTAGAAAACTCTCTTAAAACTCTTTGGTATTAATAACAACAAATTTCTCGAAACCCATTAAAAATTGAAGTGAGTGAAACCATCTCATTTTATGACGATGCGAAATCGCCACCCGCACTCGAAGAACCCCTCAGTGCCCCGCATCCTGCACTGATTATCCTGCATAAATGCATCAACAAGAGGTCCTTCAATCACCAGACGACAAGAGCAAATAAAACCAGGTGATGTTTTCTGATATCAGAAGAAAATCTCAGCTGCCGCACGAATCTTCGATCTCATCTGCTTGAGGCTCAAAGAGGATGAAGAGAAGGACGATGGAAAGGAGAATTGCAAGGAGAATATCGAGCACAAAGTTAAGGATAATGGTAAGGAGAATGTTGAGGATAATCGTAAGGAGAATGAGGGCAGTGCAGGAAGGATAATGGTATATCTAATGGTAACCATTATAGTTGGGATATTGTGAATGTTAAGAAGAATGAAGGATCGACAAGCATATTGCAAATGTCTGGCTGCCAAATGCACGTGCCAGACGTGGGTCGTCACTTTCTCTTTCTCTCTATTCTTTCTCCTTCTCCTCTTTCTCTGCTCTCCTTCCCCGTATCCCCTGTTGATGCAGACACAGGCAGCCAGATCGGATCGGATCGAAGTGATGGGATTTAATTGTGACTCAGTGGAAATCCTCTCGATCCCTAATGGCACGGTTTTGTGATGTCATCGTAATGGAAAGAGAGGGGGTATAGGGTGATGGTGGATAGTGAGGATGATGGAGAAGTGTGAGGTTGATGGTGAATACTCAGGGTGATGGCGAATAATGATGGTGAAGGGTGGGACGATGGCAGCAGCTGGCAACACGAGGCTGCACCACGGATGCACCTTTCGGCCGGCTGCACCGTTGGAGGGAGCGAACGAGCGATGTTTGTGGTCTAAAGTGAGGAGATGAAGAAGGGAAGGAAATAGGGCAAAATTTTCGCACATCGCTCACAGCAGGGAGTTGAGAACATAGGCATGATGCTAACTTCAGAGGGCTGGGTGTGATGACGATTTAATAAAACGCTTTATTTAATTTCGAAAATAGAAATAATTTATCATTCGACGAGAGGTAGAGTGAGACAAGACAAGAATGATGGACCGAAGGGGGATTAAGAGACAGAGAGAGATGATGTTAGAGAGAGAGAGAGTGTGTTTGAAATATAGATCATTTGCATGAAAGAGATGGCGTGTGTAATTAATATCGCTTCACTAGTTATTTGTCAATATTTAATCACATCGACAAAATGTCCCACGCGTCATGTCCGTTATTATTGTTATTATTATTATTGTTGTTGTTATTATTATAGTAGTTGTTGCTATTTCAAATGTCATTTCGGTGGCAGCTAAAACTACAACAATTGCAACAACACCATTACCAAGAGCAAAACAATCAAATATTCAGCTTCACCAACGCCACCAACTGACATCTCAATATGTTTATGCATGTCAAACAAATGTCTGTCTGTCCTTGGGACTTGCCAAACCGAGGTCGAATCGTCCATCCGTCCAAACGTTTGTCTGTCATTTCGTTTGTCTGTCCGTTCGCCTGTTTGTCTGTCGGTTTGTCCGACCCAACAACGGTTGGCTTTGCTGTCAACTGCATGAATTCATTCATCGTAAATAAATGGGATTTAATGCCTTCGAGGTATGCATCATCCACAAATTCTCTCTATCTCTCTCTTTCGCTCGACACACTCATTCTACTCACTCCTTTTCCTCCTTTACTCATTTCTTCTCCTCTCCCTCCTTCGATCACATTTCCACATCTTCCTCTTTGCAGTCAGGTCTCGTGGTCTCTCGATCCTGCTCCATTTCTACGCCCCAATCTCTTCAACGATCCACTGCTCATTCTCTCCATCTCTGTCCCTCTCTCATTCTCTCTCTCCCTTTCTCACTCACTCCCCTTCGTTCTCTCCCCCCATCCTCCACCCTCTTCCGTTGACTAACGAATCTCTCCTAATCTCCATCGCTTCGTCGCTTTCAGTTCCACCTTCGTTCAGTTCAGTTTCTACTACTCCTTCTCTTTCACTCCATGAGAACTCGATATAGTGCTGACCTTTTGCGGCCGAAGTTCACCTCTCCCCTCTCTTTCACTCCTCCTCCTCTCTATCAATGAATTTACTCAGTTCTCCATCGCACCTTGGGTTATTTGGAGCATGAAAACCGAGCGTTGCTGACATCTTGTTCACCGAAGTGATGATTAAGATGATGCTGTATGTTCATGATGATCATCATGATGACCACGGTTCACGATTCAGAATGTTCACAAATCCAGATGATGATTACAATTCAATATGATGAATAAAATTCATGATGATGACCACAATTCAAGATGATGATCCCGTTTCATGATGATGATCACAATACACGACGATAATTAAAAGATTATAATGGTGATCACATTTATGCTGATAATTTTGTTGATGAGTATAAATTTCGTTCTTTCATGCTTCAAGTCCGAAGGGCAGAATGGAGAATGAAAGCTTGCGGCAACTTGTGAATGAAGACACCGAGGTTAAGGTGATAACACAAAGGAAGATCGAGAAGATGTGGTGAACCGAGATGAAGTGAAGGGTGGTGTGGTAAATGGAGTAAGGTGATGGAATCGTAGAAAGGTGAATACAAATTGAAGTTGCTGAGTGAAGCAACGATAGTAGATTGAAATAATAATTATACGGTAAACGAACGGATGCAAGTGAATGAAGTGAATGTGCATAAACTAAAGTGAATGAAAGTTTATACCAAAGAAGTTCAGGGGTGTCACAGGATCATGGCTTGAAGATTTTCTCTCCAGGACACTCATTATAAACTATAAATGTCATCCACTCTCTCTCTCTCGTCTTCTCTGTTCATCATCCTTTCTGCACAGCATCCTATCATTTCTCGCCTCTAATGGAGATATTGCATTCAATCAATTAATGAAAACCATGTTAGAAACACATCCATCTTGACGGCTTCATCACCTGATGGCCTCTGACACCTTCTACAAGAGGATCATTTAATGGATTGTTTGTGAAATGAAACCTCCTGAAAGGAACTTTATGACGATTCTTCTATTAATATACATAACTATTCATCAAACGGAAATTTTTAATTGACAAACCAACTTAAAATTCTCAATTTAAATTCTCATTGAAAAATTTTAAATATTAAATTTCAAATTCCCATTTAAATACCAAATACCAGAAGGTCCTCTAACTTATTTTATTCACACATTTCTGAATTTTTTTCAAAAACAGCGACTAACTTCATATGAAATTCCAATCTTATTTATTCTCTATTTATCTTTTACTCAAAAAATTCCTAACCAAGTTCCCACTCACATTTTGTTTTTTTTTTCCATTTCCTTTTCCTTTCAAATAATAATAATAATTCCTTTTTGAATGCCGTAGAAATTCCCCCCACGTGTCAGAACGATGTTTTAAAATTCCATAAATTTCCCCTACTTCTGCGGTTTGAACCCCAAGCCATGCGTGGTGATGCCATGGCTCATTACGTTTTACGTATCATATGCTGCAATAACTACAACAATAATAACAATACGAAGAACAACAAAAATATCAACAAGAAGAACAACAACTAGCGCACCGGGGTCGCTTCGCTCCCCCGGTTTGCCTGGTCCACCCAGGCAAAAACGGTTAACTTCGGCCAGGCCGAAGTTTACATACCCTACACCCTGCTGACATATAACTTTAATTTAAAAAAAAAAAATAAGACTGAATAGAAATTTTGTATTATTTTATGAATTTATCTAATTCTTATAAACAACTAATAATACATTTCGTTATAAATCATAAATGATTTAGTTAATACTTATAACTACGCCATCATGACAACTGTAAACAGTATCATACGTCATTGCAGTAATATCTAACGCCGGTATATTAAAAAAAAAACTGAATATAAATTTTGTGTTGTTTTATTAATTTATCTATATTTATATTCAAAATTCGGTCATGTGATGTCATAGTAATACTACTTGATCGAACAAAAAAAAAATATCATACCGATATATGTTACAGTTAACCCATATTGAACTTTATAGTTATATGGGAGGTGGGCGTGTGCGTTGGGCGATCCATTTTCGGATTATAACCTCGTATCACACACAATAAAAATGCATTTCTATATATACCATAGTTCACCAGATATGCCATATAAACCTTTTACTTTATATGGGAGGTGGGCGTGGCCGATGGGCGGTCTTTTCCATTTTTAGCATGTAAGCTTGTATCGGTGATACATGATCACACACAAAATTTCATCCCGATATATACCATATTTCACCTGATATGCCATATAAACCATTTGCTTTATATGGGAGGTGGGCGTGTCCGATGGGCGGTCTTTTCCATTTTTTGCACGTGAGCTTGTATCGGTGATACATGATCACACATAAAATTTCATCCCGATATATACCACAGTTCACCAGATATGCCATATAAACCTATTGCTTTATATGGGAGGTGGGCGTGTCCGTTGACCGAATACGCCCATTTTTACATACAAGTAGCTTATTAATATAGAAATACTAAATCCAAAATTTCAAATCAGTATCTCTTACCGTTTCTTCACAAAATCTATTTCCACAGACAGACACACAGACACACAGACAGACAGACAGACGGACAGACAGACAGACAGACAGACGGACATAGCTAAATCGATTCAGGAGGTGACGCTGATCAAGAATATATATACTTTTCCATACCTACGACCTCTCCTTTAATGCGTTACAAACGGAAGGACAAAATGAATATACCCTTACCCACAGGGTGTAGGGTATAAAAATATCAACAAGAATAACAAAGTAGATCCTCATGTAAATCCAGAGGTACTGAGAGAGTAAAAGAGAGAGAAGGAGAGAGAGGTCGTCGAGTCCTTTTCTTAATCAACGAAGTGTTAATGAGTTGTTGTAAAAACATCAACAGAATATTTATCGCGAACAAAAAGGATCGGAATTTTTGTTGTTCTCTTTTTTTTCGTTTCTTTTCTTTCGTTTTGAAAAATTAACAAAAGGCCATGCGGCAATAACATGAAAAACAACAACAACGAAGATAACTACAACAATAACAGAGACTATAATAACAACAACTACCATTAGTGTAAAAACAACAACAATGTTGAGTATAAAACCAACAACAAAGAGGATGTAACCGAAAACCAACAAGAACAAAAACATCAACTAATTATGAGAGTCCTTTCCTTCCCTCGTTACAGGCCACGCATTTTCCACACGGGACATGCGAGCGAGAGGGAAGCGATGAAGAGTGTAGAGAGAAGAGGAAGAGTGAGAAAGAGGAAGCAGTGAACGGCTAAACAAGGGGAAGAGACGACGTGAACCGAAGTCAAAGGAAGGGATCAGCTCGGGATCAGGATCAGCATCAGGTACGAATTTGCGCGCCAGACAAACAGAGGCTCAGAGCTCGATGTCTGTCTGTCTGTCTATCCCATGCTACCGTCTGTCCGTCGGTCTGTCTGTGATTGTCGGCAAGTGTGCGCGATAGAGAGAGAGTGGAGAAGGGGGCAACTGACGACGATGACGACGGCGGGACGTGTGCCGTGTGTCGTGAGCGCAAACAGCGCGGGTCGACAGATGTCAGCGAGTTGCACAAAAGGTCCTTCGACGGCCCCGAGGGAGGGATGAAGAGGGAAGGAGAGACGAAGAGTGGAGAAAGAGAGAGTCGAAGTGTGAGAGGGAGAGACGAAAAGGGGAGGGAGGCGAGCGTGTGATGCACTTTCAGCTACTGAGTGGGGTGGAGTGTGGGAAAAAAAACAGAGAGAGAGGGAGCAGAGAAAGGAGAGGAGTGAAAGAAGAGAATCAGGCAGGAAGAAGGAATGAATAAAGGAAGGATGAAAGAAAGGAAAGAATGTGCATAAAATTCATATCTTTCGATCGCCGGAAATGCATTCCACGGTCTCAATCGATTACCGGGTGAAGAGAATGCGGATTTTTCTTCATCAAAAACCCTTGAGATTTCGAACTCTGATTCCAGACCCATTTTAAAACTAACCCCAAACTAACTCCAACAGCGTTGCCATATTATTTTTCTCTCTTTAGAATCAACAAGAGAGAGATTTGGAGATTTGACCACTTGAACAAAATATCAATGGGAGTTTTTTAATCCCATCGAGCGCCTCTTAAATGGGATTAAAATGTGCTTTTAAATGTTTCTCGATTGCCAATGAAAGGGATATTTATTTGATTTCGGATTTTTTTACGGAATTTTTTTTTTTTATTTCCATATTTTTTTCTCACAATTTTTTATTATTTAATATATTTTTCATTATTTTTTGTTTTCCAGTTTTATTCCCCCATGAATTTTCGCTCTCGTCTCGTGATCATGCATTTTCAATTTCGTATTGAAAAGTTCGTAAACATTTCATTTCATGTCGGAAGAAGGGAAGGAAATCAAAAATAATGAAATCCGAAAACTACAAGAACAACAACAACATTGGTATAAACCCCAAACGAAACTCAATATTAATTTTAATCCGTAAATAAAGCGCATGAAACAATAAACAAGCGGCAACACTGGCAGAGCCAACGACTCATGTTTGAAGAGCGCATCGATCAGTGAGAGTGAGAGAGATAGAAGTGAGAGAGATATAGAGAGAGTGAACAGAGAGTGAGAGAGATAGAGAGAGAGAGTGAGAAGCATAACTCATAGGGGAAATATTATTACAATAATTCATAAATCGCTTAATAGGGGAAAACCACACGTGCTCACGGGATATTTTTATCCCCCACACATGTGTGCACATAAATATGAATGCACGAGGGACTCGGTGTATTTGTGTGTGTGTGTGAGTTATGTTCTGACAGTGTGTGTAAGTTCACATCGAAGTGTATGTGTTTAAATTCTCCTCTTTGTCTGTGTGAATGGAAGTAATCCCCGAATGAAAATCCGTAAAATTATTAAACACTTCGCTGAGACCGCTGTCCAGAGCTGCCACCTGGTTGGCATTTTTCACTCATCTCACATTCTTCTTTTTTTTTCAATTTAACTTTTGATGGGATTTCCGGAGATCGAGTGATGGACGTTGGTCGACATCGTCTCATCTCATCAACTGAAGAAGGAGGTCGACCCATTTTCGAGTGGTCAAATCTTCCCTTGTCCTGATTAGAAGGAATTTGTTCAGGGGTCTGTGGGATTTTTCCAAGTGTTTTCAAAAAGAGAGCTTGGGTTTTAATATTAATAGAAATTTCGATTTTTGATGTTTCTTACAAAAGCAATTTTTAAGACGAAATTTAAAGACTTCAAGTTTTTCAGAAAGTTTTAGAAGAATTTACTTTTACTAAGAATTTTTGTAGTTAGAAACACTTTTACATACAAATTATTTACTATTCAAATTATTGAATATTATTGTAAGAAAAATTTTATTTAATTTTCGTAATTTCCTCATACAATATTTTATCACGATAAAACGTGAATTTAAAAATTAAATATTCAAAAGTATTATAAAAATCATCGAAAATATCAAAGAATAAAATGCAAAATTGGCCATCTATAAAATATGAATTCATAAACATTTGTTTATTCGTGTAAAGATATTTTGCACCTAAACTTCCTAAAGTGAGAAAAGCAAATGAGCCTTAAATTTTCTTCAAAAACCACGCCCCTCCCCCTCTTCAGCCCCCTCAGTGGCAACATCTGCCGTCGACGTTGCCAACTTCGAATGTGAAGAACAACGAGATGCAAATCGAGGAAACCCCAAGGCGACCTCGTACAACTTCTCGAGGAGTCGACGTCCTGACGGCAATGTTGTTGTTAGTATTGTTTTTGTCGCTCATAATCCCATGAGCAAAGGTCGGGGATCGACCAGACGCATATTTCATGCCGACAATAAAATATCAACATTTTTATTGAATGTCAAAGTCGATTGTGTTTGGGTTACGATGGGGAGCCTTTGGTCTGGAGTCTGGAGAACGAAGTCTGCAGCCTCGAGTCTGGAGCCCGGAGTCTGGAGCTGCCATCATATTCGGGTCTCGAAGTCTGGCGCCTGGCGCTCGGGATAAATATTTAGATTAATTATACCTCTCTCCTCCCTTTCTGAACGAAGAAGAAAGCGAGGAATAGACAGAGAAAAAAAAATTTAAAGTATTTTTAGAAACCGAAAGGAAATCCACAAAAAAGTGCATTCAATGAATGAAAATCCTTTTCCTTTCTCGCTAGAACGAATGAATGAAGTCGATACCGACGTTCGTTTTCTCTCACTTCATACGAAGCGGAAGGAGGGCGCGGTGGGCGTGGCAGGGCATTGTGTTGAAGAGAACTCGAGTATTCAGCTCGAAAACCACAGAATGCTTTGGCTCTAAATGACGATGACGCTGCACAGTGGAACAAAGGCGTGCAATTAGGCTGCGGTTGCGATCGACTCTATTTGGACGCGAGGTGGCGCGACAAATCGAGACAGGACATGTAAAAAAAAACCAAATTTTACCTCAAATACAGAGATGATAGAAAGGAAAGAGAAGAGAAAAGAGAGAGAGAAAATAGAAGGAGAAAATGGAGAGAGAAAATAGGATCAAAACTATAGAGATGGAGTTAAAAATGGCAAGTGGTATTTTAAAAAGGTAAAACGAAAAGAGGAGTAAAAAAAAGGAGTAAATGAAAGAATGAGTAAATGAAAAAAGGAGTAAATAAAAAATAAGTAAAACGAAAAAAGGAGTAAATAAAAAAAATGTCCCTGAGGGAAAATTGCGAAGAAAAAAACTCGTTTTAGAAACCACGCGATTTGTCAGAGCTTTGTTGAGGCATCGAGGATCCTTCAATAGAAGCGCAATGAAAGCCCTTTTTCAAAAGGCCTCCCAGACCGAGTCCATTGAAACCACGCCCACCACATCCGCCTCCCACTTCCGGACCCAGACTGGGTTTGGTTTGGTCTGGGTGACAAAAGGCAGAGACGTGTAATCAAAATCAAGGTCTTTTTAGGACTAAAATTGATTGATGACGATTTTGCGAGCTCATGTGGAGAAAGAGAGTGAAGGAAAGAGAGAGAAAGAGAGATAG
This sequence comes from Coelopa frigida, assembly GCA_017309665.1. NCBI lineage: Eukaryota > Metazoa > Arthropoda > Insecta > Diptera > Coelopidae > Coelopa > Coelopa frigida. Next base: position 8,320,099 of record CM029565.1, on the reverse strand, counting down.
AGAAAGAGAGGGAGAGTGAGCGTGACAGAGAGGGACAGATGGAGAGCTTTTTTCCTCAACATTGACGTGAGGAAGGCGAGTAAAACGGTTCACTGGACCGACCCGGACGAGCTTCGAAATGAAAGGAAGAGAAACATTTTCCACAAGGTTTTTCTCCTCTCGTTTAGCACAGAGGGAAGCCAAAAAAGGGAGAGGAAAGAAGAAAAAAACGACAAAAATGAACGTGTGACAGATTGTCGACGTATCCCCAACCTGCATCAGTGTGTGTGTGTGTGTATTTTATGGATGGGGTTTTTGGGGCGGTTTCGTGACGAGCCATCGATTGATTAGTTTTACCTTCGACTCGACATGACTTTTAATGGGATCAAATGGACCCCACCTCGACGTGGGTCCCATGAAAATATCCCAGGTTGATATTTTTCGAATTTTTTAACATCAATCCCCCTTCACACCTCCATTCACATCCTTCTTCACAGCCTCTTTCACATCTTCCTTCCCACCACCCTCCGCAATCTGAGGTTAAAGCTTAACGAGGGTTGAGGTGTTATAATAATTTAGCAAAATGTTTTTTTTTTTCCTAAGCAAAGGTTGCTTGTGGGAATTTCCTTTGGCAAATTTTCAATTCAATTTACTCACGATGGTATTTAAGGTCGGGGAAATTTGATGTGGATATTTACCTGCAAAGAAAACAGATAGATTTATTTATTAGAAAATTTGTTTTTTCAATGAAATATTTGCTTAGAAATTTTGAAGTAATATCAAACAATTTTATTAGTTTAAGAAATTCATAAATTACGTTTAATTTTTTTTAAAATTATATTTATTTTTTTTTTTTTTTATTTTTAGGCATACATTTTAATGAACACTGGAAATTTATGATTCTGAAAAAATGTTCAATAACTTTCAATTGTCAATTTCTTATCAAAAAATCTTGTTGTACGTGGGAAATTATTACGGACTTTTTCTACTATTTTCAGAATTTATTTCTGAGAGCATTGAAAAGGTCTCTGGAATTATTTTTATCGTCCAACTAAACCCATAAATCCCTCAGATATCGATATGTACGATGGCATTTGTACGTGGGATATTTTACGGATATTTCTTGAACGAATTCATTAACGACAGAAATGTTCTTATTCTTCTTCTTTTTATTCCTAGAGTCAATTTATTCTTCTACTGAGTCTTTGTTCTTCTACTTCTTCCACTAAGTCTTTGTTCTTTTTCTTCTTCATGGACTTTATTCTTCTTCGAAATCAGCTCAACACGACTTTCTGAACCCTCCTTCTCGCCCCTCTTTTTCGCCCTCTCTCTCTCTCTCTCTCTCCACCCACAGTTGCCATAACTCTTTGGAAAATTTCCCACACCGAACTCGTACCGTTAATCGTCTCGTTAATCGTGTCCACCAGCAGCATTGCTTCTTCTTCTTTTTCGTCTTCAACGTTTTCTTCCGCTCCCGCTTGACGCCATTAAAATGTGAAGAACGTGACATTTCAACTAATTTTAAAATTATGCAAATCTTAAGAAAAAAAAAGTTTTCCCTCCCAATTTTTTTTGAATTTCTTACACTCATTTCATATTTTTTTCCACTCCCATTTTCGCTCCTTCAGTTTTCTCTTGTCTCGTTCATTTCGTTGACTTTGGCTTTAAATCGTTTCTGATTCAATTATTTTTTGTTTCTTTGTTCGTTTATGGGAAAATCCAATTATCGTTTATCATTGGCTTCCGAAAAGTTATCACAACTCTCGCTGGCCCTTCCGACGGATGGGCGTCGTAAGCAGGTGGCACCACTGGTCACACTTCTCACTCCTCTTTTTTCCTCCTCCTCCTCTTTTCCTACTCCTCCTTGTTTTTTCTCCCCCTCCTTGTCTTCTTTGGAGTTATGAAGTGTGCTTCGTACGGTTCATGTGATAAACTTTTTTGTTTATGGTTTTCATTACCGGACCACGCGACAAGATGGCGACCACACTGATGTCGCACCTGGCGTGGACAACACTGGCTGGCTATCCCCCTCTCTCTCTCTCGCTCTTTACCTCCCTCTCTCCATCTCTTTTTCTCTATCCCTCCATCCATCTGTCCGTCCGTCTTTCTGGCAATTAAGGTGAATTTATTGAAACAGTTCGCGACAGTGATTCGTGTCTCGTCGTGAATATTCATAATTTCGAAATGAAGTTCTTCGCTCACTCTCTCACTCCATCTCTTCCTCGCACTTCTTCCCTCTCACTCTTTACCACTCTTCCTATACAATACAGTCCATGGAAAGTTATGGCAATTGAGCCTCGTCGGACGGTCACGTTACGGATGGAATGAGGACGACCCTGGTAGTTGATAAATTATACTATTATACTGTACTATGGTTTCATAAATAATTCCACGGGTTTTCTGTACCATATTTCAGTTGTTCGGGTCTTCCTTCTCTTTCGAGAGGATCTTGTTTATGTACGGAATTTATATTTTGTTAAGACATTTTGGGAATCTGAAGAAATCTGAGAACATTTTTTAAACAGGAACAAATATCTGAAGAAATTTTAAAAATCTGAAGAATTTTAAAAATTTGAAAGAAATTTCAAAAAACTGGAAAAATTACACTTATTTGATGAAATTTCGCAAATTTTAATAATTTTCAAAATCTGAAGAAATTTCAAAAATTTAAAGATACTTCAAAAACCTGACAAAAAATTAAGAAAATTTCAAAAAAAATTACATTGTCATCATCAACCTCGTTATGTCTTCTCAACGTCTTTTGATTCCTATAATCTCTTTTATCTAACTTCGTTCTACAAACTCCCCTCAATTTTCTTTTCTCTTTCTCCACATTCTTCTCTCTCCATGTCTCTTCCCTCTTCCAAAACTCTCCGTCTCCCTCTCTACCTTAATTTCCTTCCCACCTTCAGCATCTCTGTTATTTATTGCTGTCTATTTATTTGAATTCTCTTACGAAGCCTGATCCAAATTGTTTTATTTCCATTATTTCCCGATCATTCTTCATTGCCGTTTGCAATTCGCTACGAGTTGTCGCGACTTCTCCAACCCCCAACCTTCATTATTTATTGGAGCCTTCTCCCCTCATCCTCTTTCTTTATCGCTTTTCCTCTTCCTTTATTGCTCATTCTCATCGCCTTCGTTCGTCTGTCACTCAGTCGTGTGTCAAAACTCATCATGCGGCGTCTCGAACTCGCGCCCAGTTGTCGCCGACGTGGACCCTTCACAGACGTCATGAAGCCCAAGAAGACGTCGTGAACCCCAGGCGGAAGTCGTGGACCCCTCTCAATCTTTGCTTAGATCCACCTTTTTCCCCTCTGGAATCCACTAGATCCCTCACATCAACCTCGATCCATCCACAACTTCCGCAAACGGTCTCCTCAAAGGTCTTTTCAGCCGAAGATACCCCAGACACCTTCTTCTCTCACATACTACTTTTCCTCTTTCTCTTTCTGTCACCCTCTCCCTCGCTCTCTGTCGCATTCACTTTGTGGACCCTCGCGTAGGCCTTCGCGTTACACATGGTGGCATTATTTACAAAGTAATGCGACGTGATTCGATTCTCGAATATCAATATTTGGGAGAAAAAGCCAAATAAGCACAAAATAAATGCCTTCAATTCGGAGACGCGAGCCCGAAAACCCCAACTACAGCTTCCTTTCTTTTTCCACTCCTGTATTTCTTCTCTCTCTTTTACTTCTTTCCTATGTTTTCTTCTCTCTTCCTTCTCCTTTCTTTCTCTTCGTTCATTGAAACCCCCAGTCGTCTTAAGAACCGGAGACATCATGTCAGAGTGTGTGCGTGGTTCCTGGTTCGGGTTGGGGTCCGGAGTTGGAAATCGACTTCGGGTTTCGATTGGAGAAAGCGCGATGGAAGCTGAGGGGTTTGAAGACTGAGGGGTTGGTGGGCGGGGGGTTAGAAGACGGAATTGTGGGGCGGATGAAAAACCTCGACTTCCCGGTCGGCCGTCGACGGCTGCCACACGTACGCGTCTCGCCAGACTGTTACAAATGGGCCTAAGTAGTGGGTGGAGAAAGTGTGGAGGAAGGAGAAAGAGTGGAGGAAGGAGAAAGGGAGAAGGAAACGTTCAATAGCGAGAGGTGAGAAGAGGGGGGCAGACATGACTGGAAACGAGAATGGAATCTCAAATGAAGAATGACGCGAAAAACACGGCAGTAAAGGAGGAGTGATGAGGGGAAGACGAGAGGAGTGATGAGAGAAGAATATGAGAAACAAGTAGGAGAAGAAGACGAGAAAGAAGTAAGAGAATAACAAGAAGAACACGAGAATGAAATTGGAGATGAAGGCGAGAAAAAAGCAGGAAACGATAGCAAGAAAGTAGCAGAAGAAGAAGTCGATAAAGAAGTAGGAAGATAAATTGAGAAAGATGTGGGAGAAATAGTCGAAAAAGAAGGTGAGGAAAAAATAGGAGAAGATTTGGAGAATGAAGTTGAAGAAGAACTCGAGAAAGAATCAGGAAAAGGTGAGAAAAAAGTAGGAGAAAATGTTAAGTAAAATGTAAGGAAGAAGAAATCGTAAAAGTGGTAGGAGAAAAGTGGGAGAGAAAAGAATAAATCATAGAATTCGTCGCAAAAGTACAAGTATAACTTAGACCAAAAATAGCACCATCTGAGGAAGACATAGAAATAGCCAAATAGACGAAGGAGAGAGAGGGAAAATGATAGAGACAGCAGGGATAAATACGTGAGCAAGGAACAAAAAGGCCAAACGTAAGAGGTGACAGAGTTGCCAGACAAACGAAAGCAGCAGACAGTGGGTTGAGAGCGAGAAAGGACGAGAAGGATGAGGTTCAGACGGCTGTTTGTGTCGAAATGTCGCGAGTGTTGATGTTGTTGTAATTGTTATGGTTATTGTTGTTGTTGTTGTTCTTATTGTTGTTGTTTTATGCTGCTTGATTTTTTTTGTCATTGTTGTCCATGTTTGCATTCCACGTATTTCTCTCTCCCTCTCTCTCTTTGTCTTTTCTATGTTTTCTCAATGTTGTTTTCGATGTTTTCCTTTTCCTTGTTGAGGTTGAGATTGAAGTTGTTGTTGTTTCTGTTATTATTTTGTTGTTGTAGTACGCTTGTAGACGCTTTCTTTTTTTTCTGTTCTTTCCACCGCCGCCGTCGGGTCATTTATCAAAATTTCAAAGTCACTTTTTCCATGGCGAAACATGTTGGCGACACTCGTTGTTGTCGTTGGTGGAGGAACCACTCCATGTCCTTCTTCCTTCTCTCTCTCTTCCTTTTCTGTCATTACCACAGTTTTCTCCTTCACCTTCCTTTATTCCTTCTCTTTCATTATTTCTCTGTTCTTCTCCCTTATTTCTCCCTTCATCCTGTATTCTCCTCTTTCGTCGTCCGTCTTCATCCTCAGGGATTGAGCAGCTCGCGTAGGAAATTAAGTTTTCGAAACGTGTCCACCGAAAGCGACAGACAGTGGGTGGGGAAGAAGAGCGATAGAGGGTGAGAAAGACTAAGGACAGAAAGAGTGAGGTATATTCAGAGATTGAGACAGAATGGGGTGTATAGAGAGAGAAATTATGATTGAGAAAATTAAGAAGAGAAAAAAATACTTTTGAAGAAGAGACCGAAAGAAAATCGGAATATAATGAAGCAATTCCAATTCAAGAAATTCAATCGAAGAATATTCAAAACCAAAATCCTGTCACAATTGCTTCCTATTCTTTCCGTAGAAACTGAGTAAAAACATCGCAATGAAATAGAAACAGAAAGTTAGAAAGGGAAATAGAGAAAGTAAGAGAGAAATAGAGATAGAATTCGAGAGGAAAAGAGTTAGAAAATATCATTCCATTTCTTTTTTTTTTTTTCCAAAAGAAACTAATTTATAAATTTTCCTGACTCTTTCTTCGAACTTCTTTGGCGCCTTGGAGAAGAAAACGGAATTCGTGGACTTCTTTTGGAACTGAATTCTTTATTTGCTTTTACGATTCCTTCCTTCGTTACTGGTTTGTTCGTCTGATTTGCTTTCTCTGACCAAATTTCTTTCTTTATCTTTATTTTTCTCTCTTTCCCATCGCACATTCTTTAGATCTCCATCGATGTCCTGACAAAGTTTGGCACTTGACTAATGGTTCTCTTCCTTTTTTCATTCTTTTACTCTCTTTCATTATTTTTCTCTGTCGAGGAAACCAATATGACAAAAGTAACAAACAAGAACAAAATAACTCTCGTCTCTATAGGTCTTCGATGCTAATAGGATGAAAGTTTAGCAGGAAACGGAAACGGAAAAAAGTTTGTCTCGTGAAGAAGACCGTAAAAAGGGTTTCCTTAGGACGTAGTTAACCGTCTAGTTGTCGTGGAGGGACAACAGACGATCGAGAGAGACAAGGAGAGCGTGAAGAAGAGAATACGAGTGAGAAAGAGACAATATGAGAATGAGAGAATGAAAAAGAGAGTAGAAAACGAAGGCTGTCAAAAGCCTGTCACAAGTAATTCGTTGACATTAACAAAATAACATTTTAAATAACAGAGAAAAACTTTTACTTTTCCATCGTCCTTTTTATCATCGGCCTGTGGGGAGTCTATTGGTGTTGTTGTTATTGTTGTTGTTGATATTATTATTGACAGACATGCCAGCGCGAATTTAAATGGAAAAAGTTTTCAGTTTCCATCCTCTGTTTTTCTTTAATCGAACCCACTATGACGAATTCTAAAAATAAAACCAGTGAATCGAAGGACGATTTGAGGAATTTGGGGATCTTAGAAACCCTCATGATTTCATGGTTGGTCATTATTAAATATTATCATCCACATCTCACACTTCATCTTCACTCATCATCCTTCACCTCATCTTCCTTTTCATCCTCCTCCTCCAAATTCCAGTCCTCTTATATCTAAGAAATATTCATAATTTCTCTTTTATGCGAGCCATTAAAAACGTTCAACAACCTCGCCGCCAAACTGTGGCTTGGCCGGAAGGACATGTTGCATCGCCAGATTCTACAGGACCGACTGAGGAATTCCCATCTCCACCACGCCCCCACTGCCACACCCACTCCACCGCTGTCTCTCTGTCTGGCGAGTCAATGACTCACGATGGAATTGTTTTATTGGCCGTAAAGTCTATATGGCGACTGCGAGATCTGTCTGCAGCCTCTCCGCCTCATGTTCGCCATTAAATGTCGCGTCCATTTGTTTCAGGATCCCTTGGTTCCTCCCGACCCTAGGTCCCTCTACCTTTCCGCCCCCTTGGTGTCCCTTTTGTCATGTCCTTTCGTCCTGTTTCCATCGCGGCGTTTAATGTGCGGCTGTGTTTTAATGAGCGGGAATTTCCATGGAATGTCGGCATATATATTTTTTGTATTCAAATTAAACTTTCCTCAGTGGTAGCCATGGATGCCACGCCTCCTCACACACGCCACCCCCCGCCCCACATCATCCTTCTCACTCGCACACGCCTCCCTTGGCCACCAAACAAAAGGCTCGCACAATTTGCATATAATTTTCTCGACAAAACCAAACGAGCGTGAGAGGCACAAGAGAGAGAGAGAATGGAATGTGGAGGTGAGAGGGCTATTAAAAGCGACAAAGGGAGAGGAGAAAGAGAGGGAGAGATATACAGAGTGGGATGGAAGAAAATCACCCGCATTCATGGCGGAGCTGGCGACGACTTCCGTTTCCGGCCTTCGACTCGTGCTCGTGAAAGTAAATGAAAGGCGATGACGTCGGCGTCGATCGATTGATTGCTCAAGAATTCAACAATTGCCAGGGAGCCTCCCACATCTTCTTCTGCTTCTCCCACTCTCGTCTTCATCTTCCTTCACGCTCAATCTCTCTTTACTCACCATCTTTCATTTCCCTCCATCCTCCTCAGTCAACCTTGGATTTCATCCTCATCCCATTGTTGGGAGTCTCTTTTTAATAGAATTGAATTTTGACAAATAATTCTCGGGGGACGCGTTCGTTGTCGTAATTGATTTTCCATTGATTGAGTTCCGCGAAGATGGGACACTTGGGGTTTTCTTTCTTTGTGGACCACGGCGAGAGATTCTTCACTTGGCTTTGACCTTTGATGGGTCTTTTTTTGGGGTGATGGGGAGTGGGACGGAGAAAGAAAAGGGAGGAGGCTTAATGTCAAGAGAATTTTTGGGCATCAGGGAGCTTTGACTTCCTTAAGTTTTCAACGTTAAGGAGATTTTTATTCTTTTAGTATTGGTTGTTTTAATTCCTTTCGAAATATTTAATTTAATTTATATTTAATTATACATATTTCATATTTTTTAAATTTATATATATTATTTTGTTTTTCCTTAAATCAAAACTACAAAAAAAATATTTTTGATATAAAATAAAATTTCGAAATAAAATATTTTTTTTTTAATTTTCTTTCTAAAAAGTTAATCAACAAAATAATCAATTATAAAATAATTTTTTATTAGTTTGTTTTATTTCCTCATGATTTTTAAGTATTTTATTTTTTTCAATTTTCTTCGAATTAAATTTAATATTTTTATATATTTTCATAATTTTTGTAATAATTATTGCATTTAAAAAAAAAATCAATTTTATTATTTTTTTTGTTCTCATAATTTTCTTTCTAGTGTTAAAAAATAAATCATTTTTAGTATTTTTTTATTTCCTCATAATTTTCATGATTTTTCCATTTTCTCTGAACTTTTTCACCACCATCACTTTGATTTCCTGCATCTGTGGTTTTCATTCTAATTTTCGCCTGCCACTTCCGCTTTCCCGCCTTTCCACCCTCCACCTCTCCATCTTCTCCCCCTGTCCATCTCTTTCTCCATTCTCAGACTCATCATTCTTTCACTCCCCGACCACAAGATGTCGATTTTCCGTCGATGGAAGCGCCTCGTGTGGATCATAATTGAATTAACAGCTGCTTCCGCTCACTGGCGGCCAATCGTGGCTCCGTCTCCCTCTCACCACCTACTCTAATGGTCAGTCTAGCTCGTTCTTTTCTTCTTTTTTTCCTCGTTTTTTCTCTGGTTTCCCTCCTTCCTCCTTTCCTTTCCTATCCATTCATTTCATTATCCATCGATCTTTTCCTATCGATATTATCAACTTCATTCCATTCTCTTTCTTTTTTCTTTCTCTTTCGTTCTCTTTTTGCCACCCATTGACCTTCGAATTTCTGCCCATGGTAAATCACAACCAGCAGCAAAAGCTGCCGGCTTCTCTGCCAGCGTCTAACGTTGAAGTCTCTGCCGACGGATGACTTCGACGTCGTTGCTTCATCTCTCAATGGATCGAACTGAATCTCAATGGTCAGACGAGATTTCTCCAGAGAAACAGCGGAAGCGAAAGAAACAGAGAGATTGAGTCAAAGAATGAGTGAGAAAGTGAATTGAACGAAGTGAGAGTGAAAAGAGGAGATGAAGGGAGACAGAGTGAGATAGAATTATAAGAGGCATGAGTGTAATTGATGATGGAGACCTTCGAGACGATATTGAAAATGATTTTTCCAGCATGCCAGCAACGAAGGGCGATGATTTTTCATCATCAGCCAAAATCTGGAGAAGCCCAAACAATATCAGACTTTTCTACACACACAAGCTCACTCCACACACTATTCCATCCCTCTCCACACCCCTCCCCTATCGCCCACTTCCTGCCTCACACCCCCCATCCCTTCAACGAACTGCGATCAACTGTCAAAATGGGGGGATCGAGTGAAGATCCCTCGTTCGTCATCCGTGTCGCCGGCACCCCGCGATGCGTCGCCGCAATCAAGTCTAATTAGTCTGGCAACGCTGGCTAATTGTGAAAAATCGTTTTTTCCTTCTCCATCTCTTTCGTTGCTTGCTTCCCCCATTCAACCATCGATCGTTCGCTTCAACTGCAACCATTGCTTGAATGATCACTTGAACGCATGCGCAGTCGTTATCGTCGGCGTCTCCGTCTCGGCAGACAGTTGGCAACGCCGCAGTAGCGACCTTAATTGGATTGCGACATCAACTCCCTCCTTCCACCATCCTTCTCGATCACTAATGACTTTGCTTCGATACGAAGGGGAGCTCGACGATCGTTGCAGAAGTTCACGGTGATCATGGATCGTGGTGGGGCGTGGCAGAGGAGGATGTGAGGGTGTGGCAAGCAATTGATTTTGAAAAATGAGGCGATAACTATATATTGAGGGATCAACATCGATTGTCTCCAAGGGGGAAACTAGTCAAATAACACGGAGGAGCTTCAAACCAAAGACAAACCAAACGAAGCCACGAATTTCAGACCGAAAAATTCAATGGTAGTTTCGAGTTTCAACTGAAGACTTGAATCGATGTCTCTAAAATTCCATTAGAAATCATGAATCTCCACTCAAAGTTATGAGTCTACAGTTGAAACCTCGAGTCTCCAACAGAAACCGAAACTTTGACTCTCTAACTGAAGCCTTCATTTTCCAAACAAATCCTTGAGTCTCCAACTGTAGCCCTCCAACGACTCCAACTGAGATCCCTCCATCCCCCAAAGAAACCCGTCCTCGAACATGGTTTTGCACTTTGCCATCGATCGCTCAAAGTCGGAGTCGGTGTCGTAGACGAAACCACATCACAATATTTTTCATGCGAACCCTTCCTTGTATAGGATTTTTTTGGTGTCAATTTCTTCGGCCACATTCTCCCTTTTCGACCAAATTTTTTTCCCATTTCTTCAACATTTGCTGCTCAATTTTCCAACACTTTTTTCTACATTTTTTGTTAAATTTTTTTTTTTGCTCACTATTTCAACAATTTTTCTCAGTTATTCCATCTTGTTATGGTCCCTTATTTTTTTCTTCCTCACGTCATCAACTCTCGTTTTCCTCCCCTGTTTCGTTGCTACATTTTTTGCGTTTCTATTTTCATTCTCTGTGAAATTTTTTCTATCTTCATAGTTTCAATTTCCTCTATCTTTCCCTACATCCTTCTTTTCTCATCTTTCCAACACGTCTTTCATTCCCTTTCTTTGTCACTTTCTTCATTACCATTTTTCATACCTTTTTCTCATCACTTCCTTCATTTCTCATGTCTTTCTCACCCTTTTTTTCGCCTACAATTTTTCATTTCCTTTTCATCCGCCTTTTCGCATCCCCTTTTTTAATTTCGTTTTTCTCTCCGCCAATCTCCATCGACGACGTGAGCGCTCGGATCCTGTCGGTCATGCGACATTTTCTCGTCGCCATTTATTTTTTCCGCCGGATGTCGCACGATGCCATATTGTTTCGCATAGTTTTTATCAACTCAGGGCACACACACATCTTTCAGTCTCTTTCTCTACATGGACTTCACCCTTCTTCACTTTCTCACTATCTGGTCAATTTTAAATTTTATGAAAATTGAAAAAATAAACTGTCCATCGTTCTTTAATTGTCTTCCTGAGGTCATCAAATTGAAAGAGTGAGAGGTACAGAGTGTGAGAAATATAGAATGCGTGTAAGAGTGAGGAAGTCAGGGTTATGATAAAGAGAGTGAGAGAGAGACGAGTGTGAGAGGGAGAGGGAGAGAGATCCTCGGACACATTTCTGAGCAACTGCTGTAACTAATGTCCTGTGATTCTCATTGTTCTTGTTGTCGATATTGAAGTTGTTATTGGTATTGTGGTTGTTGTAGAAATTCTTGTTGTTATAGAAATCGTTGTTGTTCTAGAAATTATTGTTGTTGTCAAATTGTTGTTGTTACCGTTGTTAAAATTTGTTCTGTAGAATTTATTGTTGTTGTTATTGTTCCTTTTTCCTTTCGATGTTAGAGTTATTTCTGTTGTTGTTTCCTTATTGTCATCCTACGAATGTCCTGTCATTTATTTCAACATGAAGAACATGTTACCCAATACAACAACAACAATAATATAGATTACAACAACAATAAACAGAATAACAGAAAAACAATAACAAAATCATTTAAAACAACAAGAACAACAATAAGAAATACATGAACAAATGGCTTGTGGCGACATCTGTTACGCTTCAACAAAGAGAAGACAAAATTGCAAAAACCCAGACAGAGACAAAACGGCCGGACAGACAGAGAGACAGACAAATAGCCAAATGGACAGACACGAGAAACAAGTGGAAGGACAGCAAACACGATATAGAAAGAGGAGGGAGAGAGGTAGGATGAGTGAGAGTGAGGGAGAGATAGAGAAAGTGTGAGGAAGTAAGATAGAGAGTGAGTGAGAGAGAGAGAGAGAGAGAGTGAGAGTGAGAGAGAGAGAGAGAGATAGAGACAGAGTGAGAGTAAGTAAGAGCAAATGCGTGGGAGTCGAAGAGAGACAGAGACAAATGGTGCCATTGAAAGACAATTATTCAAATGTTTGACAAACGCTTAAATTGACCGAAAGCAAAACAAAACAAAAACAAACCATGATGGAGCACTATTTTTTCGCTCAATTTACTTCGATTCGTTTGAGTGAGTTTTTTGCTCATCATTTATCGTGTTTTTCTCAATGGAATTTCGGTTCTACTCAATGGAATTTCGGTTCTTCTCAATGGAATTTCATTTTCGAAATTTCGGGTTCGATCAATGAAAATTCATTTTTAATGTTTTTGCTCTACTCAACGGAATTTAATTTAAAAAATGTATTATTTCTATTCTGTTTTCTTAGTGAATTTTTACTGAAATTTAAATTGTGTCAAAAAATTTGATTTTCAAATTTTAGATTTTTATTTTTCTCAATTAAATTTTTATTTTTTTAATTAAATTTGATTTTTTAAATTAAATTTTATTTCCCAACATGTTGATTTTCTCAGTGAAAATTTATTTTAATTTTTCGGAATTTAATTTTCAAAATTTCTTCTCAATTTACATTAGATCTAACATAATATTGAGAGTCCGACTTGGTGAGTTTTTCAAGATTGGAGCTTTAGTTGAATGTAAACTTTAAGAGTGACTCAAAAAACCTGAGAATTTCAACTAATTTCCAGAGATGCCTCCGAAAAACCCCAGAGAGCCGAAGTCAAACGGATTATGAAACATCATCCGTCGACCGACAGCAGCAACAAATTAGCGCCTCACTCAATCATTCGACGGTAGCAGCGAAGGCAAAAACAAACAATATTTTCAAACATTTCTGATGGCAGCAGAAGCAACGAAAACACATTATGAACAACAAAAAAAAAGAAGAGCCACAATACAATAACAACAACAAAAACAAACCCCACCACAAAAAAACAAGAACGAAAACAAACGCCGCATTAAGAAGAGGCGTGAACAGAATGAAAAATAATCACTCGCGTTCGCCGAGTGGACGATGGAGTGAGGTCGATGGATGGTGGAACCGATTGCTGTTGGAGTCCCGCGTTGAGTGGCGTCCATTTAACCCCTTCTCACCCCTCCCCGCCCCACTCACTCACACACACACTCGCCCATCGATGAGGACGACTTTTGCCGCGCGCGCACATTATTTTCCATAAAACTAATAAATTTCAAATTCAATAAATAAATTAACAGCTTGACGGCGGCGGCGGTGGCGCCCGAACGCCACGGCCAGATTGGGAAAATCTGTCCAATGCAATGGAGAGAGAGGGAGGAGGGGGCGTGTGGTAGGGCGTGGCGTGGTCGAGAAGAGCGTCGAGAGTCCTCGGTGTTAACGGGTTCAAGTGATGATCTATTGAATGTTCCAACAGTATCGTTGATGGTTTTTAATTGTCCATTGACACAGATATGAGATGTGATGCGATAGGAGATGAAATGGAGATACTGCGGAGGGAGACAGAAATAGTTGGTTGTACAGATGAGTGGAGATAGAAACGGCTGGAGATTCAAAAGGCTCGATATACAAATGGATGGAGATAAAATAGTCTGGAAAAACAAATGGCAGGAAAATACAAATGGCTTCATGGGAAGCGGATATAAGAATGAAATTTTCGAATTCTTCTCGATGAACTTGAGAGAGTGGAATTTCCGGAATTAATTGTATGTAGAAGGAAAGAATTTTGATGAAAAAAACTCCGACAAAAAAAGGAGGATGATCAGAAATATCAATTTTCTTTCATATCGATTTTAATTTTCGATCGATCTTCGATTTAAATTTAGATGGATTTTCATTTATATCGATTCAGGATATTCTTCTCTTAAATTTAATCGATTCAAGAGTCGAACCCGAGTTCATTTACCTTGAGTTGATCAACCTTCGCAGCACAAACCAACGGTTTCTCAGGCCCTTGACATCGATTCGATTCGCAGACATCGATAACGATATCGAAATCGTTAGATCGAGACCCAGATACAAGATATAACGATTGATGGCATGGATACAAATGACATTTTCAAATGGCGTGAAAATCGATAGGAGAGAAGAAGAAAAACAAAAACCGAATGATTTGAATTCAGATTTCGAGGGAACCCTCGAAGTGGACCGAGACAATTGTTGCTGTCGATGGTGGTGTCGTTGCTGTTGTTGTTTTGGTGGTTTTTGTCATGGGAGATGTTGTTGTTGTTGTGGTTCTTGTTGTTGTTGTTTCTTTTTGTTGTAGCTGTCACTGGAAGCCATTAATCAATCGATCATTGATGCAATTCGTTGCAGATGCTTATCAACGCCTTATGGTGGCTCTCTCAATGGATGTTGCTGTTGCTACCGTTGCTAGTTGTTGTTGTTGGCATTGATCTTTTATTGTTGTTGTTGTTACAAATGTTGTTTTAACTATTTTTGTTGTAGCATATCAGTTGCAGTTGCAGCGCAATTTATGACCCTTCAAAATGCCATTAAATTTAATTTAAGCGCAAAAAACTCCGACCCTTTCGTCTGTCTGTCTGTCCATTGGTTGGTCCATTCACTCCATCTGTCTGTCCGTCCATCTGTTCGTCTGTCGGTTGCTCCCTTTCTTCGCCAGAAAGTTGGCTGCGTTAATGAACACAGCTCAAAACATTGCCTCGTTCTGAGCTGAACACAGTCCGATCGACAGTCGATGGGAAAATTATTTCACCTTCTTCTCCTTCTGCCTCCTGTCGATTGCTCTTCTGGCAGTTTTTGGTGTTGTTGTTTATGGTTATATTGTTGTTGTTGTTGGTCATGATGTTCTTATTCTTTTTGTGTTTGTTCATGCTGTTGTTGTTGTTGTTGTTGGTCATGTAGTTTTTGTTGGATTTATTGGCTTGCCGTGCGTTATCGGAAAAGCGTTTGTTTCCATTTTTCATGCTTATCATTTATTCATTACGTTTTGCCGTTGATTTATTACCTTCCCCCACTCTCTTTTCTCTCTCTCAAACACCAACATATACCTCTCCTTCTCTTTATCACACACTCTCTGTCTCCCTCTACAACTATATCGCTCTCCTTGTCTGCCGCTTTTGTATACTCACAAGAAGGTTATTTCGTGGTCATCGAAGTAGTTTGAGTGAATGTTCGAGTGAGGTGTGAGTGAAAGGATTTCAGTGGGTGTTGTTATTGTAGAAATTGTGTTATTGTGTGTGTGTGTTTTGAGTTAATTGAGGTGAGAAAATTTGCATTTGCATTATTCATGCATTGTTATAATTGCCTTTGTTTTCGCGGCAAAGGCGTGAATCGATGGAAGGCGAGGCGGAAAATTGATAGAACAGGGACGGGAAATCGATGAAAGGGTTCATGATTCGGTTAAAGGGGTCATGCATTTATCTGGAGGTTAATTTTAAAGTAAACAAACTTTAATATCAAAGAATTAAATTTTAAATTAAATTTAAAATTTAATTTTAAAATGAAAATTTAAATTTAAAAATTACAATTTTTCAAAAATATTTATTTTGACTAATTTTAGATTAAAAATAATTTCGAAATTTTTACATAAAAAAAACTTTTTAATAATTTCCATATCAATTCAATTTTACTATCTTTAGGAGAAAATTTAATTTTAAATGTTGTTTCCATTGAAATAAATTTGTTCCTATGCCTTGTTCAGCATTAGCAACCCCTCGATCGCGCAGCTAATGTATTGGCTAATATATCAAAATCCGACTCGTCGACGGCTTTGAAATTTATTACCTTCTTTCTCTTTTGCCACCCCTCACCCCAAAAGACTTCGATTGCTTTTGTGAAATCCGCGAGAAATTCCACTCAGAAGTACAGTGGGCCACATCCGGGCTTCTTTAGGTGGAGATGGGGGCGGATTATTTTTCTAAAACCAATTTGACCCCCAACCCCAGTTGGATCCACATCGAAGAGAGAGTGGGAGAGGGAGGGAGAGGAAAAAGATTGCGAGAGAAAGATGGAGGAAGACTTATTTATGAGTCGCCATATTTTCAATTTTTCTCTCATTTCCCCCACAACATAAGAATTCGAGAGGAGGGCGTGGCACATCCGAGGCGAGCAACCGGAAGGCGGAAAATCAATGGCTGCAGTTGGTTGAAGTCAAGGTGAAGGCAACAACAATAACAATAATAAAAACAACAACAAGAACCACTACTAAAACAACAACTACAAAGTCCCAGGTGGAAGCGACCGGAAGACGAAAAGCAAAAGCAGAAGAAAACGGTAAGAAAGAAACAAACACCGAGGGGTGGAGAGAGGAGAGGAGAGAGAGAGAGAAAGAAAATTATGAAGACGAAGCTTCATAAATCAAGCCAAGCAAGGGGCGTGGCAAGCAAACAAAACCCATCGGTCGGCGGAAGAACGAAGGAAGAAGGAGAAGAAACCGCCAAAGCGAGTCAATTACGAAGAGCAACAAAAGCTAAGAGTGAACAACAAAGTAAGAGAGAGAGAAAAAATAATAGGTAGAGAAACAAATGAAGAAGGAGAGAAAAAATTAAGTCGGTAGTGAAAAAATAAAGGAGAAGGAGGATAACAAAAACGATAAGGGAGAGAGAAAAGGTGATCGCAGAAAAAAAAGAGAAAACAAAACCAACAGAATAAAAATAAGAAAAATGAAATCTTTAAAAGATCCCTCGGCAATGGAAAGACGATTGAAAAATTAATGATTATCCTGATTGAGCCGAGCTGTTCTTTAGAAAAGAATCAAAGGACCTTTTGCATTGAGCGAAAGAAAAGCTTTGAAAGTCCGACTCAAGCGAGGAGTGGAGAAAAGTGGCGGAGGCCGAGTGAAAGGCGGAAAGTTAAATAGAAATGAAATCGCAATCAAAACATAATCTGATTATTCGCCCTAAACCCAACCTCGGCTTCTACTTCGCAAAGATGCAGTCTGTCCATCCGTCCGTTTGTCCGTCCATCCATCCATCCGTCGGTTCATCTATCGACATCTGCAACCTTTTCACCATTTCCGCCTTTTCTATTTGACTTTCATTCCGAGTTCTGGCTGTTTGTTCACTCCCTCTCTCTCTATGTTTCTCTCTCTCTCTCGTTCATTGCCCCGTGGTTGCCAGGATCACGCGGTGGATTTTGCAAAAAATTAACTCGCTTTTACTCTCGTGTTTGCCGAGCGACGACGACGTCGATGGAGTCAGAGTCAGAGTCAGGCGAAAAAATATGGCGGAAAATTAACAAAACTTCATAATTTGCAAAACGACTTTGAAAAGGAGGCAAAGCAGCGAGGAAAGAGCTCGGTGAAGTGAGTCTCGAGAAGGTAAAGTCAACGATGGTTCATAAATGAGTTTAAAATTCTCTTAAAAAATTAATAATTTCTAGAAATTAGCTCAATTTTCACAAATTTCTCAAAAAAACAGTCTTATTCAAAATTAAGTAAGAAGAATACGATTAAAAAATTATTAAGAATTAAAAAAAACATTGATAAAAAAAACTCAAAAAATTCAATTGATTAAAATATGTAATTTTATGAAGCTCATACAAATTAATATCACTCAAGAGTATTCCACTCAAAAGACACTCCTACATCCGATTCCTACTCAAATTTAAATTCTTTGCTCTACAATATTTTTGAGTGCTTTTTTACGATTTCCATGATTGGTATTCGCTGCACTTGGCTTTGTTGACTTTCGTTTCCACTCGAGTTTTTCGACTTTTTCCTGCTTTTTTAGATGATTTTTTTGCAAAATTTTATCATTTGTGTTTTTCTATCAATTTTTTTTAGGGAGTTTGTTTCTTTGAACTTCTTTTCGTTTTGGTCTCAAATAAAATATTCCGTTTCGCTCCGGTTGCTGCAAAATTTTTGCTGCAGTCAATTTTGCGGACTTCGTGTTTATTTTCGCTACTTTGTCTCTCTCTCCCTTACTGTTTATCCCTTTCTCTCGCTATCCTTTTCTCGCTCTAACTCTCTCCCTTTCTATAATTTACAACCGTCGAAGTCAGCGCACTTCGAGCCCGATTTATTTTGTTGCCGTCTGTGCGAGTGCTGGATGAATGTGAAAATCGAAATGGGGGGAAGCAAACGAGGCGAGTGAAAAATCTGTGTTAGGAAAACTGGGGAAAAATGCAAAAACCCTTGATGCATACAATGAAGTAGAAAAGTTTTTTATTGAGTTCACAACAAAAAATATACTCAACCTGAATAGAGTTTGTGGATTTAGTACTTGAAGGAAAAATAAAAATATATATAAAATAAATTAAAGCAAGAAAAAAAATAAAAATGAAATACTTAAAAAAAATAATAATAAAAAAACACTTCAATCAAATTGATTGAAAATTGCAAATGAAAATATTTCACTTTCTAAAATATTATCCTAAAAGTAGTTCAAGTGGCAGAACTCAACGAGAGCTCAATCGATAATTGGTCCACACAAAATCGAACCATTTTCACTCAATGACTTTTCTATAGACCGATAGAAATGAAACGTTTTACTCTTTTAGTTCGGGAGAAAAATCTCTATTTTCAGTAAAAACTCTATAAAAAATACTAATTTTAGTACAAATTCAGTAGAATTTAATAGAAATCTCTGTAGAAAACCGTTGAAATCTCAGTAAAATTCACTAGAAATCTCAGTAGAATTCAGTAGAAATCTCGTTGTATTCTCGTAAATTCCATTGAATTTAGGAATTTCACTCAAAAACACACTCAGTCTGATGTGGCTTGTTGAGAATTATCGGAATCATTTAAAATGTAATAATTCCATGTTCTCGACTCCTTGGGCCACACCTTCGAATTCACATTGTTGCACCTTCGTTCGTCTCGAATAACAAAAACAACAACAAATACAACAACAATAACATAATCACCAACAACAACAACATAATCACCAACAACAACAACTATAACAAAATCAACAATAATAACAAAGAGCAAATAATTTTCTCGCATCCTTCACGAGTGGAAGATCAGAGTTTATCCGATGAATACACGGATAAAATAACAACAGTATGAACTACTACAACAACAACAAAAACCGCATTCACACAGACTGCCGCAAACAGGAGTAACAACAATAACAACAACAACAACAACAATAAGAACAACATCACCGTCGTCGTCATCAGCAACAGCAGCAGAAACAACAAGCGAATTCAAACAAATCGTCCCCCGATGATGTTTCCTGATTTCCTGAGCAACGATGGAGAATTATGAAAAGAGAGGAAAGAGTCAAGGGGAAAAGGAGAGGGAAGAAGGTGTAGAGAGGTGATGAAGCTCAGGACGAGTTGGGGGATCAGAGGATGTCCGCTGCCTCCGTTCCGACACTCGATGTGCGGCTCCAAATCCACGCACACTCGGCACCAGATGAAACGGAACACGAAAGCAGTAGTAGGAATAACAACAAGAGGAATGAAAACAACAACAACAACAACAAGGAGAATATTAACAACAAGAGTAGTAGAAGCAACAACAACTAGATTGATGGCAACAACCATAGGAGTATTAACAACAACGAGAGCATTAAAAACAACAATAGTAATACCAAACACAAGAGCAAAACCTACAACAAGAACAACTCCAACAACAAGAACAACTCCAACAACTAGGAAAACAACACCAACAACACCACCTCCAACAACCAGAACAATACCGATAACAACAACAACACCAACAACAATAAGAGCAAAGCAAAAACATGCCAACACAAGATATCGTCTTGTGAGACAGAGACGACGACTGAAGGAGGTGGGCGTGGAAGGAGGTTCCATCGCTTGAGCCTGATCGTTGTTATTGTCGATTATGTTGTTGTTGCATCCGCTACTGCTCCATCGAGTTCATGGACCGTGAAACGAGGTTATGTTGAAGCATGTTTTCGGGTGATTTATGAAGAGCAATTTTAATGACATTTCAAGCATTTGCTTCTTGTTTCGAGATCCATAACTTCTTCCACCAACCACCTCTCACCCCATGAAAGCTCACTCAAGGCTACACTGTCTCACTCACTGTCTCACTCACTGTCTCACTCACTGTCTCACTCACTGTCTCACTCACCAACTCACTCCCCTACTCACTCATTCACTCACTGTCTCACGTCAGTCGCTTGTGGCGATCACCATCGTTTGGCTGTCGTCGATATTCGAGTCGATTCTTCGCCTGGATCCCTCCGCCTTCACCTGGACGAAGGAGCCACCGTTGCCTTCAGCGTCATTGTCGTCATCGCTGTCGTTGGAGTCGCCGTCAGCCTCGCCGTCAGCCACGTCGATGTTGTCGCCGCCTCCGCAATCGAACTCCGGGCTTTATTGAGCAACGTCGATGACATGCTCATTGTTCTTCTTACAGTTGTTGTTCTTCTTATTGTTGTTACTACTATAGTTGTTGTTCTTGTTATTAGAGTGAGGCGTGAGAGAACCATCGAAATCGATTTGCATGAATGCATCATCGTTCATCGGAATGATGTCGATGTCGATGGTTCGTTCCCGTTGCACGAAACAATGCGCTGTGATTAGACTCGGAAGCGAGTTCACAATGCGAAATGATTGAACTATTCTGGAAACGAACTTTGTTGTTTTCCTGTCTCCCACTTTGATACCTCCTGTTTAGCTCTCATGAGGCTTAGCAGCTTTTCAGGTTTTCATGTTCGCCATAATTCGATCCCTCTTAGGACTCGAAATCTTTTGAAGGATTTTCATGCTTCACTCGATGTATTGAGTTCTTATTTGTATACCTTCCGTTCTTATTTGAAATTCTTCTGTTCTGATTTAAAATGGTTGAGTTTCATTTATCTCTGATGTGAACTCTGGACTGAAATTAGCTCATCCGTGAATTTTATAACAAATTGAGATTGAGAGTGTAATATCGTAAGAGTTAAAAGTAATTCGATATAATGAATAAATGAAATAAATGAATTTTTGAACTCACTCAGAAATTATTTCAATTAAGGAAGCACTCATGGATCTACTCAAATGATATGCTGATTAATTCAATCATTTGAAATTCACTCAGTTTTGAATTTTATAATAATAAAAAAATGTAATATCAAAAAATATATTATTTTTTCTTATTAAATTTTATATACCTTTGACCAATTTTTAATTTGAGATTAAATTATTGCACTCTACCATTTGTTGGATTTTTGTAGAACTCAGCAAGTGTTGAAAAATGAAATTCCTTGTTTTCCACTCAAAAAGTCACTCGAAATTACAGCTCATGTTGGAGCATTCCTTTCGAAGGCTTACGGTATTTTTGGAGCTAACAGACAAGAAGTTGAATGGACAGAAATGTATTCACCACGGATGTAATAAAGCAGCAACAACATTACAGACCAACAACAAGAGTGACAATAACAACAACAATAACAACAACAATAACAACAACAATAACAACACCAATACCAACAACTGATTAAATTACCGCAACATCTCGTCGATCACCTCGAAACCATGGAAAATCATGCAGTCGAAAACAGGACCTCGTCCATCGTTCCTGCATATAAATTTGGTTTGAGTGTGTTGGTGGGTGAGTTAGTGGATGTTTGTGTGTGTACGTGAGACCACCGACAGCTGCGTTCATAATTTCATTATTTGTGATGCATGCGAAACGATAATCCTGCGTTCAAGAGGAAATAGGGAGAAGAGGTGAATGATAGGATGATATGTGGAGTTGTGGATAGAGAATGAGAGAGCTGGAGATGGTTTTTTGGTACTCAGGAAGGTTTGAGTGAAAATAGATGTAATTTTGGTTTATTTTTATGAAAATTACGGACGGAGTGTGAATGAGAAAAAGGAGAAGAAAAGTAAGGATTAAAAATCAATTTGAAGTTCGTTGGAATAGATTGGGTTGAGTCCAGCTTTGAGTGGCCTGTGTTGAGGTATGAGTGGGTTGAGTTGAGCCTTGAGTGTGAAGTTTAAAGATAGCTGAAACTCCACAGGTCATTGGATTTAGTCACACGGAGTCCGGGACCAGATGGTGTCAAATCAAGCGAAGAGAGAGGTGCTGAGGAAAATTCACGCTGGGATTACGACAACGTTTGAGCCAACTGCTGACAGCGATGCCCAGGAACTGGTTACATGAGGTAAAGAAGGAGGTGGATAGAGAGACAGGAATAGAGATGGAGAAATAGACAGAAGGATAGAGAAATAGACATGGTGATAGAGATGAACACAGTCTGAGAGAGAAAGATAGAGAGATGCCGAGTGTTTGAAATGCCAGATTGAAGGCATCCTAAAGGCAGAGGCAGAGTGCGGGAGTTTCAAATGAGTCGAAGGATGTGCTGACAAATGGGTGGGAGGTTCCTTCAGCTCCTCCTAGACAGACAGAAAGCGTGTTCAAAGGACAGACACCCGGTTCAAAGGACAGACAGCCATTTCAGCCAACAGACAGACATCCAAAGAGAGATGGCCCAAAGGACAAGGATTTGCATGGTGCGCCCTCTGCTCTTTAATTGCGGTCGGAAGTCAGTGAAGCGTGCGGCAATTATGTTTATGAGTCCTGGCGTCGCTGCTGATGGAATTCCTTCTGATGCTCCCAGTCGTTGTTACTGTTGTTGCTGTAGTTTTTGTTGTTGCAACTACTGCATAATTATGCAAATTGAATGTGAGATTTGTTGCTGCAACAAAGACGTTGCTATTATGATGTTTTTGTTGCTGTTACTATTGTGGCAGATGATGTTGTTGTTATTATTGTTACTTTTGCTTTTGTTGTTTTCGTGTCATTATTGTTACTATTGTTATTGTTGTTGCTATTGTACTTGCAACATCTGTTATCGTTGGCAGGGATTTTGTTTTAATTGCAATTATTTGAAGATTCCATTTGAAATTATTTCTCATTCCTCTCGATCTCTTCCATCGTCCTCATCAGCAACATCTTGTGATTTTAGTAGAAATTGTTGTTGTAACAATTGTTTTTGTTTTAACAAATGTTGCTGAAATTTGTTGCAATTGTTGATTCTCATTTTTGTTGTAAGGTAATTCCGAAATGAAGCATCGAGAATTATACTTTGTTGTCGATGGTTTTTGCTTTGAGTGGATTTTCAATGATGCTCATCGGAGCATGAGTTTTGTTATTTGAGCTATTTTCGCACTTGAGTGATTTTGTTCGATAGAATTCGATGTTGAGGAAGAAATTATATATATACGAATTTCAGTATAATATTGAAATTTAAACAAAATTAAAATAAAAATAAATAAAAGATTAAATAAATAAGAAACGGTTAAAGTAAAAATCACTCTCTTATTTTTGAAATAAACTCAAATATATGAGTCAAAGAGTTAATGAGGCTTTCAAAATAAGCAAGAAATTGAGTGAAATTCATGAAATAAACTCTTCGAAGAATATCGTAACCGTTTACTCCTTCAGTAGAAACATTAAGATTTCTAAACAAAAAAAAACTTCGAGTGAATCCTCGAGTTCCAGTTTCAGGCCTGTCGCCCACACGAGCTCAATCTCTAAATTCAATGAAGCACCAACAACAACAATCTGACTAACGAATGAAATTCAAATACAAAGCAATATCATGAAATCTGAGGAAATTACCTTTCTTTCAACTCGAAAGCTCTCAAATTTATTAAACAAACATCTCGAGGATCCTCAAGGAGCTGAAATCCTCAGACTTAATCTCAGTTTGCATCCGAATGAGGCGAACGGAGGGATTTCGAAAACCCTCTCAGGTTCCCACTTCAATCTATCTATCTCTTTCATTCTCTCTCTGTGATTCTCTTTATATCTTCCTATACTTTAACATCTCCATCTCTTTCTTGCATTGTGTGTGTGTGTGTGCGTGTGTGCGTGTGTGTGTTGAAAACTTTCAACGGGACCCAACTCAATTTTCTTGCTCACGTATGCGCCATCTTGTTTACATTCGAATTACCGTTAAAGAGCAACATTTCCTTTTACCGACAATAACAACAATAAACAACAGCGAAAATAACAACAACAAACAACAAAAATAACAATAACAAAAAACTTCATTTTATTCGACAGCGTCAACAGCAACAACAACAAGAAATAAAAACGAAATAAAAATATACACACAGGAGAGAGAATGAAATGAAAGGATGAGAAAAGGAAAAGATGGAAGAAGGAAAGGTTGGTAGAAGGAAAGACTAGAAGGAGGAGAAAGAAGTTGAAGGAGGAGTAGATGAAAGGAGAAGTGGATGAAAGGAGGAAAACAAGAATAAAAAATGGGTGAAAAGAAACACGTAAAAAAGGAGTAACAAGAACCACATCAAGTAGTAGTAAAAGAGTAGTGGAAGCAATGTTGTTTCGCTACTGTCGAAGCTCTTTCTCACTCTCTCTCTCTCTCTCTCTACCTCGCTCTCGGCATATGTACGCTTCGATAAGCGTCACGTACGACGTCACGTGACGGCGAGGATACAAGGAATTCGAAATGAAAAGGATGAGAGTGAGAGAAGGACGGCGAGGAAGTGAGAAAGAAATGGTTTAAAAGGAAGGAACGAGTTGAACGTAGTTAAGTAAAGGATATAAAGTGGTGGTAGAAGTAGAATAAAAGCAAGAGTGAAAGGAGGAAAGGAGTAGAAGAACTAGGGAGTAGAATAATGGATAAATGATGATGGATGAATAAAGTAGAAGGATGAAAGAGAAACTAAAAGGATGAAGGTAAAAGAAACAATAAGGAAGTTGAAGGAGTAGGAAGATGGAGTTAGAATATTGAGAAGGAAGAACTAGATTTAAGAAAGAGTAAGAAGCAAGAGTAGGAAGTAAAAGAAGGCAGAGTGAATAGGAAGAACCAAATCGGTAGGAGTTGCGTGCGTTACCGACGTAATGAACATACGTCCCGTGTTCCACGTTGTTGTTATAGAAGTATTCACGATACTTCTTGTTGTTATAAAAGTACTTATGCTGCTCTTGTTGTTATAAAACTATCCATATTGTTATTGTTTGTGATTGTTGTTAGTGATTGTTGTTAGTTATAGAAGTTTTCTGCGTTTCCGCTAAGGTGGCCCCATCGAGATAAGCATGAATTAACGGTTCACTTATCGTGGCAACTCCTCGTCCTCGAAGGAGTCTCGTGCTTTACTCGTTCTTAAGTAGGATATTCAAAGCCTGAGGATTTTTAACTTTCAACGGAATAACATACCTGGAATGAGAAGAAAAAAATTGATCGTTAGTCGAAGGCGGACAAAAAGATGGATGATAAGGTAGTATTGATAATCGTAGAGTGGAGAAGGAGCTATCCATATAGCGTGTAAAATCACTTCTTTAATGGCACTTTCTGTATTATTTCTAGCATAAACCACTTATCAGAAAGTAGTAGGAATAAATTATACTTTTAATACTATTCCTATATCAAAAGCATAGATAAAGTTCTAGTCATTAAAAATAGCATTTGCGAACAGAAACAAAGTCACTTAAATCACTCAACATAGTCTAATTAATTTCGAAAACTCCTCATTAACAACTACTAAAAACTCCTCGTTAACAAACCCTCAAAAGCCCCAAATTTTAATTCATACGAAACTCCTTTCTCCTTAATACAAAATTATTCCCTACTTTGAACAAAATACTCATATACAGATATTTGCAATCACTCGAATGGAGCGCTAAAAACCACTCGATTGTCTCGTCATCAAAAGCAATACCCACAACGATTACGGAGACGATGTTAAAAGTGGGCGTGGCTGGTTCAGAGTGTTATCGTTGTGAATTTATCAAAGACAACTACAAAAACGAAGAGTACTTTAACAAAAAAAAAAGTGAGAATGATGCTATCGACAGCTGTAAATGTCAAAATTGCACTCGAGTTGCAGATACTCGAGCATCATCAACTGAATCGCAACGCATCGTAAGCCACAAAGAAACAACCACAGACAGATAAGCACACAGACGGATAAAGACACACACAGATGGATAGAAAGACGCACAAAAAGACAGACAGACAGATGAACAGTAAGACATACAGACAAAATGCAATAAAGGAGCAACAACTTGCCATCGATGGGACGATGAAGAGATGACGATTGTGCAAAAGATAACTATGATGAAAATGTGGAGGTGGATTCAAGAGAATTGGGCTAGGGTGTTGAGAGTTGGGGTAGTGGCAAGGAATATAGTAGTAGTAAGTGGTGGTAGTAAGTATAGAGGTGGTAGGATGTGATGGTTGTGGTAGTAACTATAGTATAATAATGAAATGTGTAGAGAAAATTAATTTTATTCTAGTGAGAATGAAGAAAAATGAAATTAATAATTAACATTCTATAGAAAGAATTAAGAATATGGTGATTACAATGAAGACTATCGAAATTATCAACAAATATCAACATCAAGAGAGAAACAAAATAAAGGTGCTGAGAAAACTAATTACCGATGTTTTCTATAAAACTGCTAAAGACCAAGAGAAAATACGCAAGAATAATGGATAATGAGTGCGATAGCAACGATGGTAAACCATGACGATGACGATGATGAGCGCAACAAGATTAAAAACCAAGAGGACAAATCGTGATCCAAAGACCAAGTTTGGGGAAACATCCCACAACAAGAACAAGAGCTGAAGCCACAACTGGTGGTGCCGAGGCGAGAAAGAAACACTTGAAGTGGGGACGATGGATCAGATTATGGAACTTTGCAAACTTTAGATGTGAAGTCAACGATAAAGGACGATGGGAGGATAGAGAAAGAGAGGAAAGAGGATATGAGACAGAATGTCTGGGAGGGAAAAACCGAAACAATTAAGAAATAAATGAGTATTACGTGAGACAATTAGCTGTGAGGGGGAAACTTTCGCATCGAAGCTAATTCCGTGAGGACATTACAGAGGGCCGGAGGGGCGAAGGCGGGGGGCGTGGCTGGGCTGATGGGCGTCGCCGAAGTCATAATAGATATTTTATGAGCCCCCAACTTTGAGCTCTCGAAGCCATGCCCAAGGCACTTTCACATAAACCAGGCCAATAAAGACGGAAATAAATGATCGACGGCTGATTTCTGCCTCAAAGAGGAAGAAAGAAATATTTTGGGGGTCATGATAGGAGGATATGAGGTGATGGTGGTGGATGTGATCCCAGTCAATGCACGCATTAAAATAGTAGTAGTAGTAATGCGGAAGTGGAGCGGTGGAGCGGTGGAGAAGAATAGCAGTAAAAGTAGTAAAACGCAGTGAGGCATCTGGCGAACGGCGATAAAAGCCAATGTTTTGACCAATGTCTGCGGTTAATGGAACATGTCAGCTCTTGTCGGGAGAGAAAGAGGAGGGAGGAAGACTGGAGAAAGGAGGTGGAAGACTGGACTGAATGAAGGATGAGATACTGAAGAAAGTCAAGGAGACGAGGAACTGATGAAAACCAAAGAGACGAGAATCTCCTAGTGTAACTAAGGGATGATGGGAAGCAGTAAAGCATTTAATGGCAGCGTCGAACATAAAAATATCTCGCGATGAAGTGGTGAGACTTGCAGAGGATAACGTCTAATGCGATGGACAGACGTGGAAGGAGCGAAAGAGAGACAAAAGGGGAAAAGATACTAATAGAAAAGGTCACAAAAAGAAAAAGAGACTAATAGAAAGAGACAAAAAGAAAAGACGACTAAAGAAAAAGTGACAAAAAGAAAAAGACAGGAAGTGAGAGATAGAGATAAAGAGAGTGTCTGAATGAGCTCGAGAAAAGCAGAATCAGCGAACCGGAAGTGGCGAATCGAACATTACATTCGACGTTGGCCGCAATGGCGGTCGTAGCTGTCGAATTTGATGTTGAATTTCCGGTCGACGAGACGTTGAAAGGAAGAGAGAGTGGTGGAAAGGAAAAGGGAAAGAAGGAGACGAGAGTAGAGTGCGTTATTCCATTACTGGAAGCAAAGTAATGTGAGGAAAGAAGAACTTCTTGAGGATGAAGACGTGAAGAAAGAGGAGAAAGAACAGAACAAGACAAGAAAACCACGAGGTGAAGTCTGTAGAGAGGACTTTTGGGACGATTGGAAGGAAGTTCGGGACGATAGGGAAGAAGTCGAGAATGATAGAGAAGAAGTCGGTGACGTTAAGGAGGAAGTTGAAAACAACGAGTTCACCAAGGACACTCTAGAGTGGTTCAAAGACAAACGGGAAGTAGAAACGGAACCTAAACGAAAGATTCCTCTAAACGAAACTTCCTTCGTCTGTCGATGCTGCAACAATGAGTCTGTGTCTTAGAGTTGAACAGAGAAAGGACATTATTTAAACATCGATACTGTCACATGAAATCCTTCATATTTATTCTTCTTTCTTTATTTATTCTGTGCCCATGTTCCGACGAAAACCTATTAAGTTTCAGTCTAACAATGAGGGAAAATTTAAGAAGTTGGAGAAAATCACAGAGCTAGAAGGAAACATTGAAAAGAGAAAGAGAAACACAGGAGATATAGAATCACTGGAGAGATGTATTGAAACACTGAGGAGATCAGGAGAGAAACACTAAAGATGGAAAGAGTTCTCTTGGTAGAAGGAGAGAAACAATGGGTAGAGGGAGACAAAATCATTTAGAGGAGACTGTGGACGAAGTGTTCATGTGAGAAATCCTGTTGAGGTTCATGTCGAGCGCGTCGAAGGATGACGAACGAGTTGTGGTCAGACAAGAAATGATGGAAAATGAAGAATAGAGAAAGAGTAATGAAGAAAGCAGCAGACAGCTGGAGGAGACAGTTGTCTCCAAGAGCATATGGATACAGAGAGGCTTTGGGAAAAGAAAGGAGACAGAGAGACAGAAGGAGGGAATAGTAAGGATAGTAAAGGATATAAGAGCGAGACAACCATGTGGTGATGCGGTGAACTAGTGCCCAAGGAACCGATCCGACACCTCACATGACCAGACACATTCCTGACGTTCGGGTGAGAAAGCATAAATTCCTGTCGTCCTTTTGGCCAGAGATAAAAAGGATCAACGCAAGCACATGTGAAGCGGATGAAGTAGTGAAAAGAGAAAGAGAGGGGGAAGAAAGAAGGAAAGAAGAGTGAGAAAAAACATTGAACGATTTCCTGGGAAAACATTCTCGAAGAGAGAAATTTTCCAAAGACTTTTCAGGAATTTTCAAAATTTCAATGAAAAGAGGAAGAGAAAAAGAGACAAATGCTAGTTCGATCGAAAGACGGAGATTAGGATGGAGAGACGAAGATGAGGGCGGACAGAAGGACATGAGGAAGGACAGACGAATATAAGAATGGACAGACGACTAAATGGAGTTCGACCATGGGCGAAGGACATCGTGACAAGCAACCACAGAGACCAAAATGCACATGGCCCAAAGGACGAGAAATTGCGAAAATCGAAGGAGCAAAAAAGCCCCAAGATATTGGAAAAATTTCACCGAGATGGAGCTGGACTTCAACAGAAGGAAATAAAAGTTTTCTCGAACACGTCGAAGGGAAAGAGAGAAACAACGAGAAGGAAAGGGAGAGAATGAAAGAGAGGAAATAAGTTTTAGAAGCTCCGTGTCCGCGTGGATTACCGGAACACAATCAACAGTGGACCAGAAATAAAATAATAATGTCTTCGAAATGACATTTGACAACGAGCTCCAGCAGGAACCACAGGGGGCCGGACCCTGGACCCGAGATCCAGAACGTGTCGGAGTGAAAACGTGTCGGAGTGAAAACTTTTGTCTCTCTTGCGAGAAAGAGGCTTTGGTGGTAAGTGGATGCCTTTATTGGCCTCATGTGTGCTCTCCGTCCTGCTCTTCGGTCTTTACTTCTCACTTCCTCTCTCTCTCTCTCTCTCTCTCTCTCTTAGTTTCTGTCTCAGTGAATTTTCTGTCCAAGTTCCCTCGTTCTCTGCTCGGTTTCTTCACTTGTGACTTGTGAAGTTCTTGTTTGGTCTAGTTTTCAACCTCGGTTTCTTCTCCACTTGGGTCCTTTTTGGTGGTCCTGCTCTACTTCTTCTTCCTCCTCTTCATCTTTTTCCCCTCCGTAGCTTTTATTGTTCTTCTCGGTTGAGCTCCTGAGGCTTTAAGCCAAGAATCGGTTTGAGTTTCTTCTCAAAAAGTTCAAAACTTTCTTCTTCTCATAACCGAGAGAGAATGGGACAGAGAGATTGAGGTTTGCTGGATATCTTCTTTGTGGTTTCCATTATTATGTGAAGTGGTTTCCTTCATTTCCTTATATTTCGTTAGATATTTATTCAATTTTCAACTTTATTCATGTAAACTTTTTTACACTAATTTTCAAACTCACTTTTTTCTGTCTCTCTCTCCAAGTCTCTATATCTCTCTCTGTATATTAAATTTCTTTCTCTTTTACTGTCTCTCAAGTCTTTATTTCCTGTTTCAATATCATTTGTTTCTCGTTTTCTTCCACATTTTTCATTGTTTCACTCACATCTCCTGGGTATCCTTTGTCTCAGTATTTATTTACTAATTTCTAACTTTTTCTCTCCCGCTTTTTTCTCCCTCTCTCTCTCTCTCTCTCTCCATCCATCACTTCATCTGGCTATCTCTTTCCATCATTTCTCTTCGGGTTTGTCCTCGGTGTTTTTAAAAGGAATTCGGGTTCATTCTCCAATGCTTTGCAATTGCTTTTCCTGGTGCCCAGGTCTTTGCGACCATCGTTCACTCTGCCCTCATTTTTCCTCCCACTATCTCTCTCTTTCATTCTCGTTCTCTCTCTATAGTTTTTTTCGCTTTCTCTCTAGCTCTTCTCATTCATCTTCCGCAGACCTCGCTGTCAAGGCAACAGTCGCGTTTCGAAGCTTCCGCGAGCTAATCCAGCGACTCTACGGTTTGCTCCACCGACCATCTACACCAAGTCCTTCATCCCTCCCTTTTCCTCTTATTCTCTCTCCCTCATCCGACTCCTCCACCGTTCGTTCGCGACGAAGCATTTTTCACATTTAATTTAATTACTGTCAACTTTCAGGCGCGCTCCACGTCTCGTCCTCGTCGCCCTCATTCTCGTCGTCGTCATCGTCATTTTTCAAGCGACGGTCGCGTTTGTCGTTCGGACTCAATGTCTGTCTGTCCATTTGTCTGGCTTTCACACACTCACTCTGTTTCTCTTTCTCTGTCCAACTGTCTGTCGGAACCACCGTCTGTCCATCCCTTCACTAGTCGTTGGTTCTTTTACAGTCACTCTGCACTTGTGTCTTTCTTTCCCCTTTTCTCTTTAACAAGCTATTTTCCCCTTCTATCTATCTCCTTTCGCTTTACATCTGTATGTGTTCATATCAATCACGTGGCAGCTGCTGGGCAAATGTCCTTTCTGGTGACTCTCTTTGTTGTTGTTATTGTGGGTTACACTAGGATCGTTTGTCGAAAAAATACACAATAAAAAATTAACAATAAAAAAAAAACAACAGTAAAAAGTCAACATCAAAAAACCAACAGCAAAAAGCGAAATAAATAAAATTGTTAACTTTGTCTGCAATTAAGTTAAAAATTGCATTGGTAGTCAATATTACAACAACTGTAACAACCAACCAACTGCAACAACATGAATCACAACAACAATCGACCATTGCAGCAGCTGCCGTTAATTGCACAAAATGGCGATTTTTATTTATTTATGGAAAAATGTTTCCTTCCCAAAATCAACAAAAATGACGAATGATTTGCTTTGCGAAAAATCGTTGCTTTCTTTTAGGCGCCCACGGCCTTTTGCACAAAAAAAAACCTTTGCAACCACTTGGACAACAACAAATTATTGTTAAAATAACAAACCAATAGTTGCTCCTACTGGCCAATGGCGATTTTTTTCGAGAAATATTTTCCTCATGGGATTTTTTTCGTATGGATTCCTTTTTTTTACGATTTACGAGTTTGTTTGGCGCCTCGAGTTATGCAATGATTTCTGGTCGGCATGATTTTTCCATCGAACAGACGAGGAAAAAATGCGATTGAAAGGATTGAAATATTTTTACATTGGTTTGCAGTTGGTTTACCAAAAAATGTGCGGAAATTGTGGTTCCGATTGTGGTCGCGAAAATGCTAATTATGGATGGTGCTGGGGAAAAAAAAGTAGATGATGGGAAAAAACCAGTTACGTTTGAAAAAGTTGAAAATTTAAAACTTTCTGTGGAAATTACATGGCTGAAATTGATTAAAAACATTTTTTTTTCAAAATTTGATTTCAAAAAGAAACTTTAACAATTTTTAAAAAATATGTAGACATTATTTTCAAAATAGATTTTAAATTTCTTCAAAAATATTTTCAAAATTAAAAGAAAATATATTTAAAAAAAATCAAATTAATTTTCCAACATCATTTTGCACATTTTTCATATCTTACTTTCAGTAACTACTAATGCTACTACATTTCCCCTACCTCTCTCTACTTCTGGTCACAATCTGTTGCACCTCCTCCTCGCACTCGACTTTTAGAACTCTTTATAACGCACTTGAGAAACCCCAACAACCTGACCACATTGGATTCGAGCCGCATTCGCCACACGAAACGACTTCTGTTGCATTCGAATCCACTACTCTTACACTCCACTTTTACCGCATGAGCACCGAGTAATTTCGAAAAGATTGCGTATGAGTGTGAGGAAGTGCGCGTGTGTGTGTTGGTGACTGAATCTGTAGATGTGTGAGTATGTGTGCGTGTGTGTGTGGTTGGTAAATCCCTGTTTGAATTAAGCTCAGGGTCCCCAGCGACTTGAGGGCGACTCAGGAGTCATCTACCAACACCTCGCTCTTCACACCTCAAAACCACTTGGTCTCCTTCATTCTCTCTTTCCATTTCTCTATTTCTTCTCTTTCTTTCTCCACTCTCTTCATCCTCTCTCATTCTCCTTGTCCTCTCTTTCTCTGCCTGTTCGCCTTGCATGTAATCATCAGTTTGCGATCTAACGATAAATTTGATTTTTATTGCTCGCTTGCAAATTATAATAAAATCATGAATGTGTAATGAGTTTTTCAACCCTCCCACAGTTGATTTGAATTTCTTTTCCCCTCATTCGTCCCTCCTCTTCCTTCATCCCTTTCCTTCCTTTATCCCTCTTTCATCTCTTTCCTTCATCCCTCCACTTGATCCTCTTTCGTTCTTGGCTTTGTTCTACTCGCTTATGAGAAATAAATTTATGGCATGTGATGTGCTTTTGTCACCACATAAATTAGCCACGATGTGGCAACGCTCTCGAATGAACATACGATCGAACTTTAGGTGAGGGAGGGAAGAAGGAGAAGTGGGAGAGAGAGGGGTGAAGGCTCGAGTCGTGTTGGCAGCACTCATTGCATTTTAATGCTGGCGACAGTCAACGAACCCAGAGGCAACAGTAGCTTAAAAAAGTAAAAATAACAACAACAATAACAACAACTACAACAACATTATTGAGAGCTGCACGGAAAATAACAATAAGTCCAGAAACAAATACAAAGGACAACAACAATTGCAACAACAAATGGCGTCGGGTTATATAAAATAAAACAAAATAAATGGAGAACGCAAAAGAGGACAAGAGGAAATTAATAAGTTAACACTTTGTAGAAACAACAACAAAAGCAATAACAACAACAACCTCATCATCATCACTCTGGCAACAACAGGAACAAGCACTTTAATGCAACAACAACAATTGTAATAACAACAAAAACAAATGTAATAACAACAACTTCGGTAAGTGCCCGACAAACGCCATCGGCAACAATCTGGCAACACCAACGACAACTGCCATTTAAATGAAATTACATTAAAAAATTTTTACATCCGACGAACTAAGAGTGAAAGAGAAAGGGAAATAAATAGAGAGAGAGAGAGAGTGAAAGATAATCGTGATTGTGGAATTAGGCTGAAGGGAGAAGGACAAAGTTATAGCTTAAAAAAATAAAAAAAGAAAGAGTGATTAGAATTAAAGTAGAGAAAGGAGAAAAGGAATTAGAGTAGTCCAGGAATAGGGGTAGAAGAGAGAAGAAAGAGTGAGGGTAGAACGATTTATGACACAAATGGGAATTGAAGTGAGTTTGTCACCACAGCAACAACAACAACTACAACAAAAATCAGCAATATGTCTCAAAAAGAAGCAGATGTTTACAAAATATTAAAAAAAAATACATTAATTTGGAAGAACATTTTAGGTTTATAAATCGAATATTGTATTTGTATTAATTAAACGAATTCTTTAGAGCTTTTTATTCATCACCAAAAATTTAAAAATATTCAATATAATTTTTAAAATTTCTTCTTCTGCTTTCTTTTTATTTTATTATTATCATTTTTTTTATTTATTTATTATTTTGTTATTATTATTATTTAGTTATTTATTTTTAAACATAAATTTAAAATTTTTTGAACAGTTTGAAAAAATAATCCACAAAAATCCCAAGCAAAAAATTAAAAAAGATAAAGAGATAAAGAGGTTGAAGTGAGAAAGGGAACTAATTGGGAATGGGAGCGAAAAGCGGAAAGAGAGTGAATGAAAAATCCGAGAAAATTAAATCTCTGAGCAAATTGCATAAATGTCAGTTTGTCAAAGTAACGGACAAGTTTGTTAACTCAAACATCAAACACACAGACACACATGAAAACCTATTTGGAGAACGAGAACGAATGCTCAAGGGAGATTCAGAAAGAGAGAGAGGGATTGTGAGAGGGAGAAAGATGAATCCTGAGCGAGACATCGGGACAATGGAAGACGTGAAGGCAACGATGGGCTCTGAGAGAAACGAGTGACAGACATCGAGTGGCTAGTTGAGAGAAAGAGAAGGTAAAGCGAGATAGATATCGAAAAAAAGAAGGATCTTGAAGAGCGACAGGAGTGAAGGAGACAGAAAGATAGAGAGGTTGTTGAAGGTTCTCCTGATGGAACTATTGAATTGTTCAATATTTTGCAATATTTCAAAGTCAAGTGCAGCCAACTGTGCGAAATCGAATGTGAACAGAATGCGCTTCAATTTGATGACATTGACAGACAAAGGGAGAATGAGAAAGAGTGAGAGAAATAGAGCAGAGGAATGAGAGAGATAGAAAAAATATATATGTGAACAAGAGTATGTATGTGGATATCAAGAGTGAAGAAAGAGACAAAAAAAGTAGAAGATCCAGATTTAGATTTGCTTCTGTTGAAATGAAATTCAAACCGAAAATCAACTTGGAGAATTCGATTGCTTGGGAGAATACTTTGCAAATTTAATGGTAACAGATTGAAGGAGGTACTTTTTTTTCTATCTGTCTATTTTTCTGTTATTTCCTCTCTATTACTCTCTGTCATACTCTCCCTCTATCTCGCTCACACTATTCCATTTTCTCCTTGTCTATACAATTATCTCCTTCCGTCCTAGAGTCCTTCATTATATGCTTTTCCTCCTCTATCTATTTATTTTCATCAGCTCTATTTGAATTGTTTACCAGCTTTTAGAACCGACTGTAGTTAAAAACAAACATCAATTTATCTCTCTCTCTTTCTATCTCGTTCTCTCCCTTTTATATTCCACACACGGTTTTCAATCAAATGAGCTGCCAAAAAGCTTCAAAGCTTTTATATCCGGCTTTGCGGGAGGTTCCAGCAAACATGATAACAATAACAACAACAACAACAAAAACAATAGCATGATTGACTATAAAAACAACAAAAACAATGACGACGACCTGATTGACTACAACAACAACAACGACAATGACGCCGTCGAACGACAACAACCACAACTCAATTTAGAATGTCAATTTTCAAATTATAACGTTCGCGCCATCGTCCGCTGCAGCGCTTTTGCATAATTAATTGGCAACGCCGTGCGCTCGTCAGACGTCGCTCTCTCTTTCTCTCACTCTCTTCCACTCTCTCCTCGTTCCCCCTTCGGCCCTTGTCGCGTGCCAGCCGAAGCCACGACGTGACGCGGTTTTTCGTTGCCGCTGAAAGAGCCGAACGCCCCGATGGCAACACTGGCTGTCAGCGTTGCCAATTAACTGGTTATAGACACGCGTTTTTGTGGGGCGACTGTGGATCGGTTTTGTTGTTGTTGTAGTTCTTCATCTAGTTGTTGTGTGTGTGGAAAATTGTGGGCGTTCGCGTGACGCGTGGCTCGCGCAAGTTTGTGGCAATCACAAGCTGTGGGCGTGGTCGAGGGCGGTCGTCATCCGTCGCAGTGCGCAGTGTGGGAAAGGGATGGCAGGTGAATTGATTGATTGTCTTTGTCACGCGTCAATTTAGTTGTAGCTGTTGTTTTTGTTATTTGTGTTTTAATTTCCATTGACAAAGGAGAAAATAGAAAACAATTTTAATAAAACGACTTTTCGACATTTTCCAACACTTGTTTCGAGAGGACGCCATTTTGTCGAATTATTATTTTTTTTTTCTTATTATGATTGTGGTTGTTTTCGTTTTTTTAGTTCTTTTTAAAATTAAGTCATTTGTCGCCATATTTGTCGAATTAAAATCCACACGAATATTCGCTAAATGCTTGAATATTTGCACGCAAACACGATGTTTCCGTTTCATTCGCCATCGCCCTCACTCTCAAACACCAATTTCATTTCCTCTCGCTCTCTCCTTCTTCCCCACTCCCTGTCTCTCTCTCTCTCTCTCACACTCACCCTTTCGCCATAAACATCCACATCCGCTTTCACTTCCGTTCCCGTTCGTTTCTCGCATTGAATTTCCAAATTCCACGGTGATTGGAAAAATAATATCATTTTTTATTCGTTTCTATTTTGTTTTTTCCTCCAACGCCCCCTCAGCCACTCCCCCTTTCTTTCTCGATCACGTTATGCACGCCATCCGTGTGACGGGAAATTGATTTCAGATTTCACATTTTGTGGAATTTTCGCGGTCAACAAAGCGATTTCAGAAGGGATATTTCAACATTTCACGGACACAAATATCGTGAAATCCTACATCAATTTGTGCAACGGGATTTTTCAATATTTTTGTGATATATTTTGACATATATTGTGAAAAGATTTTTCTTCACAATTTTCCCCTTCATTCCTTATTCGAAAATTACAGAAATAACGTATTTAAAAATATAACCTTTTATATAATTTTTTTTATAAAGGTTAATCCATTTTTCGTCAAAGCTCAAACGACCGTATTGATCTTATTCTATATGCAGCTGATGTTCGTCTCGATCGCCTGCTTCTCGCATCTCGTGTTGCAGCGACAACAATTGCTTCGCCACCTGATCGAGCAATATCGACTTGTTCAGAGGCGTTTGCGTCGTCTCGGCCACATCGGCCTCCAGTTGGATGAGAGCTTCATGCGGTTGATCTACTGCCGTTGCTTCAGTTCCCTCGTGGCCTCGGTCGCCACCAGTCACCCCGTGATGCTGCTACCCATTTACCTCATGCACATGGTGCCCTATGAGTTGCGCTACCGCGCCCACTTCCTGATCATGCTCACCGTGTTGAGATTTTATATGTTTCTCAATCGTCAACTTAACTTCTATCGCTCGCATCACATGGAGAATCGAGGGAATGTGAAATTTCTTCGTCGGATGATCAGGATCCACCGTCAAATCGGGCGTCTAAATGGCGAACTCTATGCGTGTGTGTCGCCGTTTTTGCTCCATGTAACATGTATTTTCTTTCTAATATTCCTTCGAGAGAGAAACTTTCTACCCATTGTAATACAGTCTCATAACAATATCCCATGATCTCTTAAGGACACACATTGAATGAAAATCAAAGCGAATCAATGGAGAAAAATAAGTAATAAAAATCGAAAGGAATAAAAGAGAAAATAAAATAATAAAAAGCAATAACAATAAAAAGGCCCACGAAAATTTATGTACCAAAGGTTCTCTTCTCCACCCCACTCTTTCTTTCACTCTGTCGCTCTTATTGTTGTCAGTGCAGCGTAGTTGGCAACGCAGTGTGAGACCGCGTCGCTTGAAATTCACCGCCCGCTGTGCGAACATTCATAGAAAAGGATGGGAAAATTGATGAGTGGTGCGAGTGAAAGAGAGAAGCGCAATTTGCTATGACATTTTAAGTGAGGAAATTTTCACTTCGACTATGAAATTACACAAATTCAATTTTTATAATTTCGTTAAGTTTTGTCCGACGACGGCGGGGGGCCGGGAAAAGGAAAGGAGGATGAAGTAGATGGAACTGAGGGAAGGATGCATTGTTCATTGAGAAACGAGAACGGGAAACATTTCTGTAGCCTCCGAGTGACAACTGTTATTTTTTCAAACTTTATATTTTTATTTTGGACAAATGTTTTCTATTTTAAATAGATTTCGGAAATGTGACAGACTTTGGGAAACGCCCACTACTTAAATTGGGCAAAATTTCCATCTAACATGTAGTTAATAGAAAATGTTCGTAAGTTATTTGGAATGAAAATCCGTTTTTCACTTTGACTCATGTATTGTAAAAAATCGATCGTTTATATATTTCTTGTTAAATTTTGAAAACAAAAAATGGATGTTTCAAAACAACTGCAAATTGTATCAATAATCCAAAAAACTTGAATTTTAAATTCTTCTACTTAAGAAAAATTGTGCCATAAAATTAAAAAAAAAATAATATTTAAATATTTCAAATAGTAGTAAATTGAAAAATTAATCAAATAAAATTATTTAATTTCAATTAATTGCAAATCAAGTCAATAATCTAATTTTTCACTTTAACATTGTCTTTACACAATGTCTTTCCTCGATGTCCTTCTCAATGTCCTTCCTTCTATTTCCCCCCCAACGGCCACCGTCTCATCGAAGAGCTTCCAACCTTCGCCCACCTAAGATTGTTGCCATCCTGGATAGAAAATTCCCACTGCGAAATCCCTGAAATTTTCTCATCCTGCCTCCGAGTCGTCGTCAGGCAGGCAGACAAAAGGAGAAGGAGGTGGACATGGCAGATGAGACGAAGGACATGGTGAAGATGGAGAGGAACAGAGAGAAGGAGGAGGCGTGGTCGACGAAGGCGAGGAGGAGTCAAGGGGCGGATCTTGGATTGTCACTCACTAATGATAACAAATGCTGTTGCCCGGCCAACAAGTGATGAGCCACCGCGGGAGCTCAATGAGCCGGAGAGAATGAGATAGAGATAGAGAAAGGGAAGATGGCGAGAGAGGTATAGTGAAGGAATGAGCAGGAACAACTGTATCAGCCGAGGACAAGAGAAGCCAAGTGAAAATCTTCGGAGACCTCACGACGTAGCTTCTGTCAATTTGCAGCGAGAACGAAATGAATATGAATGGAATCGAATCGAGTCGACGGAGAGGAATTTATAAGGAGAAAGAGAGAGGGAGAGAGGAAACTGGAAGGAAAGAAAAGGCGTGTCGTCACTTCGAGGCGACTGACAGCGACTCAGTGATGGAGATGGAAGGCTGGATGAATGGAGGTAGATGGTAGGAAAAAAGGAAGGAAGGGAAAAAGATAGTAAGAAAGGAAGGAAAGGAGAATGAGAGGAAGAAAGGAATGGAGGAAGAAAGAGAGGCAGGAAGGAAGGAAGGAAGGAAGAGTGGCTGATGCAAGGACTCGATGAGAACACGGTAGGGACAGAGAGAGGGGAGGAGAAAAAGAAAATTATATAGAGAGTAGGAGTGAGATGGAAAAAGTGAGTAGGGAATGTGATAGAAAGAGTGAGTTGAGAGTGTGATAGAAAGAGTAAAAGAGGTTGAGAGATAGGTGGAAATAGTGGTGGAAGAAAAGAATCAAAATGATGAGAACTGAACTGAGCAAGAACTTGGCACGCGATCCTCGCTGAAAAGGAAGCTGGTAGGGAGAGGGAGAGGAGGATGGTAGGGAGAGGAAAAGAGAGAGTAGAAAATGACAAAGAAGGATAGTGATGAACAGAGCGAAGTGTGGGTGAATGAGGTTGAGAAGCTTCCACATGAGAGAGAGAAGGAATCCACCGAGAATGAGACAAAGACAACGAAGCTACCGACTAGAATCCGATCCGATGCGACTGACTGACGTTCGATGAGGCATTGAGAAAGGAGAGGTGAAGGAAGAAAGAGGAGAAAGATGTATGAAGCAGAAGGATAAGGGGGAAGTAAGAGAAAGAAGGTGGAAGTAGGAGGATGAAGAAAGAAGATGGGATGATGACAACGGGGAGTCAGAGGAGGATGGACGAAGTGATGAGCATCGTTGGCGTTGGCTGGAACACATGTTCATGTGCGAGAGAAACGACATTTTGATGGGAAATTGATGATGATTGAGTGCATATCACAAATGATGCTGCTGATGCTCCCGACTCTTCGACTTCAACTACCGACATCGACAACGATGACACCGCCGACTTCCCGCTGATGCTGCATCGGTGCAATTTTCGCAAAAAAAAAAACACGATGAGTCGAAGAAAAAAGAGTCAAGGAAAAAAAAAGCGAAAGAATCGCAAACGAACCGGATATAACGATGGAACGAGATGTCGAAGTTGGGATGAGTGAAGAGAAGGAGGAAAAAAAGCAAGCAAAAAAAGGCATGGAAGAAAACTATCATTGATATTGATTTCCTGCTCATGCTGCTGGTGATAAGGAGACGGTGATCAATTTTCAAATTACCAACCCACCATAAGAGAGAGGCGAGGAGCAAATGCAAACCTTCCACGCACATGGGGCTCTCGTGATGAATTGGATGACAAGGATATTTCCTGCTCACTCACACATACATATGTCCAATAACTTATTGAAGCCACACCACATCACAGCTCTTTTAATGGTTATCGCATAATTTATTGAGGTTGAACTTTTCATTGGGATTTCGTGCGATTTTCTCACGATTTTCTTTCTTCTTTCTCGTTATTGTTCCTTCTTTTTCGTTATTGTTCCTTCGTTTTCGTTATCTTTCTTTCTTTCTTATTCATTCTCATTCGAATATTCTTTACTTTTCCTTTTCATTAACCCTTTATCTCTCTCTTCTTCCTGTGCAAAATTCTTGACCAATGCTCCCACAACTCTCTCACCTCATTCTCACACTCTGCATTCCTTGAAACTAAATTTCCATAACTTCGAAACTCCCTTCACTTCCACGTCCAAATACCCCTCCTCCTCCTCCTCCTAGACTGAGAGCAAAAATAACCCATGTCCATTTATTTTCCCATAAAATTCTTGCTTTTATTTCTTTTTTCTCTCACTCATTCCCATTTCAATCACTTAACGAGACGCCACGCTCTAGAAATTGCGGTAGAAGCCAACGTACGTCACTTCATTCTCTCTCTCTCCCTCTCACTCTTTCACATTCTTCACCTCTTTTTCGAACTCTTCACCTTTTCCATCTCGTTCTTCTTTTCGTTGCCCCTCGACACACTTCGATGTGTGCGTGAATTTATTCGCGAGGCCATAAGAAGTTGCATTTTATCGTCATTTAGCTAAATCGATATGCAATAAGGAGACCAGAACGGTAAGAGAGGACGAGAGAGAGAGGGAGAATAATGTGTGAGGCATGCAGGGAGGGAGCTGGAGAAGAAGATCTTGGTCACGAGAATTATTTTCTGTGGACGCCAACTGAAGTTATTGAATTACTTTCAACAACAAAAAGTGGTAATAAAAGCAAGAACAGAAATAACAACAGCAAGAGTTATAACAGCAACAACAACGGTAAAAAACCACAACAAGGCAACAACAACAACAACAAGAATATCAATACAACAACGTCAGAAATACCAGAAATAACTGACCACGTTAACCAACTGATGAATCGAAAGTGGTAGAAGCCATTTAAATGCTAAGCATTTACAGTAAGAGAGGGAGAGAAAGAGGGAGACAGAAGATTGTGTAAATCTTTCGATTGAAACGATGACGACTGAGTGCTGCCAATGATGTTTTTGTTATAAATTTTACTTCTTGTAATTGATATTGTTGCTGTATTTTTATTGCTATTTCATTGATGTTGTTTCAATGATGTTATAGTGTTGTTATTGTTGTTATTGTTGTTGTTGTTATTGTTGTTGTTATTGTTGTTGTTATTGCTGTTGTAGTAGCTGTTGAAGTTGTTGTTATTGTGATTTCTGTTAATATTACTGTTGAAGTTGTTGTTATTGTGATTTCTGTTAATATTACTGTTGAATTTGTTGTTGACGTTGTTTTTGACTTGCTCCAGACGCTGTTTTTAATGTCTTGTTAATGATGTTGTTAATATTTCATTTCTTGTTGTTTTTGTTTTCACATTTCTGCATTATTTCATTCCCGTTGTGAATATAATTATAGCCATAATTGCTCCTGATGACGACCACGATGATGATGATCGTTATTAGTCTTTATTGTTGCTCCACTTAACTGATCCTTTCTGTTTATCCATTTGTGTTTTCCCCTTTCGACCCCTTCTTCTTTTTTTTTCATGGGAATTTATTTCAATATCACGTTCGAAATCCAGTCTTCTCAACTACTCAAGGTGAATTTTATTTTACTTTTTAGATCTATTTTCCACACTCCAAGAATATAAATACTTGATATTTGAGAATAAAACCAAGATTTCAGAATCATGTTGGGAATCACTGGATATACAAACCTGAAATGAAAAGGAGAAAACCATAATTAGTATCAGAGTTTATGGAATGGAATCAGAATAGAAAATGTTTCTCAATAGATCAATAAATTTTTGCATAAGAGACATTTTTCTGAAGATGGGGAAAATGATTTTAAATTTTAGAAAAAAAATAATTTTTTCCACACATTTTTTTGGGCCGATTATTTTTCACTCATAAAATCCAACAAAAAATTACACAAAATATCGTATAGAAAAATGACGAATAAAATATAAAAACACGAAAAACATAAGATAGCAAAATATGATAATGAAATTTAGATGAAATTAGAGAAAAAAAAGTGTGTGAAATATGAGATGGTAATTTAAAAAACAATAAAAACACACATTAAACGAGTGAAATGTATGCTAATGAAGAGCTTCGTGAACCGGAAGCGAATGGTTTCCAGGAAGGAACCGCAGGACCTCCAACCGGAAAGCGAACCCTCCCTAGCAATAACAATTAGAGGGGAAGGAGAAGGAGACCGCAGAGACGTGAGAAAGAGAGAGAGAGAAGGAGAGCGAGAGAGAAGGAGAGCGAGAGAGAAGGAGAGCGAG
The DNA here is from genome assembly GCA_017309665.1 of Coelopa frigida. Lineage (NCBI taxonomy): Eukaryota > Metazoa > Arthropoda > Insecta > Diptera > Coelopidae > Coelopa > Coelopa frigida. The sequence goes on along the minus strand of CM029565.1, from coordinate 8,277,127 downwards.
AGAGAAGGAGAAACCAAGAGAGACGTGAAAATAATGCGAGAGATAGAAAGTGAAAAAGCAATAGCGGCGAATTTAATGTGGAAAATAATTGTAACATTTGGTTTTTAGTGGTTGGCAACGCGGTCGTTCAAAGACAGCCGTAGCAACAAATCGACGACAACAACAAATAGATGGCAACAACGACAACAACAACAACAACAACAACAACAATCGAGAAGATGAGTGTCCTTCGGCTCAAATGGTCGAAAAGTGCAAATTGCTCGGATTATGTTTGCGAAATGTGGCCAAAGTGCACAAAAACAACATCAAAAAAACCAACAATTTGCAAAGACAATAAAAACATAAACATGAACCGCCACAACAACAATATCAAGGGTTACCAAACTGGAATTAGTGGGTTTTTGCGTTTTGAAAGTCCTGCAAATGTTTGAGTCGACTCAAACGTGTGTGCGTTTGTTAGTATATGTGTGACTGAGCTAGTCTATACAATGTATGTGTAATAGAATGAGAGTGTATACAATGTTTGTGTAATAGAATGAGTGTGTATACAATGTATGTGTGAGTGACTTTGAGTGACTCCATTGTGCACATAATTGAAGTTTCGAGTTTCAAAACTTTTCACAAATGGCTACAGTTGAAAGCTGCTGGATCGAGATGGATGGATGTTGAAAAGAGTTGGAGTTGAGGGTTCAAAATGAGAATGGAGGACTCAAAAATTGAGAACTAATGGGGTGGAGGATTCTGCATTCGAGGGAGGCGAAGACGCCACAAGCGACAGATGATGCCTTGAAAGGCGATCCTGCTTCTGAAAATGGGGCAAAATGTTTTCAAAGCGAATGCGAGAGAGAATTGCGAAAGATATGCGAGAAAATTAGGGAAAATCTGAGAGAATATTAGGAAGAATATGCGAGAGTATTCAAGGAAAATACACGATAATAATCGGGAAGGGGAATTGGGTTTTTATTATAAGAGAAAATATTCCGTATTTTCTTCAAGGGATGATATCCGTTTCGTGGGCATTTTCAAATAATGAGAATATTGTACCAAAAAAAAAAACGAAAATAATGAAAAACTTGTGCCAAAAAAGGGGAAATTTATCAGATAGCAAAATTTTATTAAAATTTCAATAACATGACTTTCATGAAAAACTCACAAAAAATATTATGAAAAAATATATATAATACATTAAAATTTCTCTAATATACAAAATTACTTTAATATAAAATATGATTATTTTTTCGAAGAAATTGAATATATAAATATAACTATAATTTAATTTAAAATAAAAAAAAAAACTATAAACTTTTACTGATTCTGTAAAATGTAAATGAATAGAGAAATTATTAATTTAAAATCATATAAAAAATTGTGTGTAAATAAAAATTAAGAAAATAAATTTATTTAATTTGAAATCAGTTTGGAAAAAAACTTGAAACAAATGGTTCCTGCCCACCAAGTTCTCGTCATTGCCCTTCTCCTCATCCCCCTTGAGCATGGTGAATTTTCTCTGGTGCCATGAGAAACCAACGACCATGTTCAGTCTAATATTCCCGAAACAGATGAAAGACATAAAAACGCATTAGCTGCCAAATCCGGCCAACAAACTGCAGCTCAACGCACCCGAAATGAACACACACCAACAAATAAAAGGCACACCAACAAACATATCGAGAAATATTCAACAGCGCACAAACATTTGGAGCGAAATACGCACACACACATATAGAAATATACGGAAGCCACCCCTCGTCGTCCTTCGGTTACGGATGCGAGCGAAAAATTAAATAAATCCGTTGCTCGTCTGAAACTCCTGGTGGTTGCAGGCGATGGGAGGGTGAAGGATACCATTGTGAAAGCAATAACAACAGCTTCTGAAAGCAATAACAACATCTCCTGAAAACAACAATAATAAAAACAACAACAAAAAACGATTGGCAAAAGGATTCCGAAAGCGCTTCTAATGAGCGGCCATAAATTACTCAAGGCTCGCTCGCAATGCGCTTCAATTTCGGGATCCCTTTCGACAAAGAGGGGGAGGACGAGGCAAGCCAAGGTATGATAAGGGAGAGAACGATACAAAATACGGTAAGGGGCGGTAAGGTATGCCTCTAAGGGGATGATGGTTCCATGATTCGGAATTCGAAACCTGACTTCAACTTCAACCGACCGACAGAAGCACGTGCTCACATTTCCGTAGCCTAGCGATGCGTTTCGTGGCCTGAGTTTTGGTCTGACTTCAGTAGTTTGAGGCAGTGGGGGTTGGATCCTTGCCCTTGGCTTGAGGTGGGCCATGGACGAAGGGGTTCGCGATGAAGTGGACCATGTGGAAATAGGCTGGACCTCGATGGGGCTGACGATGTCCACTGCTTGAGGTTTTCCGTGGTCTGAGGTTGTCCATGGTCCGGGAATCTACATGGTTTGAGTTTGTCCACGATTTCCTTCTGACCATGGTCCGAGTTGGACCTCGGTTTGCGGTTCCGGGGAGGCAGGCGTCAGCGCTTCAGTGAGGCAGCAAATTGAGTTTTAAATGAAACTCACCGAGATACAAAGAGAAAGAGTGAGCAAGAGAGAGACCATTTGAAACCCCATCAAAGGGGACGAATCCTGACCAAAGTGAAGCTCTTTCGCTGCCATCTAAACCTTTCATTCGGTTTTAATCACCCTTTCGTCTAGCCATTCATTAACTGGAGATTGTCATGGATTCACATGAGATTTGTGGAGATTCTTCTCCTACAATTAAAATATCCAAATATCCCCATTGCAGCAAATAACTTCAACCACATGCATTGAAATACCCCAATGTATTTGAAAACCAAAAAAACTCATTCCATTAAAATATCCCCTGGTACCATGAAATATCCCCTTTTCATTTGAATTTCCTCCTTTTGCTCATTTGATTAATTACCATGGACTCAAGAAGCAGAAAATTGCGAACTTAATCAAGTGGTGCGGAATCTCATCGAACCACGACGACACCTCATGACTTCTTCTCTAATTTTCTACTTTCAAATCCTAAATTAAAATGTCTCCGACCTCCATGGAAATTTTTCCTAAGAGATGTAATTTTTCTGTTATGTCTTTTTTTCTCTACAATTGTCTGTAGAAATTTCTCTCTACGTTTTTCTCCAAAATTTTCCCTATACACAATAAATTATTCTTTACAAAAAAATGTCTGTACAGTAAAATTTTCTTCAATAGAAGAAACAGAAAAATTCTCCTCTACAGAACAAATTTAATTTCAATACCGAAAATAGACACGTTGTCCTGACAGACAAATTAAAGCTTTCAATCAAAATATTATCCACCTTCCCCCCAGGCGACGATCAACCTTGGGATTGTCACGTGTTTTTAATTTACCTTCCTTACCTCAGCTGGGACTCCACCTCCATCAACTTCATGGCGAGACACCCCCCTCCCCACCATCATGACGAATTCCCCTCCATCAACCCATAGAGAACCAATTCGAGGAATTTTCTACGATTAATTTCCCTCGCCTTCCTGACTTCGTCTCGGTCGACGATGGAGGAAGACGCCAAAGATGTCGAAGTGAGAGAGAGAAAGAGATATGGGGAAACAAAGGTAAATGAATAACAGCAAAGAGAAAGAGAGCGATTGTTTTAGTGGAGAGACAAATTAAAGCTTTCAATCAAAATATTATCCACCTTCCCCCCAGGCGACGATCAACCTTGGGATTGTCACGTGTTTTTAATTTACCTTCCTTACCTCAGCTGGGACTCCACCTCCATCAACTTCATGGCGAGACACCCCCCTCCCCACCATCATGACGAATTCCCCTCCATCAACCCATAGAGAACCAATTCGAGGAATTTTCTACGATTAATTTCCCTCGCCTTCCTGACTTCGTCTCGGTCGACGATGGAGGAAGACGCCAAAGATGTCGAAGTGAGAGAGAGAAAGAGATATGGGGAAACAAAGGTAAATGAATAACAGCAAAGAGAAAGAGAGCGATTGTTTTAGTGGAGAGAAGAGGAGAGCATTAAAAACACATGTTACCGTGTTTGGTAAATTGCAAATCCAATTAAAATCATTCACAGGAACAACAACAAGAAAAAGCTAGAGTAGCAACTGCAATAAAAACAACAATAACAAGTGCAACAACAACACCAGCAACAACTGCAATAACAAGATAAGCTGTAGCAACAACAACAACAATCACATCAATAAGAAAAACACTATGAATAGCAACAACAACATCAACACCGATGTGTCTGGAATTTTGAGTACACGGTAGGTAGGTCCATAAATAGAACTATTGACGAGGTTCTCTCTTCATCCTCATCCTCCTTATCTTTCTTCTCCTCATGGGACGATGCTGACGTCATTTAACGAGCTGCTCCTGAAATGAATGCTTCGTGTTTTTATTGTTATTGCTTTCGATCGATCCCAGAAGGGAATTTTGTACCAATTATTACTGCATAATAAACCTTGAACAGGGAATTTACAAGGGATTTTTTCCGATTTCGTTTTATAAGCAAGGGATTTTTTTCCGTGTTTGTTCCATAAGCGAAGGATTTTTCTATTTTCATGCCATTAGCAAGGGATTTTTCCGTTTTCTTTTCCGAAGCGCGGAATTTTTCTCTAATGATTTGATGGTATAAGTGACTATTTCAATTTCTTCCTTAAAAGGAAACTAATTAAATTGATCCTAGACCACCGAGAAAGGAGAGGGAGAAGAACGAAGATTTTATCGAAGTCGAAATTAATGGGTATTCAATTATATCACCTTCGTAGGAAAAACTCTTCATTGAAAACTAATTAATTTCCCTGCATTAAAATAATTATAATCTTCATGCATAACTTATTAATTTCCATCAACCAATTGATGATTATATTGATGATTTTTAGGATAGGATTTTAGTTCTGAATAAATGGATGATTAAAATTCTAATTATTAATAGCATGACTTTAATTCTGAATAAACTGATGATTAGTAGGATGATTAAAATTCCTAATTGACCACTCATTTCTAGTACATCTTTATTAAATTGAACTAAGGCCCAAAATATTTCCACGTAGATTTCACCTCAATCCCAAATATTTACCGAATTCCTAATAATCCCAGTAATTCGAATTTCTCTCTAACTCCAATTCTATGTCGCATACTTTTCCCACCCTCGCAATGAAATAATTTCACCAACTCTATTTCCTCCAATGAATTCCTTATCTGGCTTTCCAAACCAATTGTAATCCTCGTTGTAAGGATTCGGGTTTGAATTCTTGCAAGGATCATAATTAAAACTTTCATACCACTGAGTTATTTCCATCTTCATTACAAGGGGACAGCAAAAATTTACCCCTAAAGCGGACCTCAATGAAATTTTACCTTTCCTTTATCCTGTTCATCTCTTGCATACCTCATTTCCTTAACACGAAATTCTCAAAGAATTCATCTGAATTTCTCTCTCATTTAATCGGAAATTATTTCGGTCGTATACAAAATATCCCAACGAAAGAAAAAGTTTCCCCTCGTCAGAATTTCACTTCATTTCACAAAAATATCCCTCCCTGGTTCCTTCTAATTTTTCTTTCTGAAAAAAACATAGCTAAAGGAAAAGAGCGCAAAATTGAGAAAAATAATTGATTACACTCGCACGTGTTCGCAGGCCGCCTACTGCGGGGACAAAAAGGGACCGATAGATGGTGAGGGAGAGGGAAAGAGAAAAAGAGGGGGAGAGAAAAGGCAAATGCACGCAAAACGTGAATTTATTTAACGCGGAACACACGGCGTAGCCCGAACCCTGGGATGTCCTTTTCCATCGGTTCTGCCCGTCTACAAGTTCTTGGCCATCGTTGTGTTGTCCGTAATGAGTTCGCAAATGCGTCCGTAAACACGCTTTAATCGCTTTTAATAACACTCCAAATGACAGAGGTGGGCAAATTGAACGATTTACATGCTCGCCGAAGGACCACGACGTTAATGACTCGAGACGCGGCGGGCGGTGAATGAAGGAAGAAAGTAACGGACGGGGTAAAGGAGATTTTTACCAGAGAGTTGAAGAAGGAAATATAAGACATGATGACCAGAACAATGGAAAATGTTTGTGTTTTAAAATTTACATAAATATATTAAATTAAATGTTAAAGGTTTATGAAAACTACAAGAAAACGCATTTTTAAAAATACTATGGAAACTAATTTGTAAACCCATATAATACAGATAAATATAAAAAAATATTTTCACCAACCACATAACTCAAAATAAAATGTTGAATTTTCATCCATTTTTACCCCAAGTAATTCAACTTCTCGAAGACTTTACCAATGGTAATTGTCTACGAAGAGTACACCACGAAACTTCTCCACATGTATTCAACAAATCCATGTAACCAGGACTTCCTTCCTCCACACAGAAACTCACACCAACTATATTTACAAAGCCTACGCTATGGTATGAGAATATTTCGAGAGTTGGGGTAAATATGGAGTCTATGGATATAGTATATCCGGACCATGCAGATGTAATTACGGAGAGCCCCATGGTGCATACTTGTTAATTACACTTGACTGGATTTTTCCTCCGCGTGTCCGGCACGACTCAAACATTACAGGCCATTAATCAAAACAAGGTACGGATGTGAAAGAGAAAGAGAAAGAGGGAGCAGAGAGAGAGGAAGATGAGAGAACGAGAGGGAGACAGAGAGAAGGAGTGGGCTGAAGAAAACTTTTGCCGGAACTTGAGAAGGTTGCGTGCCGTTTCCTTCTGTTGGAAAATAAATGAAAAACCAAAAGGTGCAAAGGAGAGAAATATGAAAACGAAACTTGGGTTTCATAATAAATGATTGCAAACTCTGTGCGATGTCAGGAATGTGATGACGACGAAGACGATGAGGACGAGGACGACAACGAAACCGACGATGATTGGTGAAGGGAGAACTCAGAGAAGAGCAGAAGACGAAGATCGCCTTAAGACTCAGAACCTGGTGAAGGTTTTACTCGAATTTATTTCAAGAAGCAAAACAATGAGTTTCATTGGTAATAGTTTTTACGTGATTCAATTTACACCACATCAATCACTTGGGCCACGGTTCGGCACGAGGACTCGGGTAGGCCAGACACATGCCTTCGCATCGAGGACTTCCGGTCGGCTCAGGTCGACTGAGGGTCGGAGGTCGGGTCGGCTGAGGTGCGGGTGTCGGGTTTTAAACCGAGTGACTTCGTTTGGATGAGGGCTTTGGAGGCTTTTTCGCCATCGATCGATTGAAATTCACAATGCCTTTCGCCAACTAATTCAAACATCGACCCCAGCATGGTCTCCCCCACCCTTAAGCATTTCGCCCCCTTCCATCCACTCCCGCCCCTGGTCGACTTGTCAGAGCACGTGAAATTAAATTACAAAATGCGAATTTTCATTTCATGGAGCTGGGGGGAACCACGTTAACCTAACCCTGGGCAAGAATTCATTTAATCACACGGCAACCAGGAAAGGGCAAGACAGAAAGAGAGAGAGAGAGAGAGAGGGTGCGATAGAAAGAAGGAGAGTGCGAAAGAGAAATTCGGAGAGTGTGAGAATGACGATATGAGGGGTCTAAAAAGCCCATCACTTGCATTATTTGCAGAGACAGAGAGTGAATAAATGGAGTTAGATTGAAATTAGAAACAGGCTCGAAGTTAAAAAGGGAGACAGAACGAGAGGATTGGGTGTTAGAAAGGGCAAAAGAATGAAAGAGAAGAAAGAAGGGTAGAAATGGTGAAAGAATGATAGAAAGAGAAAGAGAGATAGAAAGAAAAAGAGAGATAGAAAGAGAAACAAATGTTAGAAAGGGTAACAAATGTTAGAAAGGGAGAAAGAAATATAGAATGAATATGATAGATAGAGGAAATAATCATAGAGAGAGGAAAGAATCATAGTGAGAGGAAAGAGCAATAGAGAGAGAAAGGAGAGCGAGAGAGGGAGATAGAGACAGAGAAGAGTTCAGGGAGTGAACGACGTCGTTTATGACGGCCAAAGTTCGTTCGCCGGAAACGGAAATGCGCAGGCAAATGTGAGATTTCAATTAAATTTCCGTTTTAATCACTTTTGGAGTGAACACTCTTTGTTGTTGTGGTAGTTATTGTTGTTTTTTTTTTATTGTTGTTGTTGTTCTATTTGTTTTTGTTCTTATCGTTGTGTTCTGTTTTCAGTAGCCTGACGTTGCCACAAAAAGGCATTCGTCCGCTCGAACTAAACGCAAGGACCGACAGCAACATTCGACGCCCTTTGAGTCGGGTCGACAACGCGCTCTCGACAGTTGTTTGGCATTTGGCAGGGGTGGAGCGTGCACCAGGGCTGCCACGTCCACGTCATTTGGGGCTGCTTCGTGGACGTCATTCGTCTTGTGTGCGTGAGCGTGAGGTGGAGAGAAAGACGAAGACGAAAGACGAAACCAGGAAACCACTTGAAGTCGAGGGAGAAGTTGAGAAGTGTGGGCTTCCGTTGAGCGTGTTTCGGAACTAAAGTTGAAATCTTACTACGAAATCAAAAGATTTTCAGGAAATCAATTTAGAGAATTATTATATTTTTATAATGTTTATAAATTTTTATAATTTTTATTTTTTTTTTTTAAACATTTATAATTTTCATAATTTAAAAATATTTATAATTTACATATTTTTCAAGATATTGAAAATGATGATTCAAATGATATTCTGAAATCTTCTATGAATCCTCTTTCTTTTAAATACCCGTCTAAACTTCAAGAATACTATTTTCCCATCGTTTAGAGAAAATTTTCCCTTGTTTACGTTTATGCATAACAAATTCACCAATTAAATGCCAACAACAGAAAATGGAAAAATTGCTTCAAGTGGCGCGAAAAATCCTTTAGAAATCGACTTCCTTTGGCGAGCAACTAAGTCACCCAGTAAGAAACAACAACAACAAGCCATAACAACAAGCAACACAACTAGAAAAAAAACCTTCCATCAAAGATGCATGCTCACAAACAAAAACAATAATAACAACAAACAACTTTTTTTATTATGCGAAAAATATTTTGTGAAAATAGAAAATTTTTCACTCATAGAAAACATTTAAAAGCCATGAAAAATTTCATCATGCGTGAAGCGAGAGAAGAAAAACACATCAAAGGAGGAGGTGGAGGAGAGAGAAAACAAGAAGGGAGAGGATGAAGAGAGGAAGAGATGGTGGAGAAAGCGTTCTAAGGACGATGGATATAAAAACTGAAAGGCGAGAGAAATAAAAACTGAAAGTTGAGTGAAAAAATATTGTGCTAGGAAAAGGGAGAAAAATTCATAGATTGACTGAAGGAGAAGGCATGAGCGAAGGAGAACGAGAGGAAATGAGGAGAAAGAGAGTCAATGAGTGAAGTAGAAAGAGACGCAATGAGTGAAGTAGAATGAGACGCAATGAGTGAAGGAGAAGAAGAGGACCATTTGAGAAACTCGTCGAAAACAAAAACCCCACCTCGTTCTCGTTTGAAATGTTCTCAGTCAGAAAATATTCAAAGCTCTTGTTTTTACTTTGCTGCCAAAGTCTGCGCAAGGACGACTTCATTTCAGAGCCGAAACCAACGACAAGAGAATCGTTTGAGCAACGAGAGGATAAGATGTGGGGAGTGAAAAAGGATCGACTGGTGTCGTTTTATTGGGTTTAAAGTAGTCTTTGGGGTCTGCATACAATTTTGTTGCTTTAGCTGTTCTTTAAAACTCGGTAAGGATTTCATTTATTTCGATTTCTTGTAGTTAATCCCAGGATTTTATTCTTCGTTACTTGTATACTATATCTACACAGATTAAGTTAGAATATGGAAAGGATTTAAAGTTATAAAATCTTCTGTTTTAAATAGAATAAAATACTTCTTAATCTTTAATTTAAAATATTGAAAATTAAATCTTCAATTTCTAAAATTTTATGAATCGGAAAAATATTTAAAAATTAGAAAAAATATTCAAAATCGAAAGTTTACAGAAAATCGCAAATGTTTTTTATTTTACAATTATTTTTCTTACTCTCGCTGGATTCCAAAGTATTTCCATAAAACAATGTTTTGATTTCTTCTCCTTCAAAAATCCAACGTTTGAGAAATTTAATCAAACTCAAATGCACTCCAGGGAAAATTCTCTTTAAAAACATATCCACACAGACACAGACAAAGAGAAGGAACAAATATGGGATTTTCCTCACTTTCTCATGAAAGGAAGGAAATTAAGGACGACGAGAAAACTAGGTCAAGCGTACCAAGAAAGTATGTGAGAGCTCTCTCATTGAGATAAAATGGGAGAAAGAAAGATTGGGATAGAGAAAGAGAGAGAGTATGAGTGAGAAACTTATATAAATATACATATGTATAGAGGAGGAGATTTTTTTCCAAATGTCTTCGTGAACATCCCTAATAACACAATAACAAAAACAACGATAAGGGAACAAGGATGAAAAGAAAACAAGGAGGAAAAGAGAAGAGGAGGAGAAGAAACAAGGACGACAGTAATAAGGAAAACCACAGTAACAAGGAGAATAACACCAACAAGGAAATGAACAAGGAAAACAACAACAATAAGATGAAGAACAACAACAAGAAAAAACATCAACCAACAACTTCGAAAACACCAGCAATAAAGAACACCAAATGTTACCCAAGAACAACAGAACAGAACAGGGTGAAATGGTAATAGCTACAAAAATAACAACAAAATCAACAACATTAATGACATCAATAACAACAACAATAACAACAACAACAATAGCGACAACAATAACAATAACAATAACGACAATAACTCCACCAACAACAACAACGTCAACAACAAAAGTCCATCGTGCGTTTCATTGTTTTTCGTCGCTCATTTGCAACATTTCCATTGCTGTTAAGAGAACATGTTGACGACGACGTCAACAACGACAACGTCAACGACGATATCTGGCAACCCGGCCCCTCACACACACACACATGCATACTCATACCCATACACTAACATCAACACACACACCGACACAAATAAGCACACTGAAAAAAAACACGCGAAACCACCCACTCGAAAACAGGAAAAAGTGATGTTCGATGAAATGAATGCGACGAAAGAGAGAGAAGGCAAATTTGCCTTCCCTTCTTCTGAGCACCCGGTCGGTGTTGCCAGATTCAGTGGTGAGGAGGGATGGAGGATGGGGTGGCAACCCCTACAAGAAAACTTACTTTCGTCGCGCACAACAAGTTTTTAAGTGTTTTTGGCTGCATTTGTTTGGGGTTATTGTTGTTGTTGCTATTAATGCTATTGTTGTTGTTACTATAATACTTGTTATTTTGTTAGATTGTCGTTGCTCCCGTTGTTATTCCGATTGTTGTTGTCATTACTCCTGTTGTTGTAATTGTTGTAGTTACTCCTGTTATTATCAACTTTTTGTAGTCATTGGTTCGGGGGCAATTTTCAAATTACAGTTATTAACGTTGTTGACAACAAGTTCTACAGCGACAGGAAATTAATTCACAACATGGATAAGAGCACGAAGGATAGGAAGGAGAAAGAGGGCGGTAGATGGAGGGGAAGAGAGAGTAGATGGAAAAAATGAGGTAGAAAGAGTCAGAGGTGAACGGGGGAAAATTTAAAGTTAGCCACCGATTGAGAAACAAAGAGAAGTTGGAGTGGAAGAAATGTCAATAAAATGTTATTCAACATCTAAAAAATACCTTAACAAGAAGAAGTCTAAAAAATATGATTTTATCGTTTTTTTTTAAGTTAATCGATTTTATTATAAAGGAATACGAGAATTTTCTTCTGAATATTTGAAATTTCCTCAGCTTATTTTTTAATTATTTTTTTTTTCCTTTTCTTATCATTATCTCATAAAGGTATGGTGTTTTTTAGTTTCCTCCCACATCTCAACCACATTTCTCTCTTCCAACTTTTCTCTCCTCTTCCCTACTTTTCCTTCTCTTCACTCTCCGACTCATCCTTCGCCGGCCTCATATCATTTTCCTCCTTCTCTTTCTCATCCTCCTCCACACATCCTCTTTGTTTGTTTATATTGTTGTGGTTTTTTTATTCACTTTATTGTTCATGTGTTGTTTTTTTTTTTCCTTGGCTTCTTCTTCTTCATTCCACCACTTATTGCCTCGTTCGTTCTTTATTTTCTCCTTCTCGTCCTCCTAGTCGGAGGCAATTGTGCAAAACTTTTGCTCCCGTTATGATTTCCTGCCTCGTATCCTTGTTGTTATTAAATAGGCTATCATTGTTGTTTTTGTTCTCATGTTGTACTCTCTATCTTTCTCCCACTTTTAGATAGACATTTATATTTTTTCTACTCCTATATTTATCGTTCTTCATTTCGGTCTGTTTTTATTTTTTGTTTGATATGTGTGTTTGTAGGTGTGTTGTTTTTTTTCTCTCTCTTTCTTTTAATGTTCTTTTTCTCGTGTTATTATTGCGTTATCCTTTTATTTCCATTCTCTCCTCGTCCATCTTGTTATCCTTCGTATATGCTTTGTTATTTTTGATCCCATTTCTCTGTTGTTCTTGTTGTTTTTCTATATTTTATGTGCTCTGCTCTTTGCAGCCTATATTAAAATATTTCGACTTCGTTGAGCTCCAGTGCTGCCAACTCCCCCTGGAAAACACATTGCCAGACAGGGTTGCCACCCTGGTCCACTCATAAACAATATTGAATTCTAACCAGCTTCCCTTGGACCTGAATCGTTCGTTATTCGCTCCACTTTTTCCAGACTTCACTTAACGACAGAATCATTTTCAGCTCTCTCTCTCTCTCTCTCATTCTCTATCTCTCTCTGTCTTGCTGTTTCCTTTAGAGTCTATGCTACCTATCTCCCTCACTCATTTCTTCTCGTTCTCCATTCAGTCGAGGTTTTTACGGATTCTCATTAAAATCCACCACAATTTCTTTTCCTTTTCACCTCCTCTCGGTTGCCTCTTTTTCTATTTCCTTTGCTTCTCTTTCTTTTCTTCTTTTTCTCTTTCTTTTTCTATTTCCTTTTGGTGTTCTCACTCATTTTGTTTTTCTTAATTTTTCTCTATTAAAACTTTGACATATTGTTCTCGTGAATAAATTCTTTTTAATGAGTTTTCTTTTATGTATAGAAACTGTCTACTGCAATTTTTTCTCTTTCTCCTTACTCAAACTCTCCTTCTCTCTCTTTTTCTCTCTCTATCACTATCTCATTCCTTCACACTAACTACCTTGTTCTTTGTCTCGTTCCTTTAATTTAATTCTGTTTTCTTGGCGTCTGAGCTTGATCTTTCTTTCACTCCTTCCATCAGTTTCTCCAGCCGGAGTTTTAATTATTTTAGAAGATGAAACATTAAAGGTTTTTACAAGAAATTCTCTCAAATATTTGCATTATGGAACTTTTTTCTATTCACAAATTACACTTTTCAAGTGAATTCGTTTTAACAATTAATTATTTCTCAAAATTTCTCTTTGTTTGGAATTTCTTTGAATTCCGATTTTAGATTCTAAATTTCAGAAATTACAGAAATATTTTCTCTCTGACGCGAAATAATTCGCAGAATTTTCTTCGACTCTGATTAATTTCTATTATTAGAAAACTTTGCTATCTTGAAATAATTTCGCTACCATACCAAAAAACTTCGACCTGAAATTCTCCACCTCCTTCAATAATTATCTTCCTTTTTCAAGAATTCCCTTCCTCCAGTCGAATTTCCAAAAAACTCCTGTCCGAAAGTTGGAATTTAAATTATTCCCTCATCATATCGAAAATTTCCCTTGGGTCTGGATTTGAGAATTGCAGAGAAGAAAAACTTTTCATCCGCATTCTTTTGCTCCAAGTTTCGTTCACTCGCTCGCTCGCCACAAGAGGTCGTTAGATCACCTAACGGTAATTGCGGCATTTAAACTTTGACTTTGGATGTCGACAAAAAATAGAAGGCAACAAAAAAAATCTACTACCAACAATAATAAAAAGAACAATTGCCGCGCAGTTGCCAGAGCAACGCATTTTACACCGCAAAAACGACCAAAAGTGGGCAATAGAAAAGCCAGACAGGCGGATAGAGAGACGGACAGACAGGAAAATAGATAGAAGAACAGACAGACAAATAGATGGAAAGACCAACAGGCTTTTGGTAGAGAACTCCAATTAATATGACGCCTAGACTTTTTCCATATACGCCCCACAGTCGACGGAAATCCCGTGGAAAACTGTTGCCATCGGTGTTAGGAGTCAATTTTTTCGGGCTTTTGTAACTTTTTCATAGAAAAATGGCAATAGAAAAAGAAATGGTAAGAGAAAAAAATAAAAAAACCAAAAAAATGAACAATGATGAAAAAAAATAAATATCGCCAAAAACTTGGCAAAAAGGCAGGAGAAAAAAGGTGAAAAAATATCAACAATGGCTGGAACTTTTACTAAGGATGGTTGTTGCTGTGGAGGTAACAGTTGTTATTTAGTAGTTGTTGTAATTGTATCAGTTGTAGGAGTTGTTGTTATTTTAGTTGTTGTTGTTATTATAGTACAAGTTGTTGTAATACTAGTCCTTGTTGTAAAAATTGTTGCCACATGCAGCAGCAGGAAAACCACATGGAAAATCGATGTTCACAATTACGCCCGAGAGACTCGCAAACCACGAGCCAAAGAAACCACAAAAAAAACAAGTACCGAGAAGAGGAGAAAAATGTCACCCGATTGGGGGCGAGAAAGCAAAAGATGAAAAGAAGAAGAGGAAGAAAAATAGAGTGGGTTCGGAGTCGGTCTCGCCTCATCAGGAAGGGCTGCGACTGCTGCTGCTGGTGGAGCGAAACCGGGGGAGCGGAGCGAAGAAGCAAACAAGTGGAAAATGTGGAAAATTCATCGTGCAGAAAGCTTTAAAACGAAAAAGAAGTAAAACGCGAAACGAAGCGAGTGAAAGAGTGCGATACAAAGAAGGAAAAAGAAGAGAAGGAAAGAAAATTGTTTTCGAAAATTTCATGCTTCCCTTGGTCCATCCGCCATTCTCCCTTCTCTTCTCGATGCTTTCACCTGATGATCTCAACCACATGATGCTGAAACCATTCCTGTACAGGACGTGAACGCGAAGGGTCGCCGACGATGAGGATGGGGGTGGAGAAGAGTTTGGTGGCATCTGGGGTGAGAGTCCTCGGCCGAGACAGAGAGGGGAAGAGGAGGGAGTGAAGAGCGAAGAGGTCTGCACTCGGTGGTTGAATGTTTACCTTTCTGATGAGTTCAACTGCACGGAAACATAATTTTAATTTCAACCTGACTGCGGTTCAGCCCAAGGGGACCCTCGAGTGGAGAAGCCAAGGAGCCAAAGGCGGCGAAGAAGATGGAGAGGAAGAAGGAGAAGAAGACCAAGAAAAGGAAGGAGAAAGGTCTAGACTGGGAAAAGACCGTCAGAAGTTTGAGCCCAAAAGTCCTAAAGCCATGCAGATCTGGTAGGCCGACTGCATGGTTGTCGATAAAAAAAAGAATGAATACAAGAAGGAATGAATGAAGGAAAGAAAGAAAAAAGGGAAGATTTAAAAACCGAGTAGGAAATAATGTGAATGAAAGATATAAAACAACAAGAAGAGAAGAAAAAACTGAGGAAGATGAAGAAAAATATGCAAAAAGCGACGGGCGGCAAAGTTTTATGAGCCACCGAAACAAATTATGAACTTTTAGGAAAGTTATTTTCTTTACAACATTTTAAGTTATTTAAAGTCGCGTAAATTTCATATTCAAAAACAAAGCATTTCAAAAGAAGAAGATGAAGAGATGGTATTTTACGATTTTTATTTCAAAACAAAATCCAGGGGTTTACGAAAATTTTTTTTTAGAAACCAAGGGCTTAAAAAGAAGTTCAGTAGTAAATGAAGTTAATGTTCTTCAATGAAAGAAATTCTAAATAATTTGTAATAAAAGGTAATCCTTAGAAACAACTGAATTATTAATAGAATATTAAAATCTCTCATTATAAGTACACACTAAAAAACTCTTGGTTATCCTTAGTTTTAAATGACTTTTCACTGTACTTTAAGAATATCAAGGGAATACCGCGGGTCACCACTACTAAAAATAAAGGTTAAAAGGGTTCCAGAACTCAGGAAATAACTTAAGTTTCAAGTGTCGAAGACTCATTTAATTTTCACGCCTCTCCTGGGTCAACTTTCCATTCATCCTTCTGCTTTTGGAATATATTTGCATTGTTGTTTGGATTGTTGTAGAACAAATTCATTTGGATAACTGCCTCAAAAATTGTTCCCTCAATAAATTATTCAAATTCAAAGCGTCAGGTCGAGACTCGAAGGAGGAAATCCCACATCGGTTCGTCGGTTCTTCCATCTAGTTTTGAAATCCCTGTTAATTATTGCAAATTCCACTCCTACGTCATTTTACATTAAATTCATTTAAATTTCAAATGTGTTTCTCAAACACTTTGTTCACTCCTTCATTCATTTGTCTCGCCCTTTCTCCAATTGTCCTTTCTCTCGTCTCTCCTTCTCTTTCTGTATTTGCTTTGGCTTCTCCTGGTGCCCTTCATTTGGCAAATGTGGGTTGACATCTCTCGGAACCGGGACCCTCATCACACTCAGCCGTGAGGGCGGAGAACGAAGACGACGATGATAAGAAGGAGGAGGAGGAATATTTTAAAGATCTTTGATTAAGATTTTCCTCAGAAGACGGGAGAAAGTGGTGAAGAAGAAGGAGTGAACAGCGTGGATCCGTTGAAGTAGCCGGGCAGATGTTGAGATGTTGGTGGGAGTTCGGGCCCAAGAGGCTGGATCCGTTTCCGGGGTAGATAGGGGTAATTAAAGTAGGTCAAAGATCCGCTTGATTTTATGGTTTGTTCAGGGATTTCAAGCGACTCACTGGGGATGGAAGGAGTGAGTTGGAAAGAGAATTTGATGGCAGTGAGGTAGAGGAGTCTTCTTAACAGCTCTTTTAAAAAAGGGGTTAATTTGTTCATAGAGAAGTTTGAGGAATCTCTGAAGAAGAATAAAATGAATTTCTCCAATAAACCAGAAACTAAAATCAAGAATTTCAATAATAGTTTACAACTATATGTCATGGAAATGAAAAATCGGTTCGATATCCTTTTACTGATTCCTCTTTAGCTTTTTCTCTACAGGAAAATGCGATGATAATAGATGGAAATTTTCCATAACAGACTTTATAAGACATGAAAAGAGTTAAAATTAAAGTAACTCCTAATATATATTTTTGTAGAAGCTATAAAATTAAACATGCCTTCTGCCTTTAATCGCCTAAAACTTCTTTATAAGTTCATGCTGATTATTCTCTCCCTATTCCTTTCTCTCTCACCGACATCCTGCTGATTTATTCATATCCTTCCGCAAAACACATACCACATAAATCATGCGGCACCGATGGCGATGGCTTCACAGGATCCTTAAAATTCATGATAATTTCATTTAATTTTGAATGTTTTTTAATATTTAATTACTTTTCGATGGTTCTGACAGATGACGCCCCACCGACATCTGACGTCCCTCTGACATATCGAGCGTTTGTGAAGCCTTCGCGAATTATTATTAATTCGCTTTTGGCCCTCCAGGAAGCAGGAGGCGGGGCCGCCCTCCTTACCAAACAAATTAATTTCAAATTTATGTAATCGATGGAGATAAAGTAGGAAAGGTGGGGGAAGGAAAGAAACGAGAAAAGAGGAGGAGCGAAGGAAATGAGGAGGAGAAGCGAAAGAAATGAGGAAAGAGGAGGAGCGAATGAAACGAGAGATGAAGGCGAACGAGTGAGCGAGAAGAAAAGAAATTGCTAATTGAAAATTAATATGCGACACCCTCAGGGATATCCTTCTCTTTCTCTCTTACCACCGTATTCTATCCATCCTTCTTCAACGATTCTCTTCATCCGTCTTCAACAATTCTCTCCTTGCTTCTTCAACGTTTCTCTCCCTCCTTCTTCCACGATAGACGATTGAGTTTCCTTGAAGAATGAGGCGGATTCTGGTCTCGTCGTGGATATTTTAATAAGCCAACTGTAAATTAGCTTCCTTTCAGTGTAAGAGCAACACACACACATAAACAAGCTCACATACAAGAATTTCCCTCGCTCTTGCTCTCCCCGATTCTCGGGTAAACACAACGAAGTGAAGAAGTGGCAGGTGGGAGGCGTCTGGTAGTCGAGTTACGCCTCCTTCACGCATCATCTGCCAGAATCCATGAAGGTGTATGTGTGTGTGTGAGTGTACTTGTGTTTGTGTGTGAGCACTTGTCTTCGTGTTGGTGTGAAGAAGAAATGAACTACGACGATGCTTCGAACTTAATTACCATTAGCCATTGAATTTAATTTGCGCGAATCCTGCTCGTAGGAAGGAAGAATAAAAGCTTCCAACAACAAGGCTTCTGAGGATTGAGAGGCGGGTGGTTGAGGGAAGGATCCTAGATGTGGATCCTTCTCGATGGAGGCATCCTTAGTTGCTGGCAGATACCAACGACGACGACGACGACGATGTCGGTGTCGATGAAGCGGCAGAAGCCGACGGCAAGTGTTGGAAGAGAAGCCCAATTAGACGTCTTCCTTAAAATGTCTACAAAGTTTGGGGACGAGGGAAGACAAGAGTAAAAGACGGGTGAATGGAGGAGGAAAGAAGGGAAGAAAATACGAACGATTAATGGGATGAAATCAAGCAGAAAGAAAAGACGAGCATACTCGATATTGATCCTACCAGCGAAGAAGATGATACAAAATCTTCATGATCTTTTCTTTATGTTATTTAAATAAATTCATCAAGATCTTATTAGTTTTTGCTAGTTTTTCAATGGAACTTTTTTTACCGCTACCTTTAACATCGTCTTCCTTTTGGAAAACCGATAAAATCCCGTCAACGATCTACCGTTAACGATATAACGTCACCCGTCGTTCTTGTGTCGATAGGAGAATGCAAGCAATTTGCCACTTGGTGCTGTCAGTCAACACATGTGACTCTTGAATAGTACGTCATCAGTTTCGGATCCTGCATCCTGCGTATTCAGTCTGAGATCCTGCATCATCAGTGTCAGGTTCTATGCCATCAGTTTCCTCCGTCCTTAGTTTCGGATTCTGTATCCTGAGACTCGAATCTCCTATATTTCACACTCTGTACAACCGGAGTCTCGTGAGTATCCCAGAGTGCTGGCATCATCAAGGACTTTGTTTTGACCCCTCTTGGTTGCAACAAAATGTAGGTATGTATATAAATTGCAAAATTCTAGGCTTAATGCAAAACACACCAGCCACAAAAACAAGAAGCACAAGGATAACAAGAACAACAAGCGTCACAACAACAAGAATAACACGAATATTAAACACCAAAACAACAACATTAAACACCAAAACAATATTAACGTGAGCCAAAGAAGACAACAACCATGATGAAAAGCAACAACACCAACGATGAGAAGCAACAACACCAACAATGAGAAGCAACAACACCAACAATGAAAAGCAACAACACCAACAATGAGAAGCAACAACATTAACAACGTTCTATGAGAAGAACGATCAACCACTCGAGAGTGAGACAGACTAACCAGAAAGAGCATAGAAGCACGACGTCGTCGACGGCCTCGTTGTCAACAACAGCTGAGGCAGGACGAACCGAAGGACGAAGAGAGGGATCTGACGACTCGTCTGCATCTGAAGATGACGCTGACGAGACGAGACGAAATGAGATGAGGTTGAAGTGAAGGAGAAGAGGTGAAGAGTAAAAAGGTAATGGTAAAGAATGAATGAGGTAGAGGTGAAGTATGAAAAGATCGAGGGGAAGAAGGCTGCAACGGAACGACTGAAGTGGCGGAGAATGTTAACGAGAGCAAGTGGGAGTTGAGCGAAGCTTGAAGCCGACTCAAAGCTGTCATTGAAATCTAGAAACCTCCACGATAGAAGCCTTTGAATCGCCCAAAGAATCAACGAATATCCTATCTATCCAGGTGTCTATCAGAGAGGATGTTCAGATATTATGAAAATCGCTTTTGAAAAATACATTATGAAATTATCCAGAAGAAAATATGGAGAAATAACATACATACAAAGAAATATCCTCCAGAAATACAGAGAAATATCCTGCAGAAAACATTCAAATATACAGATGAAAAGAGGACGAAGGACATTTGATAGAGCAACAAAGGATTTCATGAAACATAAACAAAATTATTCCATCTCCTGCATTCACAAACAATATCAGGAATTCTTCGTTCATAATCCTTTAATTGCCGCATCGTTTGGAATCCCCTCTTTCTCTCCCTCTCTTTTTTTCTATCCTCTCTCCCTCTATCTCTTTGATAGAGTTCAAGGAACTCTTTATATTCGTGCGTTCAGAATCAACATCGGCAAAACGAGTCCTTCACCAGGTTCCACCACTTGCCTTTTCTTCTTTCTGCCAACTCCCCTTAACCCTCAGTAGATCTCTTGCTCTTCCCACTCACCTTCTCATTCTCTTATTCTCTCTCATTCCCTCTAAATCTCCCTATGTCATCCTCTCATTCTCTCTTTCCCTTTCTTTGTCTTCCTGTGAGCCAGCCTCTGGCATTTCGTATTCAAAAACAAATCCTTAATCACATTCCGGAGACACTTCGGAGCCAACCTCATCCACTTATGCGTAGGAGATGACGCTACGACCTGTGTATCCTTCTGCCTCACACGCAAATACCCCAACACAAACACACAAACACACACCGATAGACACACCTAAACACAGACCCACACACGTATAAGAATACACCTGAACAAAGTTAACCCCGGTAGGAATTTTCTTGACAGGATTCTGCGAAGGAAAGAAGAGGATGAACTTTTGGTCTTTCCTTCCTGGAAGAGGGTCGTCGAAGTTCTTGGGAAAGCCTTCGTTTCCGGGATATTGAGCGAGTGAGACAGAGAAAGTGAAATAGAGAACGAGATAGAGTTAGTTGTCAAAAATTTCCTAATGGGCAGAGGTTGAGTGTTCTCCTTCTCTCTCTCTCTCTTTCCGTTTCCTGTTCGTCTCATTCGACTGTCTCGCCATTATCCTCTTTAAAGTGTTATCCTTGTTATGCCGCCTGTGTGTATTGTTTCTGGTTGTTGTTATTTTTCGTTTTTGTTTTTATTCTTCATGTTGTTGTTATTCTTCTTATTATTTTTGTTATTGTTATTCATCTAGATGTTGTTATTCTTCTATGTAGTTGTTTTTAGTCTTATTGTTTTTGTCATATATGCTCCATGTGAAAAGTAAACTTTTCATTGAAATGCAAAAAGCATAGGAAACAATACTTTGTTTTGTTGTTATTGTATTATTGTTGTAGTATTATTGTTGTAGTATTATTGTTGTTGTTTTCGAGGCATCCTTCGTTGCTTCTCTCATCGTTGTTGTAGTTGTTTTTTCCCACAACTCCCAGGATGCATTTCGCCACTCAACTCATCGTAAAAATAAAGGACTTTCGAGGTTTTCATTATTTTCCCTCTCTTCTTCTCACAGGAACAATTGAAATTGTTGTTGCAGTTGTTGTTGTTATTTTAAAGCTGGTTGTCAATTCACTTACAATTGTTGTTGTTAATGTTATTGTTGTTGCGATAAGAACCGAGGTTAAAAGCAACATTAAACTCATTACAAGCCACGAGGACACGTTGTGAAGAAGGTGAAACTCCGAGAAGAGAAACTTCTTTTTAAAAACTCAACCATAGTGGAGAGGACGACAAGGGGAAAGGATGAGGCAAGAGGATGCGTGAGTGTGAGAGAGAAAGGTTGGTGAACTGAGAGAGGAAAGAGAGCGAGAGACGCATGTATGCAAATTCCTTCCTTCTCTCTTGTTTCCTTTCATTTTCCATTTACACACATCCGCCCGAAGGTGAATCCACTGGACCATCCTGTGGTGCATTCTTCGGGCTATTTTTTTGTTCTCCTCTTTGTCTTTTCCATCACCACCCATCTCAGACCCTCCCCCGATCATCCACCGAACCTCCAGGACGACCAACCTCCAGGCTCCGACAGGATGCTCGGGTTTTTAATTTGAATTTTACGATTTTATGTAAAGGAAATTTCTTTGGCATAACTTTGTTGACTTAATAACTCTCGCAGAAACCCCACCTGACCTCATACCAAGTTCTCTCTTCCTTTCCTTTCGCTCATCTCTCTCTCCCTCTCTCTCTCTCCTTTCCATTCTCTTGGCTTAACCACAACTGCAATTTTCCTACAAGTCTTGGGCTTGAGAATTTTTTCATATATCGAGCGCATCGCAACCTGCCGTGGAATGCGAAACTTTGCCAACTTGTTAACATTGTTCCGGGGGACCCTTCATCGACTTCGCTTTCGACTTTGGGCCATAAACTTTAAGCTCCATTGTTCCGATCCCCCCTGAGGGTCCATGGGTGCGGTTCATTGTGGTGAAACCTATGGAGCCTTCGTCAAGTTTCATATATGGGAAAAATATTTTTGTTACCGTCGAGAGAATTCGTTCGAGAATATTTTTCATTGAAGAGGAAAATTTTGCACTCTTGTGGTGAGCGAGGTTGAGCCAGCTTGAGTGAGAAAGAGAGAAATAAGAGAAGAGGGAGTAAGAAAGGTGATCCATGGGTGGAAACAAGTACCAAGAGGTAACATAAGATAAGGTGAACTCAATAGAGAGAAAACTTGGGCGAAAACTTCAACGATCGAAAACACCCTAAGAAGTTCTTAAATAAAAGGAAATATTAGAGTGAAAAGAAATTCTTAAAAAAAAGGAAATATTGGAGTGAAAAAAAGTTCTTAAATAAGAGGAAATATTGGAGTGAAAATGTGAAGAAAAAGGGAAAAAAACGATAGTCAGAGTAGAAATAGTGGTGAGGAAATTTCCAAGGATCTCGAGGACAATCTGCATAATTGAGAAGGTCCACCGAGTCCTTAAAGCTTTCGATGGCCTGACTGTGTTCGGTTTCATCGTCGTTATCAGCATCGGATTCGCCATAAAAATGCAAATTGAATGAAATCTCAAGCAAAACATTAAATTCGTGCAAACGTCGCACAAAACGAAGGAAACGGAAGCGGAAATGCCATCATGACAAGAGCGCAGATGGAAGATGACGGCGGTGGTGACGAAGGCGACGACTTCAATGGAGGCGGACGAAGACAATGGAGGGATTCAATTAAAAGTCGCTGATGCGGAAGCAACACACGCGACTTTGGAGGGAGGGAGGAAAGAGGAAGAAGGAGAGAGTGAGTAGGATAAAGGAGGGAGGAAGAAGAGATGGTGAGAGGAAGGATGTGGCGGATGATGATGATTAACCAAATTATATCCTGCTGGACTCGACAGGACTCCACAAGACAAGACAGAACGAGAGACGGCGACAAATTTCGAGCACTTATCTAATTACAACGAAGGAAGCTTTTGCGGTCGAACAGAGAAAACAATAATTAAGCCAGATGGAACAGCGACAACAAATAACAAGACGAACAACGATAGCAAACACCAAGACAAATAACAACAACAATGACAACAAGGACTCAAGCGGAAATGTCACTGATGACAAACGCCATCGCGAGTTCGACCATGAAAGCGACAAAAACAACAACAACAATAGTAATAATAACAAGAACGATATTAGCGAAAACAACAACAATAATAACAATAATAAGAACAACAACAATACACATAAGAACCACAACAACAACGACAATTCCATTGGCGGCCATTAGCGATAAAACCGGAAGCGAAATCGACATTCCGTCGAGAGCGAATGCGAGAGAACGAGTCCGGAGACACAATGAGGCTGAGGTTCGGGGCCAAATGTCTCGGAGTTGTGGGCCAAAGAACTTAAGGTCTTGTGGTCTTAAGGAGAGGAGGTCTTAGGATCTGGGACCAAAAGTTGGAGAAGATCGGAGGATAGGAACAGCTTAGCATGAGGGAGATCTAAAGACGATGAGAGAGCTGGAGAGGATGTGGAAAAAAAGGAAAAAGAAAGATGAAATCGATGGAGATTGCAAAGAAGCCAATGAAACCCACCAAGACGAATTGAAAGAGAAAGCGTAAATTAAATACACAATCAAGTCGAAGATGGAATAAGAAAGAAAAATGAGGAAGAATTATATGAGAATATGTTTAAATTATAAAAAATATTGATTTAAAGACAAAGAAAGATGAAGATGAGGAAATTTAGAAAGATTTTTGAGTGAGAAAAGGTCATAAACTAAATATAATAATAAATATACATTTTGTAACAAGTATATCAAATAAAATTTTAAAAAATAGTAGCAAAGAAAAAAAGGAAGAATGAATATCTGTTTTGGAAATTAAAATAAAAACTAAAATTATGCTGAAGTAAAGATGAAACTTAAGACAATATCTCTATTGTGGAAGGAAAAAATACAACCTATCAGTCTCTTGTCATAAAAAAAAAAAGAGCGTCGACAAATTTATTAGTGAGAGTAATCAAGCATCAACGTAAAGAATGGAAGGAAGTGAGGAAAAGAAGACGACAAGATATGGAAATGAGGATGACGATAACGGCAAAAGACTGCGCCAGGATTAGTGGAAGCAATAGCAATAAAATCCTCCGCATATCCTTCCGACCGTCTTTCTTTCAGTCTGTCCGTCCTTCTGTCTGTCCGTCTTTCTGTCTTTCCATCCCACTGTCTGTCTGTCCTTCTGTTCTCCTATCAGGCTCTATCATCTTCCGAAGCTTTTCTTATCTCTTTCTTCTCATTCTCTGTCCTTCAGTTTGTTTCCTAGATTCTTTCCATTCTTCTCCTTCTCATCATTCGTCCTGATGACAACAATAATTATGTTGTAGATTCCACTGATGTTGAAATCTTTTTATTTTTGTTGTTGAGATATTCTTTGTCTGGTGATATTATTATTGTTCCTCTAATTTGTTGTTGTTCTTATTATTAATTTTGTTATTGCTGTTGATATTTTTGTTGTTACTATTGTTTTTTTTTTTTTGTTGTTGCTATTAATGCTGTTGTTGTATAACTTTCTTATTATATTATTTCAATTAGGAGCAAGAATAACGTTCATTGTTAAGAGTTCTGGGCCCTTGGCTAATGTCTCTGGTCCTTTAGTTGGTGCTGTTTTTTTGTTGTTGTTTTCATTATTGTTGTTGTCGACTGTTGTTGTCATTTCAGATAATACAAGTGGACGCCTGGCGCTCATAAAAATGGGCCACAGATCCTCTTCTCCACTCCACATCTCCCACTCCTTCCCCATCACCTCCTCCCTTTCTCTATCATTCTGCCCCTATCTCTACTTCTCTCTCTCTCCCACTCTCTATCTTATTCCCACTCATTACCTCTCTACCCATTGTGTTGTCCTTTTGTCGCTCTTCATGTTTTTTTCTTACTTTTCTTTTTGTTCTTTTTTTTTTCTCCTTCGTCCTCGTCCTTTTTGATGCCTTATTTATTCAATTATCTTTTGCTGTCCTCTTCAATTCATTTCATCTCCACGTCAGCGATATCTCTCTCTACCCCTCCACCTCTCTCTCTCTCTCTACCCCTCATCCTCCCCACTTTGGCTCCCTTTTGGATCCCGGTCGGCTCTGTTTATATTTTTAACGATAACGCATACAGAAACAGAAATTAATGAGAGCTTAATTAGCAAGATTACGCCATTAGGGGTTGCTGTCCTCATCTAAATGTTGTTGTTGGTGTTCCCGTTGTTGTTGTTGTTGCTGTTGCTCCCATTATTGTTATGTTGTTGACGTCGGGACCCGGCCTGGACTCATTTCTTCCTCCTTTCCGTTTCCCTCAATTTTTCCTCACATTTTTATCTTTGTTAATGCGCGGAACGAGAGCTTCCTTCCCTATCAGTCGGTATATCGTTATTATCTTTCTCCCTCACTCTCTCTAACTTCCTTCAACTCTCGTTCCTGCTTCCTTCATCACTCTCTCTCTCTCCTGCTTTCACTAACTCTCAGGGTATTTCAGCTACGTATTCATTATCGAGCTGTTGACCCAGTTTCTGCCCAACGGTTGAGGCCGAGAGGATGACAAGAAATTGAGGTAGAGGAGACTTTGTTTTATCTTCTCTATCCCTCAGTCTCTCGTTCTCTTTCTATTCTGTAATTGTTAATTCTGCTCCATTTACATATTCATGTCATAATCTTCTCCTGGTTCGCTTGAATATTCTCCGCCTTTTGACCAATTTTATTTGTAGTTGCCAGAGTAAAAATCATTTATTTTCTTTTCATCCATCCCTTGTCTTCTTTCTTCTGTCTTGTTTCTTTTCGACTCCCTCAACCCCTTGTAGAAAAATATTTAATAACTTTATTTTTTCCTTCCTTCCATCCCACTGGTGTCCGAAAATAATTTGTATTAATTTTTCATTTCCAAATGAAGACTGATGTCGACCACTTTTTCTGGGTTCAGACAGAGACATAAACAAAAGGTGGCAACTCTAAGGATCCCAAACAAGAAAAACAACAACGCAAGGAATCTCAGAAAAACAACAACGCGAAAAATTCCAGAAAAACAATAAGAAAAAGTCAGCAAAAAAAATTAATTAAGCAGCTTAAAAAACCATCCAGCAAATTAACATTCTTGGTTATTTTTTCATATCCTTCCTTCCTCTTCTAAACCCACGGCTGATGTTGGAAAGGGGAGAACTTTAGTCGAAAATTTGTAAAATGATACTTTTCTCGGTGGGTGAGAATTTAGTTGTTGTTGTTGTAAGGACTTCCCAAAAGATTCCGAAAGGTCGCTTTGGCGAAATACGAGGAAGTGAAATATTTCCGAGATTTAAGAAGAGAATTATTTTGCGGGAAATTTCCTTCCGGCTCGGAAATGTTTTGACCTTTGGGACTTTTTTACATTTTCTTCTCATCTCTTAGAGAGAAGTTTCTGAGAAGTTGACTAATTATTGTGGCCACCACTGTGGGCATCATTTTACAGTATTGGAAGGTTTTTAAACAAGAAAATTTTAATATATTTTTCACCTTAAAAATTTTCACCCCTATTGATATCGGACACGAAGAAGGAAAAGAGAGCAAGAGAAAATATTCAAAAATTTCATTTTGTCGAAATAAGTTTGAATGAAATAAAAGTTCACAAAGGCCTGGAGCCATCGAGCTGTCAATTGCAACTGACATTATTTGTCAAAGCTTCACAAACATCCTCCGTCTCTCTTCTTCTCTGTGTTTCTTCCTTCCTCCCTATTCGTCTCCCTTCCTCTCTTTTTATCTCTCTTTCTCATCCCCATGCTCCCCACTTTTTTGTGGAATTCTATGTAGTAACTTTGATATTTTCATTTTGAATTGAAATTTCTTTATTTTCGACAATTCTGGTTTTTTGCTCTTGGCGGCAATTGTTTCATTGTTTCTTGGTTTTGTTTTTACTTTCCCACATTGTTGTTGTTTTTATTTACCCACATTGTTGTTGTTTTTATTCTTTCTCTTTTGTTGTTTTTATTTCTTGCCTTTTTATTGTTATTTTCGCCACAATTTCAGGCACAAAATACGCATTAAATGTAGCCGTAAAAAAGTAGCAAATGTTTACATGCCCGAAGTCAACAATTTAATTAAAAGCGTAGTAGTTTTTTGTTGCTATTGTTGTCGTGTTGTTGCTATTATTGTCATGTTGTAGTTGTTGTTGATGTTGCCTTGACATCAGACCAATTGACTGGCTGGCTGAGTGGATAGATGGATGCTTGTCTGTCCTTTCATCCGTCTGTCTGTCCGTCCATCCGTCCGTCCGTCTGTCTGGTTTAATGTTATCGTCATCCTCACATATTGTTGACAATATTTCAACTCCGAGGCGAATGTGTTTCAGCATTTACTGCCGCCCATCGCACATGGGACCATCGCCATCCCAATATCTATCTCTCTCACCCTCACTGTCTCTCCCTCCTACTATGCCTTTCTCTCTCTTCCTCTCCCTCCCTCTCCCTCACTCTATGATTTTCCAACACATACGTTTTACGGCCGTTTATAAATTTAATTTCACGAGATTCCTGCATAAATTTCATTCAACCCAAGCGTGCGATCTTCTGATAGTTGAAAGAGTGAGAGGGAGATATCAATCCTCTATCTCTCTCTTTCGGTGAGGGTGACCGGAAGCCCTCGGGCATCGTCATGATTTTCTATATTACTTTTGTTGTTGTTGTTGTTGCTAAAGCTTTGTTGTTTTTGACATGTTTCTCTCTGAACTTACAAATATGTGTTTTTTGGAACATTCGCTTCTTCTTCCTTTCGATGCTAATGTGGATAATATTTTTGTTGTTGTTATCTCATTTGATAAAAGGTTCAGGTTCATGGGAATATTGTTGCCCTCCCCCTCACCCACACGTTGGTTGGTACGTGTCAATGCTTTGACCTAGTTTACAAACCTGCAAAGAGAGAGAAAGAGATGAAAATTTGCGATTAGTTCGAGGGTCCTTTCGGGGTAGTTGGTGAAATCACATCAAAGGCCAAAATGTTGTGAATATTTCGAGAGTTTTATGCGAGGGTCATTCTTTTAAATACCTCCACATGCCACCTAACATAACGAGGGAACCTTTTTTTTTTTGTTAAACTATTTAATGTAGAGTATTTCATGGAGCCTTATGGAGATCTCTCTAACGAGGTGGAACAGAATAGGAGAGTGAGAAGAATGGTGAGAGAGGAGCGGAAAGAATGAGAAGGAGGAGTTCAAAAAGGATAATGCTCTTTGGTAGTTATAGAGATTTGTATATTTAGATAAGCTTTCCATTTGAATTTGTGAATTATGATGAAAATAACATCTGAGAAAAGGGTCCTCATGTTGAGTCTTCCCTTTGAGGTTGTAAACAATTTCTTAGAATCATCTTGGAAATGTAATTTTGTGTCTCTATTTTTAGTAGCTATTTATATTCAGTTTGACATTACTTCCTTAACATTATTTCTTTTATTGCTAAGATTCTAGTATAATATTATTCTTTAAATTTAAGCCTTGGAATTTAGATATTATTTTAATGTGTCATTTAAATGTAAATCTTTTATTTAAGTTCCTTTTAAAAAAATTACATTCTAATATCATGTTTTGCTTATATTATCCTCTTCTTAACGAAATTATAAAGAAATTGTAACACCAATATATTATGTTGTATTTCATTTTTGATTTCCATCTTCTTTTATCAACTAATTTATTGAATCGTCATCTCCTCTTTGTTTTGATCGAATATATTTTATTGTTCGATTTTCTCCCATCCTTTCCAATCGACCATGTTAACATGATGTAATTCACTTCTCCCTCTCGTTCTATGTATGATGTTCACACCTCCTCTTCCTACTTTTGATGATGTCGACAACTCTTCTTCCTGCTTGTGTTTCCACCTCCATCTTTTCTATTGTCGCCACCTCATTCTTATCCTTATATCCCACTATCTTCTTTCGCCACCTCCTTCTTCTTTTGTCGCCACGTCCTCATTTTTCTGTTGTCACCTCCTCCTCTTTCTCTCTCTCTCCCTCCTCCCATTGCTATCGACCCCAATTAGCTCATCTTGTCCGATTTGTTTTCGCACCTTCACGCGCTCGATACCGCTGACCTCCCCGAAGTATCAACATAACCTTCAGACCCCGACTCTCCAACAACCCCCAGACTACATGAAAATACCTCACCGAACACAATTCACGACGATCAAACAAACAAACAAACAATCTTTGAATCGAACAATCGAAGTCGACCTCAAAGTACAATATTTACTCCAATTCGACTACGGATTCTTCACCAAACATGGCTTCATTTATTGGCCAACGACGAGAACAGGAACAGCAAAAACAAGAAGAACAAAAACAACAAGAAGAAGAAGACCAACAACAAGGACTAAAACAAAAAGAAGAAGAACAACAAAACCCTCGACAACCCTGTCGCTGCCACGGGTTGCCACCAAATTTTCGTATTCAGCCCCATCGTCAGCCGCTTGTCAGCGACGACAGGCGACGCGTCGTTGCTCGCGACGTTTGACACATGACAGACCGCACACAGACGCACACGAACACACACTTCACGGCTCGACACACTGACAGACAGTTCTCCCTCTCTCTCTTTCTCACAATCATTCCCTCTGTGTCTCCGTCGGTGAGGGCGCATGTGGAAGACACACGTCGGGTTTCGGTGTCTGTCTTTCTATCTACATATTCGTCTCTCTGTCTCTGTCTCCGTCTCCCTTTTCACCTCTATTTCTCTCCCTTTCTGTGCGTGTCTCGTGCTGTCAATTGAATAGTTGATGGAGTTGTCATTCGGTCTAATGTATCCGTTTCTACAACCGTCGCCACGACCCCAAGTCCCAGACCCAGACACCCTCGCCCTTCTTCTCAACACAATTCTCCTTCTCCTCACCATTCTCGTCATCCACTCCCCCCTCTTGAGGTGTTTCTCACCCTTCAACACCGATCGATTGACAGCGATTGAAATCAATGAAGCAAGCTTCCCAAAACAAAGTCACGACCTCGGAGACGAAAGAGTTATGAAAATGGAATGAGAAGAGGGTGAACGAACACGAAGGAATAGAAATAATTCAGAGTTCATGGACGTCCATATGAATATTGTCCTAGTTGAGTGCGATGACAGGAAAATTACAATAATTATATTGTGGTTGCAAATGACTCGATTTAATTGTTCAACCTTATCCACTTCGATTGACGATGACAGGAAGTCATATTTGTCCAAGGTAAAATTTTGTCCAAGGGTCAAGGGTATGAGAACGGTAGTGAAATGGAAATTCTCTCTAGATGGTATTCAGAGTATCATTAGAAACTTTGAGGAAGGTCAATAAAGACTAAAGATTAATTTCACCTTAGAGAAATCTCGCAACTCAAGGGAGCGATAGAACGTAGTATATCATGGTTCTAAAATAATCACTATTGTATTGAGGAAGATAAATATTATTTCTGTATTTAGGAAGACCCAAAAATACTCCAAATGTCGAAAAGTAATATCAAAAAATTTATAAAAATCTTTGATGAGAACCCCCAGCTTTTTCTGGTCACTTGTGGTTTTGTCAACGCTATCAATAGATCAATAGACCAATATACCACAAAGTATGAACCTCAATCGCATACAGTACATAACCATATATAGTGTAATGAATACATGATCTCCCTTCATGTCGTGTGTAAACAACACCATTTACACGGAGATAATAGCACACTAGCCACACTGGCGATAAAAGCTATTTCTCGTTTTATGAGACATCATAAACGGTTATCGTACCTATCGAACCCATAATACATCGAACTCATAATACATATATGTATGTATATTAAATTTATAAATCGACAAAAAATATATTAATCGAAAAAGTACAGTGAGAAAGTATGTATGAGAGAGAGGGAGATGGAGCGATATAAGAAATCAACGTTAATGTCGTAAAATAATATTCCTTGAAATGTCGTTAAAGATAATTTCACAGAAAACAAGGTTCTGTACTACGAATGGTGGGGGTGGCGGGGGGAGGAGAAACTTGTGAAGTGGCGAGAAACGAAGTACAAGACAAATATGTAGAATTTGTTGACTAAACAGAAACTAACCGATAAATAATGGAAACTAATCGATGAACAAATATCGATTGACCGATTGAGTTCGTAAGGGTTTCTTGACCAGAGAGAGAGGGAGGTGAAATTTCATTGGAATATAGGAAATTAGAGGAAGTCAATGGAATGGAGGAAATCAATGGAATGAGTGAAATCCGAGTTGGATTAGGAATAGTAGTGGTATACAATAGAATTTCTTTATATGGAAGCTCTTACTGATGACTAAATGACCCTTTCGGTAGCTTATAATAAATTTCCCTCTGACAAAATTGTATTTAAATCCCTCAATTGCCTAAAAGTCATGCTGAAGTGTGGATCATGGAGTTTTTGGACAATAGAGAGAGGCTCGAACAATCTTGCCTAATTTTCAATTAATGTTGTGAAGGGCACTCAACACAATTAGCGGTATGTGTGGGTTCTTAAAAAACCCCCCATACCCTAAGTGTGAAGCAATTGCATGACATATTGGCCCTTGACTTGAAGCACGCCCAGAGATTCACAGTCAAAAATCCCCTAGTCCCAAAGTGAAAAACCTCATTGTGAAGAGACCCCGAGTTCAGGGGACGCTAGAGGCGATCCTTCCATAGATGTATGGAGTCCCTGGAGGCCAGCACAATGTGTGGGTTCTTGAAAACCCAACAGATCGAGGATCAGACGACACTTTTTTATCGCTCCGGATGAGTTACGACATTGACTTTAAAATCATCGGGAGGGGTTTTAAGAGGGGTTGATCAACCCGCAATTAGGCGACTGTTCCCGCGACCCGCACGTGCCAAGGCCCAACGACAAACGCCAGCATCGTGACCACCACAGGATGAAACGGATATGGAAGGAGTACAAGAGTCCTTTAGTTGGCATTTCAACACTTTGTCACATGTGTTGAAAGAAAATAAAAAATATTACATTCACAAATATATGCACATGGCAATAAAATTTAATTGAGCAACGATGAAATCACTCATTAGGGAATTTTTAACGGCGCCGCACAAAAACAAAAAAAAAGACCAAAACACAACATAAGGGAATTTCTTTTCGATCATTTTTTTTCACTACCAATTTTCAATTTTTTTTGTATTTGCAGTAATTTTATTATTTTTTTAGTTATGTTCCTTTTTATATTTTTTTCCTTTTATAATTTTGTTTTTTTAATTTTTCTGTTTTTTTTATTTATTCCATATTGATTATTCCTTTTTTTATATTTCCAATTTTTATATATTTTTTGTTTTTTTTTTAATTTTTTTTTCATGTCTTTTGTTTTTTAACTCTTCGAAACGTTTTAATGAAATTTCAATATTCCACAATTAAGTATTTTTCGAGTAGAAAAACGACCGAAAAATGCGTGAAAATTCTCAACGATGAAATGAGGAAAAAAACATTAAATTGCTCATAAAATATGATTTTACGACTTATTACTTTTTTTTTTCTTCGACCTCAGTTTTTATGGTTTTTTTAGTTTTCGATTTTTGTTTTTGTTTCGACGTTTTGTTTTTGTAATCGATGCGCTTCCTGTCGTCGGCGGCATCGTCGGCTGCATCGTTGTCGATGGTTGACGGTTGAAGTTTATCGGGATCGTAAAAATGCGTCCTCCTCACATATGGCGCGTGTGGCTCGGAGGGCGGGGACGAGAGGCGGACACACTTGCGACACTTCCACGGGACGACGGACGACACACGGGCCGCGACGAATGAAGGGCTATAAAAATATCCTCCCTTTTCACTCCACCACACAACTGTCGATCTCGCTATAGGTCGGTCTCCCTATAGGTCTGTCTCTCTATAGGTCTGACTGTCTGTCCTTCCGTTCATGTCCGTCCCTCCGTCGATCTGTCCGTCCATTCGTTCCTCCATCTGTCACCACATATTGGCGTTAAGTGCCGCCGATTATCTTTAGTCGTTGCTTTAATCGATTCAGACCCGATTTCAGACTGAAACTGAGAAACTGATTGGGAAAGGAAGTTTTTATTTCGAAGATTTTTATTACTTTTTAAAGAGTTGAAAAATGAGAGATAAAGAGATTCGATTAAGATAAAGATTTTCAATTAATCTATATTTTTGAAAGACAATAAAAATAATAATGAATCATTATGATTTTTAATATTTTTAAATGTTGTGAAATAAAAACTATTGATCGCTTTTTTCACATTTTGTAGTGAGCATTTAATGTTATGAGAACAAAATATGAAAAATATTCGAAAATTAGTAAAATTATGAAAATGAAGATTTTCAAGAAATATGTATTTTTTTCCTAAATCAAAAACCTTTCAAAGAGATCGCATTAATATCGCGAAACCCCTAGTTGATATATTTTTAGAACTCACGTTGCAGAAACTTTTTTAATATCGATTCCCGCCCACGTTCTCGTGAGCCTTATCAAACAAAGTTCCCCAACACCTGAACCTACACCTGAAACCGACGAAATTAGTCATGTTAGAGGCCGCTATCGAAACTCCTGATAAAATAGTATACACGAATATTTCCACGAATAGCGGAGAATTATTAGAATTTGCGATAAAGCCACAATGAGAAAGTGGGAGGGAAGAAAAACAATAAAACAAGAAATAAAATAGCAAAATAAATCACATAAATTCGCGATGACTTTGTGAAAAAATAATAATAATTGTTTATTGTGAAATATGGGGCTGAAGGAGGAAAAGAAATTCCAAAGATAATAGAGAAACAATTTCTATTAAAGCATTGCCAGATAAAAATTTAAAAAATCCATGGAATTCGCTGTTTACAGTTTTTTCGTTGCAAATTTAATTAAACACAAATGTAAATCTTTTACAAATGAAATTCCTCTGTGATCTGTCGTCAATTTCGCAAACTCAACCAAATGCGAATTATGCGAAATTGCTACAACAACAATAACAACAATGATGAAGGCAAATGATTACAACAACAACAGAGAAGATGAGTAGAATGCCAGCAATAAATGAAAAATTCACAATTGATTGAGTTTTAAATGAAACTCATTCAACTGGAAAAATGTTGAATTTTCATCGATGAGACGAGAGAAAGGATGGAGTGAATGGATTGAGGTATCGAAAGGGTAGCTGCGGAAAAATATGCAAAATCAAATGTAGTGATTTTTATATTAAAATTAAAAATGCATTTCAATAGAATTTCCATAAATTCCTCCAACGAATCTCATCGGGAAATCGCCGCGGGGAGCGATGACCACGAAATCGCCGAACAAAACGCATTAATTACGCCGACGACCGTGGCGTCGAAATCTGTTTTGCAAAATTTTGCAATTCCAATCCGTTTTTATTCATTTATTTATAAATAAAATAAAATATATTTATAAATTGTTTTCGTGTTTTTTTTTTTTTCAATTCGCTTGCAAATGTGTGAAAATAATTCACGACTGATAAGCGTCGTAATTAATTTATCGGCACACGCACACCAACAAACGAATAAACGCACTAACACATACTGAATCGCAAGCCCCATGCAATTAGAGAAGATTATGGTGTCAGTGCGAAGGTGGATGGAATCATTGGGGAAATCATTTAAATGGAAGCCATAAGCTTTTAATTGTTCGTTGGCATTGCTGCTATTACTTGGGTGAAATTATTTGCTGATACGGGAAGGATTATGGTGAAAATTCACCACATTTTGGGTGAAATGCAATCAATTTTGTTGCGGTTTTCCTTTGATTTACCGTGGGTGATAAATTGCCGGATGGAACATGAAATAGAAAAACCTCAGGAAACAATATTTCAAAATTATTCACCTCGACACTAAAATAAAATAAGTAGCTTGACCACAAAAAAAAATTATTTTTATGTTAAATACCATTATTTTATGGTTATATAAAATTATTTCTCTTTATCATCATCTATCAAATAATATCCCAAAGTCATGGTTAATTAAGAAATTCATCTCTTAGTATTTTTTGATCTGACCTTTTGAACTCTCTTCCTCGCCCCACCTCCCCACATTCACCCTAATTTTTCGCAATTTCACAACAAGTTTCCTCATTCCAAAAGACCCAACTTTCCCAGATTCCAACACAACATTAACCGTAAATATTAATTAACTACAAAAGTAGTTTTTTGCTTCAAGTAACAAACATTGCTATAAAAACAAATGTAATGGAAAAAAACAAAAAACAACCCATGAAATAACATCAAAACAAATTAGTTTCAAAAACACCAACTGTTTGCTTGTGCTTTGATGTTGCTTTATTTTTTGTAGTGAATTTTTGTGAATTTGGTTGTTTATTTTTGTTTATGATTTTTACCACTTTCAGTAAATATTAATTTTACTCCCATCCGTGTGTACGTGTGTGTGTTGATTAGTGGGAAATATTTGCATGTCTGAGTGCTGTGGTTGTTAGCAAATAATTATTTTTCAAATGAGTTCTGGTGTTTCCATTAAAATCCTCACACTTCTCACATCTACTAAACTCTTAAACCTGTTCCTCTATCGCTCCCTCTTTCTCTCCATCCCTCCATCTCTCTCTAATACTTTTATTGCCAGAATCCTAAATGTTTTCAAACCGTTGCAATTGAATTGCAAATTTAACCACAACCGCAATTCGTTCACAAATCAGCCTACTGCAAATCCGTGCAATTCTTCACATTCAAAACCACAAAGTTCCAAACATCGAAATTCACCACACTCTGTAGCGAAATTCACCACTTTCAAGAAACTCTTTGGAAAGATTTACAAAAATTTCCTCCGTTAAAAGTCACCAAAGCTTCCATTTCATGATAGTTGAAAACAAATCTTATCACCGAAAATTTTCCCATTTCTTTCAATTAAACTAATGGCCTACAGCGAGAGTTCAAATTTTTCAATTAAAACTTTCCACCTCCCCCACTCTTTCTCTCTCTACCTCCCTTTCTCTTCACTCACTCTCTCTATCTCTTTCTATCACTCTCCTACTATCTCTCTATCTCGTTGGATAATGTCTCCCCCTGAACTCTGCTCGTTCCATAAAATCCTAATCAAGTCGGCAGCCGCGCGAAGACAATAAAACTCAATGTCACCAACGTGTCGGGGTCACTCAGCCGCCTCGACCACACCCTCCACCACCCCGCCCTCTCTCTCTCACTCTCTCTTTCTTCCTCTCTTTCTCTCATTTCAATTGAGCCCAACCCTGTGCGAGACCCGGCCACCCTCCCTTTTAGGAAATCTCCAACAATCAGCGAGCTGTGGAATCCGCTGTTTAATCAATAAAGATCCCACAAACAATTTCCAAAGTTTTCACTTCATCTCCTCTTCTTTTTCTCTAACTCTCTCCCTCCCTCTGCCTCCCTAATGGTTGTGGTGAATTTTGACAATTGTGGAACCGCACGCACCTTTGAAGAATAAGAACATCCGACATCAGGATGGCTTTTGATGGAATAATTTATGGTAAAAGTTCTGTTTCCTCTCTGGTAGATATCAATAAAACCCCGGTAGAAC
Organism: Coelopa frigida; assembly: GCA_017309665.1. Taxonomy (NCBI): domain Eukaryota; kingdom Metazoa; phylum Arthropoda; class Insecta; order Diptera; family Coelopidae; genus Coelopa; species Coelopa frigida. The sequence continues at coordinate 8,240,367 of CM029565.1, read as the reverse complement.
AACACTTTTATTGAAAACGAATGAGTAGGGATAGAAATTTATCACCATCATCATGATGATCATGGGAAAATTGAATATTATGCAAGTGAGAAAGTGGAAGAAGGAGGAAATTAGGAAGGATACTTTAAGACTTTGTTTAAAGAGGAGTTTCAAAGGCTGAAAAAGTAAGAAATTTTGCTAATGATATAGTTTAAAGAGAAGAAAAAATAAAGGTGATTTTTGAAATATACTTTTGATCAAATATATTTTAATTTGAAATGTAAATTTAATTATATTGAAATTTAAAGAACCAATGAAACTTAACTTAAATTTTAACTTAAATTAAACTTTCAACTTAAATTTTAAAATGTTGCAGAATCTATGAAATTAAATTCAACTTAAATTGCAAACTTTAATTGAACTAACTTTAAAACTTTAATTAAACTCAAGTGTTGAATTAAAATGCATTAATGCTATTAAAAGGTATGAATGGATTCTGAAACTACTCAAACAGCATGGTTTTACTCAATGATAAAGGCAAAATTCCCGCATGTGGGATTTTATCATCGGATGCATTAAGAGAGAGCGAGAGAGAGAGCTTCGCTTTTTGGTGTCCGAAAATAGACATATAAAAGCGAGAGTTCATTAAGAGATGAATGAAATGAATGCGAGACCTCACAAAGAGCTCCTTTCATGGACTTCATGTAAAATAATAAAACAATTCATATGCTTCATCATAAAAACATTCACTCAAGCACAAACACACACACACACGCCAACATCATCCGCAATACATGCATAAGTACACATTAACATAAACACGCACACATATACAACCAAACATACATACACATATAAAGTCAAACATACACACCGGCACGCATGTGAATGATTTACACATGTGTTGGCATCCGGAATTAAATTACGTAAAAAGGGAAAAAAATAATAATAAATAAATTCACGCAACTTAATTTAGTAACTACCAGAAAAGGTCGAAAGGTGGAGAGAGTTGGGGAGAAAGAGGGAGAGAGGGGTGGTGGTGTTGAGAGGAAGGCGAGAGGCGTGGCAAAGGATTTGGGATCATGAATAGAGTCGCAAAATATGCGAACCTCGACCCTTGGTGGCTTTGTTTCGTTGTTCCTGGTGCGTTGCCGACATAATTGTTGGCAACACGCAGCGTTACCACTACAAAAACAACACAATGAGAAATGCAACAACAACTACCACTATCACAACAACAACTACTTCCACTATCACAACAATAACAACAACAACAACTATCACCACAACAACTCCTAGAACAACAACGAAAACAAAAGTCGGATAATGACCCAAAAACAAAATAATCAAAAACAACTACAACTAAGTCTACTACAACCACCACTACAATAAAACCATATCACGGATAACAACAAAAAAAAAAAACAATAGTCACAACAAGAACAACAACAACAAATCCAACACCAACAATAAAACCCAACACCATCAACAAAAACAACATAAGAGAATTCAACCAAAAGCGAGCCTGAATGCCTTTTAATGCCATTATAATTTATTAACAACAAAAAATCCTTTTATACCTCACACACACACACACACCATCCAACAGTCGCGCCTACTCACGCATACCTTTGCACAATGAAATACACCGAGAGAAATACACACGTAATTCATTAAATGATTAAAGCGTATTTTTTTCTTCCATCTCCATTTCTTCATGTCCTTTTTTCGGAGGTTCTCCGAGTGAATTCGGGATAATTATGAATGTTATGCCGATGGCCAAGGGAGCGGCAAGGGTCAGGGTGTGTGGGAGGGAGGAGTAGAGAAGAGGGGGTCGTGGCTGTAATAAGGGGGAAGGCGAGGGAAGGGCGTGAACCGTGTGTTGAAATGTGGATTCGTTCGCCGGAGACATGGGAAAAAAATTATTATGTCACGAAATCCACAGACAAAAACATAATTAGGACGATGACGACTCGCTCGTGTCCTCTCGAGTCCGGGGGGAATTTTTTTGTTTTGTTTTTTTGTTTCTTGCTTTGTTTTTGGACTAAACTTGAGGGAATTTTCCGGAACAAAGTTCGTGTATTAAACTGATGAGCAGGCGGAGGCGTGACTATCTTTGATAATTAACCTGTGTAATAGATTTTGATAAATTACCTACAGGACTATAGGGGGTGAAATTTCCCAAAGGAAATTTAAAATTTTCCACATTTTGCAGAGATGACCAGAGGCCATGGTTAATAGATTTTTTTTTCGTTAATTTGCGTGAAGATAAAAATTATGTGGAAATAACGTGGAGTTCAAAATTATGTAAAGATAAAAATTAGAATGACTTAAAAATTACGTAAAGTTAAAAATTATGTAGAGATCGAAAATCCCACTGAGGGAAATTCTTGTCGTCGTCGTCCACCCTGAGGCCTCGGTGTCCTGTTGACTAATTAATTGAAGCCCAGAGCAGTTGGGACTTTTTTCGCCACAATGAAATAGTGAAAATCCCAAGAGGGACATTTCTCATGGTGCCCACTGCAAGCGAGCCATTAATCACGTTGAAGACTTGCAACGATTTTTTCGTAAATTACCTTTACTATTTTTTGGGAGGACAAAAACTTCCCGCTAGTGAAATTCGTGTCATTCGCAATGTTCGCAATTAACTCATTAATCATGTGATGTAGATTTTAGCAACAAAAAAAATGAGAAAATCCCTAATGAGAACATTATGTTTTTCTTCCTTCTTACAATGATCGTAGAAGTCATATTTTTTCACAAACCAAACCAAAGTGAAAACAATGGAAAAAATACTACTCGGAAAACGACGCAAAAAAATATCATTTACACTAATGTGCTCGAGCTTTCCGCCCAAGAAAATGCCAAAGGTACATTTTCCAACCCTTGTACCTCAAACCCAACCCATCTTTCTCTCTCACCCTCCCTCTTTCTCTCTCTCCCTTTTCCACCCCTTCGCGACTGATCTTCGAGTTAATTTCACGTGTTGAAATTTATTGAAGTTTCGCATGTTTCGACGCAATTGTCGTGGTGCAAACGAGAGAGGGTCGAGGGGAGGCTCGGTATGTTTTACGATATAATTACATTTTCTCTCATTACTACAGCTGTGTTTTCCTCTTTCATTGTTTTTCACTGCTCTTTCCTCTACCCCACAACAACAACAACAACCCTGAAGAACCTCTGGAAAAATTGGCATGAGGAAGTTTTATCGTCAAAGTTCGAAACGGCTTCTGTTTTTTCTTCTGCTCTCTCTTCTTCGCTTTTGGTTTCCGTTTTATCGTCGCAATTTGTTTATGGTTCGCGTTAATGTTAGCGGAGCGTTGTAATAACACACGTCGAATGGCAACACTGGCTGCAATTGGCCGTGTTCAGTGTTCACCCACTTTTCTCATAAACGCGCCCCTTTAGGTTCCAATTTCAAACTACCTTCCGTCCGTGTGGCGGAACTCTTTGAAGGATTGCACTGTGGTCAGGAAAAGTACATCGTTTTATTATAGGTATGGTAGACCTTTAGTCCTTTTTGGTGTTGGAGAATAAAAGCTTTTACTGAGGAGACGAATCAAGTATTCAGAGGAAAACCGTGGATAATAGAAATTTTAGTATTTAATTTTGTACTCAAATATACAAATAATATGAAGAGAAATACTAATGAAAGAAGATAACAAAAACCAGCCCGAATAACTCTTCATAAAAGTCAAAGACCGGTCGGTGAAATGAGGAATAACATTGGCGAAAATATCAATTTATTTCCGCGGGAGAGAGAGATAATAATTCCATTACTTCCTTAACGAGTTCATATCCTTCATGAACATCTACGCAGCATCGTCCTCAATGATTCTCCTTCTCTCTCTTTTCTTCATCCACAAACAACTGTCCCTCTCTTCTATCCACTGGCCCTCTCCATCATCCCGAAACAACTGTCTCAATACAGCTACCTGTGCATTTCGGGGGTTGCGAATCCTGACGCAGGATGGAACCAGGTCCAGGTCCTTGTTGTCGTTGTGTGTGTGGTGGTGGTTTCTATATTTTGGACAGTATTTTTATTTTTTCCGCTTTCACACCTAAATGGTGAGCGAGAATGATTACAAATTTGTTTGCGCTCAAGATGAATAAAATGCTAAACAATACAACGGCGGGGTGGGACGTCGTCGTTGTTGTCGTCGTCAGGGGCGAAACCGGGGCGAATTGAGTCGAGGGACCAGACCTCGTTTGAATGGATGCAGCGAGCAATAAATCTATGAGCTCATAAAAGAGCGAACAAACGACAGCCGGTCGCTGGGGAGGGAGGGAGACAGACAGATAGCAAAAGGTATAGGAAAGAGAGTGAGGAAGTGGGCGAATGGTGGAAAATGCAATAAACAAAAGTAATGAGTTTCGCAGAAGAAGACACCGACAAGTGCCAAGATAACGAGGACGAACGGCGAGGATACCTGAATGAGGGAGGCAGGATACGACAGCTACCTGAGGGAGGGAGAAAGAGTATGGAGAGAATGAGAGTGAGACAGGTTTGGTCGCCTTTAGAAAGGATGACAGTTAAATTTGTGCACAAATTGACAACAGAGAAAAAAGCATTTTAGATTCGGTGAGATTTCAAAAAAATAGGATGAATAAAATTTGTCATGGTTTTAAAGATTTGGCATGATTTTCAATATTTGTCATGGTTTCTAAAAATGTACCTTTGTTTTTAAAAATTCTTATATATTCTTATAAATAAAAATGGTTCATGACTTGAAAATTCAGCATGCAAATCAATATTCTTTTTGAAGACTTTTCTTGCCTTTGTTTTAAACAACTCTTTTCGAAGGTGTGGAAAATCTCTGAGATTCAACATTTTGCATCTTTCTTCAATTTCTTTGGTCATATTTTCTGAAATCAGTCACGCGAAACAAGGTGCGGATGCTTTAATTTGTTCATCTGGAGTCGAAATCACGACCGTGTTCGATGAGTCAAACTCTCTACCTCTCTCCACACTCCCTCTTTCTCTCTTCCACTCTCTCAATCTCTTTGTCTGAGCCAAACTTCCGCGAATTCACCGTCTGTGATGTGGAATGGAATGGAATATTTTTTGTTCCACCGACTTCGGAACACGTCCGTTTCTGGGTCTGATGTCCGTTTCAAGGTCTGTCTGTCCCCCAGATTTACCTCTCTGTTCCTCTGATTTACCTCTCAGTCCCCCAGATTCACCTCTCTGTCTCCTCAACCCACCTCTCTTTCCGTCGTCCCTGCTCATTTACTCACTTTTGTTGTCTTTATCTGCTCTTCTGTTTGTCGTAAAAACAAAACTTGAACTTTTGTTGACTTCAATCGCGCTCTGAGTGTTCGAGTGTCTTTTGTCTCTCGGTCACCGCTGTTGGATTTTTTAAGTTGAAAACTTTTTCATTTTCAATTTGCAATTTTGTCCTCGTTGTCTTTGTTTCTCTCTCTTTTAAATGCTTTGTGGTTTTTATGTTTGAGTTTTATGTGTTTTTTTCACGGTTGTTTTTGCTGTTGACACGAACTAATTGCGAGCTCCATTTACACGGTGCCGTTAAATATTGCTGGGTCAATGTGAAAGGGAAGGGAATGGAATCTCATTCTCTCTCTCACTCTTACCTTCCCTCAAATCCCTTCAAGGCATCTAATTAGTCGCTTGAGTGTCCTGGCGAATCCTTTCGAGTCGAGTTCGCGTCGTGTTGAGTTCTCGTCTTCGCCGTCGTCGTCATTTGAGCCCTCGTTTAAGCCACTTGAGCGAATTGTTATCAGAAGACATCGAGGCGTGATGGTGTTGGGTGAGAACAACGACAACAACAAAGATGAACTCGACCCCCAGAACCAAAACCAAGGCAAGGACCAAGGACGAAGAAAACTCCACGTCTTTTGCATGACGAATGCGTCCTGCAGCGAGGCCAAAATCGGAGGAGGAGGAGTAGAAGGTGGGGGCAGGCAATAAATTGCGATGGGAGCTGCCATAACAACAAAGCCGAGAACAACAGAAAAACAACGACAACGACAACAACAAGAACAAGAACAACGGGAGACAATAACTAAAGGAATCAACAACAGCAGAAGAAATCAACAAAAACTGAAGACATCGACAACAACTAAAGACAACAAAAAAGGAATCAACAACAACTGAATAGACCAACAACAACTGAATAGACCAATAACAACTGAATAGACCAACAACAACTGAAGAAATCAACAACAAAATCGACAACAATTTCTCCAACTCGCAGAATACACGAAAGCCAAAGCCAAGGAATCGCAGACACAGCAGCGAATCCTTCTGCTCGTCCACGTCCTTTCAATGTGAGGCCAGACCGACCGACCGACCGAAAGGACGTCCACGACGATGACGAAGAGGATCCTTGGGTCCTTCGGTAGTTTCTTCCTTTGGCACGCTCTATGTCTGTCTTTCTTTCTGTCTGTCTGTCTCTCTGTTTCTGTCTGTTTGGTGTGCTTATCATTTGCTCTTTTGTTATTTCTCCACCACGTCCTTCTGCTTTTACTCCTCTACCGTTGGCTTGATGTTGAATTCTTCTTCGTCGTTATTGTCATTGTTGTTATTGTCTTTATTGATGTTATTGTTGTTATCATTGTTGTTGTCATTGTTGTTCTTGTTGTTCCTCCTGGGCCCCCGTTATCCTTGGTCCTTTTGACGGTATGGGAAATTCGTTATGGCTCGAATAAATATAAATAAAGATTTATTCGTTGCCTCGGCGCAAATGCGGCATCGAATTTATTGGTTTCATTAGAGATGAGGTGTTTGTTGGGGGTTTTCAGAGGTCGGTTGAGGGTGGTGGAGGATGGTGAAAGAAGGTGGAAGATGGTGTATGTGGTTATTTGCCCGAGGTTCCCAAAGCAACAGACTCACGTTTGGTCAAACAAGCCGCAGTAATGAATGATAAGAAGAACAACAGGAAGAACAAATATCGATGGGTCGAGGAGAAGGAGATGAGGAGAATGAAAGAAAGAGGAAGACCAGGAAACTATGGAGAATTAGAAAGATGGAGGAAACTGAGGAGAAGGAGAGAGACAAAGGAAGAAGGTAGATGAAGGAAGTTATCAATGTCCCCATGAAGAAACTAAAGTTCTTCTTAACTTATCTAATTATTCCATCAACCTTAGACCATGACTTCAAATTTTCAATACCGAGGTCTTCCTTCATTCTCTTGACATTAAATCGAACCTTACCTTTTGTGCCTTGCAGGTGGCTCCGATCGGCTGCAGCTCGTGTCCCTGATGTCGCTGATCGGCCACGCACTGTCCACACGCGGGCACCTTGCAGTTGGAGCAGAACATCGACAGCATCTCCGCGTGTTCGCCGCACACGGATTCGCGCTGCTGCGCCGCCCCACGCGGCTTGACCAACGTGTGCTTGGCCAGCGGGCCACGAGCCGGATGGCAGAGTTCGCGACATCCATCGCAATAGCGAATCTCGCATTGTTCACAGACGAGCGACGCGACCTTCGGATCCGTTTCGCACATCTGGCAACGCAACGCTTCGCGTGCACAAAAACGATCCACGATCGCTTCCATCGCACGATAGGGTGGCAAATTTCGCACCCCACCCTCGTCGAAGAAGACCAACTTCCGGCACAGTGGGCACGTCAGACAAAAAGCCGCCCCTGGTGGGGCGATGGCCGAAGCAGCTCCTTGCAGCAGACCCTGCAGGTGGGCGGTGCCGGCGTACGAAACGGGGCGCGATGTGTTCGAGCAACAGACGACGCCGGAGTCGGCCTCACTCAAAATGCTGACCTTGTCGGCCTGATCCTGATCGGAGGTGACGCTTTCGCTGCCCGTGGCCGAGCTGGTGGTGCTGGCGGCGCTCGAGTTCGACGAGTGACGGGTCGAGGGCGGGTGGGCGTGTCCGTGATGGGCGACGTGGGCGGGCGTGTGGCCCGAGTGGACTCCAACTCCGCCGTGATGTGGGCCGGTTGTGGTTTGTCCAACGCCGTTGGTGACGGCGACGATGCCGGCTCCGGTGCCGCCAGTGACGGCGGCCAACGCCACGCCCGGCGTGTAGGCGGTCTGTATGTCGAGGGCACAACCCAGGCAGATGGCGTGGAAACAGGGCAGCAGGACGGGGTTCGCGAACAACTGCTTGCAGGTGGGGCAACGGAGCTCGTCCTCCATGGTATTCGATTTGGTGCTGTCTTTAAGGACTCAAAAATTCACTCGAAATTCACACTGAATTCTCTTCTGAATTGTAACTTTCGTCTTTAATTCACACTTTCGTCTGAAATTCTCACTTCCTTCTGAATTCTCAATTATTTTTGAATTCTGACTTTCGTCTAAATTTTCACTTCCTTTTGATTCACTCAAGCACTTCCGGTCTATGAATTCTTATAAATTCTTTATGAATTCTTATAAATTCTTTATGAATTCTTATAAATTCTTTATGAATTCTTATAAATTCTTTATGAATTCTTATAAATTCTTTATGAAATATTTTTCATTCTTTATAAATTTTTATAAATTCTTTATAAATTCTTTATGAATTCATATAAATTCTGTATAATTTTTATGAATTCTTTTGTCACTTTCACTTCGAGAATCTCTTCGTCTTGATTTCCGTTCAACACTTTCACTTCCGGTCGCGCAAATGGAGCGAAAAAGAGCGTTAAATATAAAATCTCAGGAGAGAAAAAATTAATTTGTTTCAAAATTCAATTTCAACCGAAACGATTTCCTTTTCGAAATGTTTCACACTTGTCCTTTCTTTTTATTGTTGTTGTTATTACTGTTGTTTTTATTATTGTTATTTTTGTTGTTTTATCATTTCTCAGCGTTTTTCACTTCACGGTCGACCACTTCCGTTTCCGTTCGCCTTCCCTCGAATCTTCTTTTCTATGCTTGAAGTGGGGAAATTCACGAAGTTTTCTCCACCTACGAATCGATATTTAATCCCAAGTCTCTCGCTCGTTCTCGTTTTCAGCCTCAGCCGTGGCTTGCGGCGTGTTAATCCTTTTTAATCCTTGGGCCCAACAACAATCAATGTGGGGGGATGTTGTTGTTGTTGTTGCTGGCAGCACTTCCGTTAATTGGAAAAAGCGCGCCTCGCCGCCACTTGATGCGCTCCGGTTCGCACCTCGGTCCCCCTGGGAGAGTTCACAGAGAGAGAGGGAGAAGGAGATGTTCTTCCTTTTCAACGTTGGAGGATTTTCCTTTCACACACACGCACACTCTCACACTGACATACTCAGTCAGGCTGAGAGACAAACAGACAAACACTCGGCAGCAATTAAAAAATTGCGCTCAAGCGTGCGGCCGAAAACGTTCCGGAAGCAGAGTGTTTTCTTCGTGTGTGAGAAAAATCGCTCTTTGGGAAATCAGTCTTTGGGATTTTGATCCTTGGGAAATCGCTTTAAATATCCTGGGGAAGTTTTCCTTGGACGACGACGACGATGGTCTGTCGCCTTGGCAACTGCATTTTGCATGCAAATTAGCAGCGGAAACGGAAACTCCCTCAGTTCAAGTTCCGTTTGCAGGAAGAAGACGAAACTTTCCGTTTTTATTTCTTGTTCGTCGCTCTAACTAACTACACTTTTCACTTCTTCACAATTTCTTTTTCTCTCTCTTCACAAGTTTTCCTCGTGTTCTGCTTTAATTTGATTTCACTTTATTTTTTGCACGTTTTCTTTCGCTGGATTTAATTTTTTTTTGCTCAGGGTGAGTTTCCGTTTGTTGGTCTTCCCTTTCTTTCTTTCATTCACACAGTTCTGTTCACGCTACTCTTCGCTCGCAACGATTTCGATCCGCGCAGAACGTTCGCTCTTCACGATTGCTCGACGACAACTGAAGTCGGCGCCGAAGTCGTCGTCGTTTCATCCGCTGCTGCTGCTTGTCGTATCGTGTCGTATCGCGTCGTTTGTTTACTGTTGCAGGTTGCGCGACACGTTCGAACGCGTTCGGTGGTTGGGCCGACGAACATGTTCGCTGGAAGTAGCGCACAGTGGAACAATGATGATTTTCTACAGAATGTTGTGATATGATATATCACATACATTTTATCAAGTTTTCTATTTAATATTCATGCATCTTAAATTGAAAACTAGTATTTAAATTATTATTTAATAATTATTTAAGAAAAATAATAAATTTTTGATTCAAAATTCTTACATAAAAATAATAAATAAATACAAAAAATAAATTAATGAATAATAAATGAAATAAAATTAAATAAATAAAAATAAAATAAATAAAAAAACAAAAATGAAAAAATAAAACACAAAAAATAAATAAATTTATTAATAAATATTAAAAATAAAATACAATAAAAATAATGTCTTGATCTAATAATGCATACATATTAAATTAAAAATTATTACTTAGATTATTATTTAATAAAAATTAAGAATTTTTGAAAACATAATAATAGAAACAAATTAATTTCTAAACAAAAATAAAAAAAAATAGTTATTTATAAAAAAATTAAAATTTTAATAAATTTGTATTCTAATGTGATTAAATAAACTTATTATATCAACAAACAAAAATTAAAATAGAATAAAAGTTTATAAAAACAGAGTTTTTTCGAAAAATTGATTTCCAAATTATCAAAATTTTAATTGAAAATTAAAAATTGGTTTTATATAGAAATGAGATCTTATTTATATTCATACACACATATAATTATAGATACATATATTATATAGAATAGAGAAACGTATCCAATATTTCAATTATTATTCAGTTATTTTTTAATTTCGCATTATAATAAACTACTTAGTTTTGAAATGATAAAAAAATATTTTATTTTTTCATTTAATATACCGGGAAACCGAAAAAATCCCAATGGAAATCGAAACGAGCAGAAATCGAGAGGTAGCGCATCCTCGAACCACAGACGGCCACCGTCGACACATCCAACGACCTGCTCCAGGTTCGGCCTGGAAGCGTCGAACATGTTGGTTGAGGTTGCGAGCGAACAACGAAAGTAGCTGCGGATGCAACGGAATCTCGAGCAATTCAAGACAAAAAAAAACATTCACAACACGAAGATACACCACGGTAGATGGTTGGGTGGATGGTTTGTTGAATGGATGGAAGGTTTCTTAAAGACCGACGACGGAAACTTGGACTCGGTCAATATTTATCCGATTTGTAACTTTGCGCCGATTACGCAATCGTTTCGGATCCCATCGATGGAATGGACTTCAAAGATACTTGGATACTTTTCGTCTTCACACTTTTCAACGACGAGGGGGGAGGAAGGGGGTATTGGGGGAGAGGTACATTTCTTTTTTAAGTTTGGAGAGGAAATTCCAAGTATTTTTCCGCTCAAGTACGACGATTGAGTGGTTTTTTTTACGTTTTCTTTTTTGTTGTGAATTTTGGGCTTTCAAATCAACCTGTTGTTGTTAGTGTTATTGTGATAGTAGTTGTTTTTGTTGTTATGAACCTCACATGTCGCATGCTACACGCATCTACAAGATACTCGTAACGTATCCGAACGATACTGTGTGTGTTAACGATCTGCCGCTCGGCGAGTTCGCCGTTTGGTCAGATATCGTTGAGATACCTGTTAACTGATAATGATTAACAAGCTCTAAATATGATGTTGTTGTTATTGTAATGTTTTGTTGTTATTTTTCTTGTTTTTGTTGTAATGATAGTAATAATTACAACAACAACAACAACAACAACAACCACGGTTTCCAATCAAATGTAAACAAATGGTTTTTTATTATTTATCGCGCTCATCGTCCATTGGTTTGTTTGTTTGTTTGTTGTGACCGGCATTGTTGTTGTTGTTGTTATTGTCATCAGTTTCTGTTGTAGCTTTATTGACTTCTCGGTGCGTCGATAGCGCGTTCGATTTCTTCTTCATCACCTCTTTTCTTCTCCTCCTCCTCCTCTCCATCGACTGAAAACGAACGACCTACAGCAGCAACAACAATAATATGGTAAGCATGTATGTATCTAGATAGATGTATTGAACGTATCTCGGTTGTTCGTTTGTCAAATATTTGCCACCAGAACAAGAACAACAATATTGACAACAACAATTGCAACACGAAGGGCCGCCAAATCACATGACTCGGTCGCCTGACGACTTCATTTTAAGCCTCGACTCGAGTGGCCGCCAATGTGTATCTAGATACAATCGACAACGACGACGACGACGAAGTCTGAAATGCATCCGCAGGATACTTTCCTCCGAGCATAACGTTCTCATGTCTTCGTGTCATGTTGTTGTTTGTTTGAGACTTTGTTGATTTCTTTCCTTTTTTCCTTTATTTTCTTTCCTTCCTTCCCTTTATCTCACTAACTCTTACTCCCTCTCTCTACCTATCACCAACCCTATCACTCTCTCTCCCTCCCTTTCCTTCTCCCTCTCTCTATTTTGTTTACTCATTTACCGGACACGCAAATACTTCTAGCCCACGACGAGCGTGTAATTCGGAAAATTCTACTATATCTCGTTTTGCTGCCCATAAATCATAAAATGACTTGATTAAGTTTCTGACCACAAAGCACAGGGTGATCGATGCGAATTAAAACCTTGCATTACAGGCTCATTGGAAGATTGGGGGAGTTTATAATATAAATGATAAGGGTTCAAAAGGGTTAAAAAACTTTTCATTGATTAGTAATATTTTAATACTTGAACCTACTAACCTAATAATAATGTATTTATTGTATTTTAGTTTTATCAAATTTTATAATATTAAATATGTATAAATTTTATAATTTATTAATTATTATTTTTATTGTCTATTATTTTACATAAACATGTTTCTCAATTATTTCGTTGTAGTATTTAAATTAATTTTTATACAAAATATTTGGATCTTTAATTTTTTTTGTAATAATTCTTATTGGATCGTGTTATCGTATATATAATTATAATTTAAAAATTTTTAGAAAATTCGTTTTTTTTTCTTTATTTTATATTCAATATTTTATTTTATTCAATAGTATTTTAAAAATTAATATGTTTATTAAATTTTAGTATTAAATGTAATTTAATTTAATTCATTTAATTTTAATAAATTTATTTTTTAGACTTAGTAACACCCTAAAAACTTTTATCGAAATTTTTACTAAATTCTTATTTGCACCAACATCAACGAGTATCATTTATTTTATTGAAATATTTATATCAACAGCTAGTTAATACAATGAAAATTGAGTTTTTAGTTACGAAATTAACTTCAAATTCCCTTTTTTTAAATGTTCATTGGAGTTTCATATTTATTACGTGCCACACGTCTTCCATTGCCCCTCTTTTACCTTACCTTCAATTCCTCTTCCATTTTTTCGACCCATTGAAAATTGCTTCTCCATCTCCTCAGTTTCGTCACTTCCAAAATATGTTTCCTCTCTCTAGTCACCCCACCACGCCGTCGTCCTTGAGTCCTTCTCTTAAATGGCTGCTGCCGGCGTCTGGCATTTGATTAAAATTTACAGCCAAATTAAGAGTAATCCTTTCTCTAACAGCAGCAACAACAAGAAGAACAAAAACGGTAACAATATCAACAACAATGAAAACAACGATAACAATACAATGGTAGTGATTCCTTCCTTTTGTGATAGAAGCCCCGGGTGTCCTTCCCCACCCCCCCTGGAGCCCAATCCCACCGCATTATGGCCGCCAGGACTCGCGCCCAATAAAGCATTCATCGTTAACACCTCATTTCGAGCCAAATTTCCATTGTCATTGCAATTGTTGTAAGTGTTGTTGTTATTCTCCCTGTCCTCTCGTGCATTTCACTTCATTTGCGCCTACCACGACCGCTTCGGTCGCATGTCCTTCGAGTCCTTGAGTTCGCCCAAATTCCCCCGAAAAGCGAAAAAATAAGCCGAGAATAATTTATTGCCGTGCGCAGTTCGACTTTGTCCTTTTTTCAATCGCATCTCACTCACTCTAGTCTTTCGTCTTTTCGTCCTTTTCACTCTTCCGTTTCACCCTTTGTTCTCACTCTTTCATTTTACTCTTTCTCTCACTCTTTCGTCTCCTCTTCCGACTCTTTGTCTTCTCATTCTTCTGGATCCTGCAACACAATCTCCCTGAGACATTTATTAGCCAAGTCTTTCGCCGTCGAATAAAAAAATATTTTTCAAAAGCAAAAAAAAAAATGTTTAGTCGAACAAATATTTCGTTTTTAAATTCTCTAAAGTCTCACTAAACACATCGCAACGATGTCCTGCGGCCCACGCCGATAGCTTCGTCACGCCGATAGCTTCGTCCTGTTGTCCTCTCGTCCTTTCTTCACTGTGAGTTGTGGGTGAAAAAAATAAGAAAAATAAAAAAAAATAATAAATGTGAAAGAGTCATGAGGATGTCCGATGGAGATCATTGTGAAAAGTCCTCCCTTTAAAAGCCGAAAAATCGAGATGACGAAAAAAAATCGAGCTGACGAAAAAAAATCGAGCTGCCGAAAATTTGCCATGGACACCCAGAGCCCAACTTCATCGGTTCTTTCTCCCTCACGCTTCCTTCTATCTATATTTTTTCTTCCCTCTCAACTTCTTCCTTTTGCCTCTCACATTCTCCCTCTCTCTCTTCTCTCCCTCCACTGATTCCCAATCGACGACCCGTCGCGTTGAGGCGCGACCAAAAGGATAATAATAAAGCTCATACATCCGTCGTTCCATCGTCTGACGTCGTCGTCGTCGATGGGGGAGGACGAAGGATAGGATGATGGTGAGAGGGAGGAAGAGGATGACGAGAGGGAAGAAAAGAACGATGACGAGAGGGAAGAACAGAACGAGAACGAACGATGCTCTGGGCTGTGGTCAACGCGGGTGCGAAACTCTGGGCGAGATTGGGGGGATTTTTATGTGACTCTCGCTGCCATGGAGCCTCATCCTGGGAGGCGAGACGAGGATTCAGGGTCGACACCAGGGATGTCGATGGAGCATTGGTGAAGAGAGATGGAGATGATGGAGGAAGACGGGGGAATTCAGGAGGATTCGGGATGAACTGGGAGTCGTCGTCGCCATCGTCATCGGAAGCCGCCTGTGGTGTGCGGTCGGGTTTTGTTTTCATTCCGAGCAGCCGACGGAGGCAGATTGTCAAAATATGGCTTTGCGAAATAATAAGCAAGGCCATTCACACAGACAGAGAACAAAAAACACACAACCACACAACAAAGTATGACCACCAGAAACAGACAGAGAAACCCACAGACGGAGAGACCGATAGACAGACAGAGAGACCGATAGACAGACGGAGAGACCGATAGACAGACAGAGAGACCGATAGTTAGACAGATGGAGAGGACACACAGGACTTTATATCGTAATATGCAAAAAAGTCTAGCAAAAAGAATGATACAAATAAATATAAAAAAGAGAGTAAATAAAATGGGAAAGAAAAAGAGAATCAGAAGAAAAAATGGAATGAGAAACAGAATGAGAAAGAAGAATAGAGTGAGAAATAGATTGAGAAAGAAAAAGAGAATAAGAAAGAGAATGAGGAATGATAAAAAAGAAATTGGCTGAAAAAGAAACAGAGAAATAAAAGAGCAACTGTAAAGAGAAAAACATCACAGATAACGTTCTCAATGCGATTAGGAAGGACACTGGTCGATGGGGGGGCGTGGCCATTGGGGGCGGATGCTGCTGCTGCTGGCTCTTCTCTGCATAACCGGATTTCCTGTTATTGTTCGAGCTCCGGAGCTCGGCTCGTCTCGTCTCGATGGGGGGCCCAATTCGTCCTTTTCGTCCGTTTATTCGCTCATTTAACTCGGAAATATTGCTTTGTGGAGAGTTTTATGTCGGCGCAATTGTTGGTGTTATTGTTGTTATTGGTGTTGTTACTGCTATGTTTGTTGTAGTTATTGGTGTGAGAGTAGTTGTTGCTTTTGATGCTCATATGACTTGTTGTTGTCATTTTAGCAACTACTGTTCGCAGAGTATCAAAAGTTATCGTAAATTAAGTCTGCAAAATTCAATTCAATGCTTTGAACTTTCACTAGAACTTGTGTATAGCATGGGAAAGTCATCTATATATAGACAAATACAGATAACTTATTCCAAAAATCATGATGCTTGAATTATCTTCCATTCATGTATGTTATTAGATTTTTAAGACATTAAATATAAACTATAGTATATTATATAAGAAAAATTAGTGAACATTCAACATTTTCCTTCCCAAGTTTAGGTGCTTTAATTCTTCTGGTTTGACTTGTTGTATATGAGTTTAAAGAAATAAGATTGAGATGAAAATACAACATTTTTCTTGTCCAAATTTAGACTCTCTAGCTATGTTATGTTACCGCTTGAACGATTTAGAATTTATTGAGTTTCGGGATTTTATTTATAATTAAAATTTATAATTGTGTATAAAATAATAATTTTCTTTTACCACCGATATTCCTAGTTACCTTCACTAATTCTATGGAATTTCCCACAAAAATTAGTTCTAAAACTGATGCCCACCGACGACCCAAACTTTGGCTAGAAATAATCAATTGACGACTAACTTCAGCAGCCGTTGACACTCCGGACATCATTAAAATGCATATTGTATGAGTTTGAGACGAAATGAACTCACTTTTCCTAACAATGTGTAGATGCCTCCTTCTTTCTCTCTATCTCTTTTTCTCTCGGATCACATTACTTCCTCTGGTCTCATCCTGAAATTGGAATCCATGGAGCCGGCCCTGTAACCGTCCATGGTTGCCACAGTCCATGGAATGCATTTCCGAACGAGTCCTTTTGTTATGCCTCGTCCTTTGTGCGGCAACTTTTTCGCAACATTTCATAAAACTTTCTCCATTTTCCTTCTCTCTTTTACATTCTACATAACTATGACTCTCTATCTCCCTCCTCAATCCTCCATTTCTTCCTCTCTGTCTCCTTCCGCTTTCCTTCTCTCATTCTCTAAACTTTGCGTGAAATTTCCTCCGATGGGATTTTTCCATATAAAACTGCAGTTGGTAATTTATTTGACTTCTCATTTAAATTAATATGATGATGATGGTAGGGCGTACGAGAATCGAGAAGGCGAAAGCATAGAAAAACAGAGAAATTCCAGCTCTGATTGACTTGGGGAAGCATCCATCCTTCGTCATCCTTTTTCTCCATCCATTCGTAGCTAGAAGGAGGAACTCTAAACGCAAGCTTTCTAACAATTTATGTAATTTGATTGTTATCGTTGGCGATGTTGTTGTGGTTGTCGATGTTGTTGTGGTTGTTGTTTTTGTCCTGCTTGTCCCTGTTTGTTTTCTCTCGTTCCTTTTCCCGCCCATTGTTGTACCTACCCTTCGGATCGGATTCCATCCTGCTCCGATATTAAGTTCCATAATTGCAGTTGTAGGTTTTGCATTCAACTCCGTCTCGACCTCCTCCATCATCACCGCAGTGCGATTCTGATCCTGGTCCTCGCCTTGTTCGTGGTCCCTCGTGGTATTCGAGATGTTTTTGCGTCATTCATTGTTCCATCCCTTTCTTCACTTTCCATCCCGTTCTTCCCTTTGCTTCTCTTTCCTCCCCTTTGCCACCCCTTGCGTAACTCCTCCCTCATCACATTTGCAGACATTTGTTTGAATAATTGTTGAAAAGCCCTCGAAGAGATCCGCAACAATATTGCCAGATCGGTATCGGTTGCAATTACTATTGTTGTTGCTATATATTTGTATGTATTCTCGAACAGTTGTTTCTGTAATAGTCATTGATGTAATAGTTGTTCATGTTCTTCTCCTCGGTGTCTGAAAGTTTCGGCACATGTGAAGATGAATCATCAGATCTGAGAGAAATATTGTCGAGGTATACGGAACTTGGTAATAAGTCTATTAGTTGGATTCATAATTATGTTATTGGAATATTTAAATTCAACATGAAATATTAGATAAATAATAGACTAATATATTAATATACCAATTCACTAATATAGTAATTGACTAATTTAATACTTCACTATTATATATATTACTTACTTAATATAAAAAGAAATTTTTTTAAATTAGAGAAATACATATATAAAACTATAGAGAAAATAATGTCTAAATTAATAGAAACAAAAAAATTCTCAATGGATAGATGGAGCTCATAACAACAAGAACAACAGCAGCGACATAATAAAAAAAAAATATTAACAGCAGAGCAATGAAAATGACAACAATAACAACAGGGACCAGATCAACAATAACAATAACAACAAGAACAACAACAATAATAAGAGGAACGAAATCAACAACAACAATGACAACAACGTAAACAACAACAATGACAACAACGAGAACAACATCCAAGAATATCAACAAAAGCGAAAACAACGAAAAGTACAAACATCTAATAAAATGAGCTACGCGGGCGAACTTCCATCTCAGGGGAATGAAAGAGACAGAAGGCAATAACAAAAAACAATAACAACAACAAAAATAACAGCAACAAATTTTATTTCCTGCAATGAACATTCTGACGTCGAACAACGCGAATTCTGAGGATAGAAGGAAGGAAAGAGAAGAGAAGGAAGGAAGGAAAGAAAGAGTGAGGGAGAACAAGGATGAGGGATGGACAAAGGATGCTGCTGCACAAGCGACAAGCAGCGAGCGAACATTTCGCGTGTCCTGGCCGCATCCTTTGGGAATGAAACAACAACAAGTTCTATGAGTGAGTGAGTGACTGACTCGTGTCTCGCAGGACGAACTTTATTAAAAAAGCACAAAAGAAAAAAAACAAACTCCCCAAGAAAACAACGATAACATAGTAGAGGAAGAAGAGAAGGAAGCAGAAATGAACGCATAAAATAAAAATATATCAACGAAGGACATGACAAGGACTCGACAGGACTATGAATATTTAGCCTCGACAATGAGGGAGAGACAAATTTATTATAATTTACAAGGTGACAAAAAAAAAACAATAAAACAAACACCAGGATGAACAGAGGCTTCTATTCATCCTTCTATTCCTACTGAAGAGTCCTTGTAGTTGTTTTTGTTTTTTGTATTATCCTTTGGCCTGAAGGCAATCCCCCTTTATTGAGCCTTCACTCTGATCTAATTAGGATGAAAATTTGCACAACTAACAAGAATGTTTTTCTCTCTCTCTCTCTCTCTATTATTTCCTACCAATTCCTGTCGTTGTTCTCTCTCTCTCTCTATCGTTATCCTGCTCATCCTATTGTTATCCTTCCTCTTTCTGTCTTTATCCTTCCCTTTCTCTCGACCATGTCGACTGATGTCCGATGTCGATGGGTGCCGCCGATGATGAGTTATTATATTCATGTTCTGCGTAATTTTCGTCCTTGTTCCTACTACTTGTTTTCAGTGTGTGCGCTCTGTGCACGACCGGAAGTGGCGCCCCATGTTCGGCGGCCATGTTGCCATGTTGGGTGTGAATGGAGGCCGAGGACGAGTCCTTCCGGTCGTTCGTTCATCAGTCGTTGGTCGTCAGTCGCTGGACGTTTTGTCTTTTCCTCTATCACTGTCGACCATCTGTTGTTCTCTATGTCTCCCTTTCTCTCTCTGTTTCTCTCTGCCTCTCTCTCTTTCTGTCTCTCCCTCTATTTCTCTGTCTGAGTGGTTTGTTTGTCACAACTACAACAATAATAACAACGACCACTGTGGGCGGATTGCAATTTTGCGATTAGCCTCGGAAATTGTGGATAAACGTTGTTGTCCTTGTCCTCGTTCATCGTTCGTCCTGGGACTTGGTCACTTGGCTCGCCTCGATTGTCACCATCATCATCACCAAGTCCAACACCCTTATCAACGTCATCATCAACTAGAGAACACCCTCACAAACCTCATCATCCTCATCAAGAACAACACCCTTATCATCATTATCATCATAAGTTACATCAACACCAATGAGGACCAGAGTTTGATGTTGGGCCAAAGAAGTGGTAAACCTTGGTGAAAAGAGCTACAAACATGGCAACAACAACGACAACAACAATGGCAACAACTGCTCGGACAACAATAACTTTTAATAAACATTTTCAAGTTCTGTTCCGTTGTGCTTTTTATTTTTGAAATATTTTTTAATTATTAGCAAAAAAACTAATTTAACTGGTTGATCGAGGTTTCAAATGAAAGATCAGGAATCGTAGATTTTGATTTTATAAGTTTTAATTTACACTAACATCAACTTTAGACAATGAGATTCAAAAAATAAATGATAAAAATAAACTAAAGTTCAAAAATCAAATGTATAAAAATATATTTCAACATTGAAAAATCTTTTACATAGATACCTTAAAAATGTTATCAAATTTAAGACAATCGGTAGAATCTCCAATCTCGTTGATCCCATCAACTTATAAATCCATTTAGTTAAAAACTACTTTTCGATATTACAACCAACTAATCTCGATAACAATAACTCACTGAAAATACCTTCAATTGATAGATTGATTGATTAATTTCTAAATTTGATTACCTGACTAACATCTCTGGAACAGAGTTTCTCTTTCTGGATAGTTGTTCTTCGTTAATTGAAGTGTTTCAAACTACAGAACATAACTCAAAAAAACACACAAACACACAGAATAACGCACACAGAGAAACATGCACAAAAACACATTCAAACACATACTCAACAACTAAATACTCACACACTGAACGACTAAACACAGACATGCGAAACATTTTTGGGTAACATAAAATGCATGGACAAATATTTGCAATTAGCTAAACAGAAATTCGAGTGCAACAACAACAACTTGTGTTGTACAACAACTTCACCTAGGAAATAAATTAAATAAAAGAAAACTCCAACTCGAGTTCGAGTTGGGCCAGGAAAATACAAGCATTCACCTGGAGTTCACCATGAAGGAGACGAAAGCGATGGAAGGACGATGGTCAAGCAGAGATGATTGAGGTGAGAGATGAAGAAGGGTTTGTGATGATGATGATGATGATGATTAGAACGAAGAGGATGATGGTAGGGGTGATGAAGATAGTGAGAATAATGTTGAGGAGAAGGAGGATGAAAGAGTTCATGATGAGGATGAAGTGGAAGTTGGGTGAAGGAATGAAAAACGATGAGAACGATGGAGGACGTTGAGAACCAGTTGAAAACGATCAACAAAAACAACAATATAGTTGATGAAAGTGATGTTGATAATCACGATGTTGGTGATATTGATAATTATAACGATAGTGATGATTATGAAGATAGTGCTGTTGATGTCGATGTTTAGGTCGATGAGGATTATAATGTCCATTCAAAAGGGAAGGAGGAAAGAGATGATGAGGAGATAGGAGAGAAGAATCGAGGAGTTCAGGGTGAAGTCAATTCACTTCTGAAAGAAGAGAACCCAACCACATATATTCAACACATATACATACCAAACACAACACAACTACATACAGAGGAAAGGACGAACTAATGCTCGTAGTTGAGAACTATGGAAATAATGACGAGTGCAACAACTGGAACACGGTGAAAGGATGAGAGGCTACAAGAGAAAGATAGGGCGAGAGATGGAGATGACAGGAGAGAGAGAGGGATGTGGTGGTAGGAAGAGGAAGAGTGAGATGGACGTTAACAACAAGTCCTCCGGTCAACTGCTAATTGAAAATAATTCCTCATCGATAGCAAAGTTATGCATCATCATCCGAGGAGAGAAGGAAGAGGTGAAGGAGGAAAAGAGAGAGGAGGAGGGGGGAAGAAGAACGAGGAGAAGAAGTAGGCGAAGATGAGGTGGGGGAAGAGAAGTTGGGTGATGAGGAAGAGGACGAGAAGCCGAAGTTGAACCAGCTTCCGGTTGAGTGAAAATTCCAAAGTTTCGGAAAAGAATTTCAAGTTTTATAAAGAGAACATTACCGGTGATTTTGTTGTTGTTGTAATTATTATTGTTGTTGTAATTATTATTGTTGTTGTAATTATTATGGTTGTTGTTATTACTGTTTTTGTTGTTATTATTATAGTTGTAGTTTTTGTTATTTCTGATATAGAGCACCAAGTGGATGAAGAACCTAAGGATGTTATTATGAAAAACTTCGTGTGGCAGCTGGACAGGAAAATAGTTGAAAGAGAGAGAGCGTGAGAAAGACAGAGCGAGAAAGAAAGAGAGTAAGAGAGAAGGTGAGAGATAGAGAAAGAGCGAGTGAGAAATAACAAAATCAAAGATTGAAAACATGAACATGAAAATATTCCATCGACATTTGCCTTCGATTTTACCCTTCCATCAAACCAAACCAACCTCCAACATTATGATTCCTCGCATCGATGGATGGCTCCATCAAGAAAACTTACCACCATGGCGGCCGACATATGTTGGCCAGGCCCAGACATCTGTTCGGGCCTCGCCCAATGAACCCGAACTTTGGTACGACAATTGGATTACATCGTTTCCACTACCTGAAGATTCTTTCTCTGCCTCCTCCTTCCTGACGATTCCACCTCATTCTCCTAGCATTCCTCCTCTTCGTTCACTTTGTTCCTCTTCCTTCTATTGAACTCGATGCAAAATTCAATTGCAGCCCAAGCTGCTTCTGTGTTCCATGGAACAACAACAACTACTACTACTCCTACTATGTATGTATGTCGGTAGCCTTCAGAATATCCTCGCATTGTTTTTCCAACGAGGTTTTAGAGCGAGAAAACTCTCCGCCCTCTTTCAATTTTCAATCGTCCCTTGACCCACCTTTCACTCGATGACATGCCGAAATTTCGAACATTTTCTTACAAGGATTTTTTTTCCATTTCCCACTGCTGTCGTCGTCGTCCTTCTTCATCTCTTCAGCCATCAACTCTTCTACCTTTACTTCATTTGCTTTCATCTCTTCACTCTTCTGCCTTCATCTCTACAGCCTTCACTTTTTCCATCTGCACCTCTTCCACTTTCAAGTCTTCCATCTCCCTTTTCTCTCCTCCATCTCTTCATATGTCGACCATCATTGTGTACAAATGCTTTTGTGGCCAAAGCGGATCGGCCGAGAACGAGGGCGAGAGGAGGCCGGTACCAAGGCTGAAACGGGGGCTGCAGCCAGGGCAGGACCCAGGGTTGGAACGGAGAACAGAGAACAGGGGCTGGAGTCAGGGCTGAAACCAAGGCTAAAACCATGGTTAGCCGTGGACTCTGGTCGGAAGTTTGGCATCCACGGTGATGAAGATGGATTCAGTCGGGTTGTCAGGAAGAGAGAGATGAAGTGAGAACGAAGGAGATTGACAAAAACCATGGATCGGAGAATTTAATTAGGAACAGCAGAGTGTGAATAGTTTATGGAAATCGAAGGGAAGAAGAATGTGAAAATGGGAGCAAAGCAACACTGGCGGCGGGAATGACTCGAGCGAATCGAGAGAAGGCGGAGGCTCACGGTATTCTCTGGGTTTCCTGAGGAGGATGGGGATCAATGCAATTGGGAGAATTTTATATGAAATGATGGCTTTATAGTGAAGAAGTCTATATAATGGAAAACATTGTAGAATATTGGAAAATACTGTATAATAAAAAATACTGTATAATAAAAAATAGTGTATAATGAAACCATATAGGATTTTATATCCCTAAAGTTTTCATATCCGTGAATAAGAAGTTTATTGGAAATTTTGAAATCATTCATTCCTCTCAATATCCTGTTATATCACTCTCTCTCTTCATTTCTTCCTCTGTTATACAATCTTGTCTTTTTCTCTAACGTAGTAGGAAAATTGGTAGACTCTGACCCAATATGGGCCAACACACTCACACACACCCACAAACCAAGTTTCATGATATATTTCAAGTCCTTCTACCAGGCATCAAAATAACAAGAAGAATGATATAAACCACCAACAACAATGATATGTTGCACCAACAATGATGACATGAACTACCAACATATGGACACAACAACAATGACATATACCACCACCACTAACAAAACCAACAACCACTAACACTAACAACAACAATAAAACCAACAACAACAACACCATCACTCACTGGAACAAAAACTCCGGTTGATTTGAGTAGATTTTACTTTTGCATCGACGGTTTCCAATTGAATTCAACTTCAACTTCGGTTTCGATAGACGTCGGTCGAGCTACATGATAGGATCAAAGAGGGAGGGGACGAGGTCTTACAGGAGCAAGAAAGAGAAAGACAAAGAGAGAGGAAGAGAAAGAGAGGAAGACAAAGTTCCAAAGAGTTCTCCAATGAGAATTCAAATTTTTCAACCGATGTCCTCGTCGTCGTCCTCAGACGAATGGATGAGTGACGAGGGACCTGAGGGAAAGGGATGGGTGACGAGAGTGAACGGGACGAAAGAGAACGAAACGAGAAAGAGAAGACGAGAGGGAACTGGGTCCACAGGACGATAGAGAGAAGACCACTATCGACATACATTGGAATGGAGGATCCCCAACACAATCCAACATCGCTGTGGAATTTTAAAGGACTCGACCTCCCACTGCTCTGATATGGTATTATTCAATATGGATATTAGTTTTGGCCCCGAAAAATTCAAAAAACCACAAACAATGGTGTTCGATAGGACGAGGGCGAAGAGAGAGTGAAGAGAGTGGTGAAGGGAAGTGATGGAAGAATTTGGAACGAGTCGGTTCGGATCGAATCGGGTCGGATGTTGGTCTGGGCACAGTTCGTTATGTCGTCATGTCACTTCCGGGCCGGAAGAGAGGGTGATGGAGCCATAACAACAACGATGATGGAGCAATAACAACAACATTGATGGAGGAACAAGAACAATGATGGAAAAACCTACACAAGAATGAGATGAACAAAATGAAGGATGAAGAGGAGGATAAATGGTAGGACGAACGGGAGTTTGAATGAGAAATCAGAGGACCGGCTGGACAGACAGACAAATGAACAGACAGACAGATGGACAGACAGTCAGTGGGATCCAGAGACAGTTGGGAGGACTTTGATTGATTCAATGTGGGCGAGGCTGAATAAAAGAGAGATAGAATAAAAGAGTGAGGCAGAAAGTGAGTTTCTGTTTATTTGTTCCGCCCACTGGCGACGCCTGACCGACGACGAGTGGATGACACGCCCCCCACCGCCCACTCAGTTGGTGCCTTTTGATGTGGTTTTTGCTCTGGAATTAGAATTTTGAGTTTCGAAATTCGAGGCCCGAGTTCGAGGAAGAAAATTTAATCGTGCACTTTTGATTTCGATTATTTTTGAGGGGTGTTTATTATTGCTTCTCGCTTTTGTTGTTGTTATTATTTTTGTTATTGCTTTTGTTATTGTTCTTGTATTGCTTTCCTCCAATATAATTGCTTTAAAAGCCTCTCAGGATATGAGTTTCATTCTTTCACAAATTGTTTATCTTTTCGGAAAGATCCAAGTGTTGAGAAATTTCTTTCTTTCGGTTGCCTATATTGCTTCCTTTGACTACTTTTTGCTCTTCTCCTTTTAACTTGTCTCCTTCTGGCCCTTTTCGCCTGTCTTCTTCCCGTTATCTCTTTCTCCCCTCTTCATCTCTCGCGCTCCACGAAGCCACTTCTGTTGCGGTTCCCCACATCTGTGGCTGTCGTTGTCATTGTCCTTGAAGCAGGAATCCGAAAGGTTATCAGGAAGCCTCCTGGTCCTGCCGTGTTTTTCGAGTGTTTTCATCCGTCTTCCCTCTCACTCTCACTCCCTCTGTCAGTGTCATCAAATGCTGCCTTTTCACATCTTTTTCTTCCTTCTTCCCCTCCATTTTCCTCGCTTCCATCCCAGCATTCATCTCGACGATTACGAAATCTGAGAATTTGAAATTGGATTTTCAATTCGATTGCCAGAAAATGCAAAAATCTCTATCAGATGGACTCGATTTGGTTACCACAACCGATCGGATCCACTTTAGTCTGGGCTGGTGTTAAATATTTAACATTGTTTATGGTTAAAAGTGTGCGTGTGTGTTTAAGGTATCCATGTGTTTGTCTTTGGCTTCGTTTGCCTTGGCCTGACAATTGCCTCGAATTTTCTGGTTTCCCCAGAAATTTAAGGCTTCCACAGATTGTTGTTCACCGCATTTAATTGATTCTATTTGTCAAGATGTTTTACCAATAAAAAACATGAAATTAAACCACTTGCGTTGGTAGCGTTTCCTGTAGTTTTCATTCCTTTGCTAAGATGATTTTCATCATCGTTATTTCAACCATTTTTCTATCTACATATTTTTTTTATAGAACTTAGATTTATTTCAAATTCCTATCTTATCTTCAAATGTAAATCAATTTAATTATTATAATAATAACACTAATGGATATAAAAAGAATTTGATTATATTATGGTTTTACTCTCTAATTAAAATAAAGAACAATTTTTTATTGACTATTTTTTATTGATCTAGAAAATTTGGTATTCCAACTACACCTTTTAGAGCTCGATTTCAAAAAATTGAAATTAAACTTCAGAAAAATTAAATCGGTATTTTTCTTTGCTGAAAACGAATTATAAATTATAATCAAAATGTTATATAAAGTAAGTTTTAATATTTTCTAAAATCAATTTTGAATTTTCTGAATCGAATCGGAAAATCGAAATTGAGTTTCTGAAATTGAATTTCATCTTTCTGAAATCAAATTTGAGTTTTCTGTAATCGAGTTAACATTTTCTGAATTTGAATTTGTATTATCTGAAATCAAACTTGAAAAGATGTAGTTATTTCAATCATAGTCTATATTTACACGCTTAAATAATTCTCTACCCATCATAAAATAATACCCAGAAATTCGCTACAAACACTCGCTCTCCCTTTCACACTCTTCTCGATCACACAACTGCTCTCACTCTGACCCCCCTCTGACGTAGCCCTTCGTTTAGAACTCTCCCCGCTCCACAAGATCCATGAGTTTGACGACCTTCTTGTACAGCAGCTCTCTAGCATCGATGCCCCAGACGAAGTCGAGATGATTGAATTCCTCGTAGTTGACCAGAAACTTTCCGATCACATTCGGCAACATCACATGCAGATGTTCGACATCGGCCGGCGTTGCCAACCAATCGTTCTGCGAGTAATGCAAGGCGACCTTCGTTCGCACATTCTCCAATTTGTACTCGGGCGGCGTGATCGAGTCGTATTTGAGATGATTGCGAAGCCAACCGTAGTCGTATTGACGGAAATGACCGGAGCGCTTGAGTTGGCCAAAGTGTTGCATTTGCTTCGTAGAGGCGCCGGCGGGGGCGTGGCCGATAACCACGGGCAGCATCGTCTACAAGAAGAAGAAGGTCAGCATAGGCAAAAGATAGAAAAATAAACTAATTCTTTACCTCATTCATCTGGGCCTTGTCGAAGCCCGTGACCAGGAAGACCACATTCGTGCAGATCTCCTTGGTGATCGTGTCATCATCGCAGAGAATCTGATTGAACATCGTGATGAACTCGTTGCTCGGCAGGAACTCGTGGGCTCCGATCAGACGCAACAGAATCTGGAGGGCAAAAGAAATATAGAAAGATAAAGATCAGTAATAAATCACATGATCGATATCTTTATCGATAAAACTTACGCCCAAAGGATCCTGGAAGAAAGCCAAGAACTCGACCACGGGACTCTTGCTGTGCTTGACGTACGCCACCGGGGCCAGGGCTTGCATGAGTATCACTTTCTCGGTGTACTCGGGTCGCTCGCTGCACATGATCCAGAAGATCATCGTGCCCTGCGAGTGACCGATGTAGTGAAGCCGCGGCTGACCGCTGACCTGGAGCACGTGATCGATGGAGGCGGGCAGATCGTATTTGCCCATCTCGTGAAAGGTGAAGTCCCAGTATTTGGCATGTTTCGTAGCATACCGGGTATGATTCCTCGAGTAGGTGTTTCCACGCACATTCGTCATCCAGACATCGTAGCCCAGATCATGGAGAAGGTATGCTGTAAAATAAAAGAGGTTATCAATTATGGCGATTGTCTGAAATCAACATCCGGATTATGTATTTTCACAAGACCAACATTTTTCTAAATAATTTGTCTTCACTTGGTAAAAGATCGGTTAGAATTTAAACCGATCCTACGTCATCGGCGTCTGATCTCTTGCGAAATAAAGATAAAGAGGTTATCTCGTGGCCGGACGTCGGGGAACCGTTTGGGAATCGCCGAATTCTCACGGTTCTTTCCCCGACGAATTGAAAATTGCGTAGTTGAAGGCGTGCTAAAGCTTTTGTATCAATGACAGGAAGGGTGTCAAAGTATTTTTCACACAAATAAGTAAAAAATTCGGAACCAAGGGCATTTTAGAAATTATAAAAGATCTCAGTAAGGAATGATTTCAATTAATTGGTTCTTATACCTTTTAACTTATGGAGAGGGAGATCTAGAGGAGAAGATCTTTAATTTACTGAGCCAATCCTATCAGTTCAATATTGCACCTTAATCAAGGCTTCATTAAGACAAAGTTTAGATCTTGAAATGAGATTTTCCATGGAACGAACACTTAATTATAGACTACGAGAGATTTTTAACAAAGATACGACTCGCTTGTGCTTACCTAGTCCCTTGTTCGGACCCATCATCACCCAAGTCGCCGAGGTGTCCAGCAGACCGTGGACGAGAAGCACTGGAATCCCACCCTGTTTCACAATACGATGCATTTCAAGGATATACCCATCGTCAGTGGTGATGTGATGCACTTCCATAGGGTAGCCATATTTCTTCACCAGATCCGGCTACGAGAGCAGGAACAAAAAACAACTATTAGCTCGTGAACTTCTTTTAGGTTTTAATTGAACGATTATGATGGTTTTGTTTTAATTGTTTTAATTCAATAAATTCACACCGTTTTCAAGTAGGAATCCTCGATGACATCGGGATCCACTTCGTATTGAGGTCTCATAGCATCGACATCGTTGACGTTCGCATATCCTTCGGTTACCGCGAAGAGTGATCGCCCGAAGGCGGGGATATTGAAGAGATCGACGTTGCCGATTTTGAAGGACCAACCGTAGTCGGTCGCCGAGGTGGCCGGGATTTGCGAACCGATCAAGAGCAACGACAGCAACGCGGTCAACAACAACGAGCTGCGTGCGGTCAACAACGACATCATGTTGACAAGACGACGAACGATTGTGTACTGATCGCAAAAGTGATTCGAGTTCGTTCTCTTTGGCGTGGCCACGTCTCAGTCACGGTTCCCGCTCCAGACTGATTTCAATTCGAGTGACGACCAATCGAGGAGGACGGCGAGAAATGGAATTAATCACCATCGCAAATAATTCTCAATGGAATAATCGCTAGCCGAGAACAAAAGCAATAAGAATAACAAGGAGAACAACAACGAGAACGATCGTAAATATTGGCCACTCTACAAACCGAAACCACTGATAACCCCTGGGCACCTCGGCCAATCCAAGTCTCAGGTCTCGCGACTAAAGTGTTGAACTCAGTCAACGAATTTCGTCTGAATCGCCGTAATCGGTTTAAGGTCGCTCATGTTCTTGTTATTCTATTATTGTTCTTATCAATCGTCAGTTGTGACGATGACGCACACGCCTCCTGGTCGGCGGAGGTCAACGTCAGACGCACGCCCCTCTCGTTCGAGAACCTGCCTTCGCCGCCGGCCTTCCGAGAATATGCAGCGATTTTCTCTTGTTCTTTGCAATTTCAATTCGGAAATCCTTTTTAGTTTATTTTATTTTCTCAGCTTTTAACCAACTCTAATTTATTCTCCGATTGTTTCGATCAATGAATTTAAATCGATCTAATTATTTAATTGCTTTTTTTGTCATTCTCATTATTCCTCTGATTATTTAGATATCAAAATTAAATAAATTCTTCAATGTCTATTATTTCTCAAATGGTCTCGATCTCAATATTTAACTGATTTTAGAATTTAAATCAAGTTCTCTATTCAATCAATATAAATATTCAAACAATTTTTTAATCTTAATTTATTTCTCTGGTTTTTTCGATCTTTAAGTTTTACTCTTCTATTTTTGTTTCGAATTCAAAACATATTAATACTTACTTATTTTTTAATCACAATTCAATTATATTCTTGTTTAGATTTCATTTTATTTTATCTAAGATCTTTGCTATTTTATATTTTCTCTTATTAGCAAAATTTTATTGTTCTCTTTTTTATTTGCAATCTCTAATTTTCTCTCCTATTGTTTTATTATTTTTTCTCTTTAATTTCCGCTGCAACTTTTTTCTTCTCGCTTGAGTCGCGATTCTAAACTCTGGCTTCGTTTTCTCTCTCATTTTTCCACTTATTCTCTTCCTTCTCGTAAGGCTTTTTCATAGGGTTTTATTATTGCACTCTTGTTTTATTGCTAATAGTAATGTTTTTCTCTCTACATCAATCTCTCTTTCAGTATTACATTCACTCTCTCATTCACTCTCACTCTATCCTTCTCCCTATCTTTCATAGGATCACATTTCCAGCTTCATCATGAACCCCCAGTAGTCGTGTGAACTGCGTGATCGGGTCGTTGAAAGCCGGCCAGCAGAAGTCGGCGCCCTTCGATCGGCATTCTGGGTCATGGTATCGTTTCCAACAGGTTTCCCACTTTTCATCTCAATTCAAATTTTTAAATATTCAAATAATGAAACTCGACGGGTTTTGATGTTGGATCTTGTTGACATATTTACATCAAAAGATGATCAATTTGTGAAATTAATTTCAGTTAATGCTCAGTTAATTGTATTTTTATTGATTTTTTTAAATATCAGGTGTAAATTCAAGTATATCATTATAACGTTATAACATATTTATCATTATTAAAATACTTCAAAAATATTAGAATTGTATTTGAAAAGTAGAAAAAAATTATTGAATAATATTTTTTACGGAATCTCCGATGTCTCTGATGCCAACCAAAAAAATTCTCTCTGAATGAGAATGCTATGCGATCACTTAATAAATTTTTTTATGAGCTGAAAATGGTAATTTTAAATAATTTCACCCAATCCCCTTAAATATCTCGTTTCAGCGTTATATGTTTTGGAGCTATTATTATTGAAGTTTTTGTTGTTATTAATGTTATTATTGCGGTTTTCGTCTGGTGTAATTTATTATTGTTTTTTTTTATGTTGTTGTTATATAATATTAAGAATAACCAAAGTCCGGTTTTGCGTCTCGAGACACGTGAAGTTTAGCTTAATGCAATATAATCGTATTGTTTAGATTAAGAACATGTGTGAGAGTGAGGGAAATAAGACGAAGGTAATTAATATGGGAATAATTCACTAAAATTTATTTATTTGTTTGTTGTCAGAGTTCTCAGCTGATTATTAAACCAGAATTTTGGGATTTCAATAGAATCAACGTAGGTTGACCGTTAAAAATTCCACAACAAATTTATAAGAAACACAAGTCCAAAATACAGGTTGTTTTATATAAAATTATATCAAATATATATTTAAATATTAGCTATTTTTATAATTGAAAAAAGCTAATTAATACAAAATAAAATATAATTAATGAAATCAATAAAAATTACATGAAATCAAGGAAATAATACTCAATTGAAATTATATACATAGATAGAATTATATATTGAATTGTATTTCACAAACAAACAATATTTAACTCTTAATAACATAGGCTCGAATCATCCAAAAGCAAATATTTCCGACAATATTTTTAGAACTGTCAACAAGTCGAGCCTAAATTCGTTCCGATTCAAGAGTTAACGATGATTCCTTTTTCTTATCAATAAAATGTCGACATTGATGTCAATATGTGCGTGTGCTAAATATTGACAAAAAATTTCAGTGAACTGAGAATTTAAGAATTTAATATTTAAATTAATATTTGAAAAACACTAGTGATAATGTCGACAAAAACGTGAAAGCATTTTTCCTCTTGCAATCAAATAGGGAAAAATAAGGTGATTCTCCTAAAAATATACCATAAAATCTTGTCCCTAATTATAGCATTCGCTAATCGTCGAAGGAGCGCGATAGCAATTGATGAGAAAACAATAAATTCTAAAACATAATCTCCCACAACTATATATATGTGGATCCGAAAACATAATTTCAATTTCAGATCTAAACAAAAGCCAACGACTTTGACTCGTGATAAAGCACAACCGGACTCGAGCTACGAGTGTGCATCTGTCCGATATTCTTGTTGTTCTTGTATATATTATCACATATTTATATGCACCCGTCAGACATTTAGCTTGTCTAGCTGTTTAGCGACAAATATGCAATATACACATCTGTGCTTATGTTGTTGTCGATATTTGCTGTTATATGATAATTTATGTTGTTTTTCTTAATTTATTGTTTTTGTTATATTCCCATTGTTTTTTGTATATTTCTATTGTTGTTGTTAATTTCGCTGACGTTGTTGGTGCTATTTTTGTTGCTATATTTGCTGTTGTTATTATATTATATATTTGTTGTCATTTTGGTTATTTTTATGTTGTTGTTGTTTTTGTTGTTTAGTCATTCATGTGAAATATCAGCGAAATTTTAAACTTCGCTCTTCGCACCTTTTCTTCGTTCTTCGTGCTACCTTATCTTGATGACTAATTCATTTTATTTATTTATTATTCTTTGTATTTTATATTTATTAGTCAATTTTAGACATCGATTGTTTAGGAATTTTTCGACTTTGAACTTCTGTTCGCAATTGAGTTTTAATCAGTCGGTAAGTTAGAAAAAATTACGAATAGATTGCGATTAAAGAAAAATCTTTGAGTGACCACAGAATCCGCATTCCATTTATATCCGATTGCAGGTTTGTGTACAGAAACTCCAGATGTCGGATCATTCGGGAGCATAAGTGGGAAAAATAAAAATTCACCTTATATCGTTTATAGAGCGTCTTAATTGGTTTTTTTTATGGTATTCAATTCCTTTTACCAAAAACATCGGTTAAATGATCAGAAAAAGGAAATTTAAAATGCTAGGACGCTTAGTTACGGAGATATCGACGTTTTAAGTTTGAGTGACCACAGAATCCGCACTGATCGTGCTAGAAGCTTCAACTTGGGCGCAAATGAAAGAAGACGTGTCGTAGATTAACACTGTGAAGTTCCATTTATATCCGATTGCAGGTTTGGACACAGAAACTCCAAGTGTCGGATCATTCGGGGGCATAAGTGGGAAAATACAAATTCGAAAATTCGCCTTATATCGGTTATAGAGCGTCTTAATTGGTTGATATATGGTATTTAGTTATTCCTTTTACCAAAAATATCGGTTAAATGGTCAGAAAACGGAAATTTAAAACAAATTATATGTAAAGTTTCACTATGCTAGGACGCTTAGTTACGGAGATATCGACGTTTTAAGTTTGAGTGACCACAGAATCCGCACTGATCGTGCTAGAAGCTTCAACTTGGGCGCAAATGAAAGAAGACGTGTCGTAGATTAACACTGTGAAGTTCCATTTATATCCGATTGCAGGTTTGGACACAGAAACTCCAAGTGTCGGATCATTCGGGGGCATAAGTGGGAACAATAAAAATTCAAAATTCGCCTTATATCGGTTATAGAGCGTCTTAATTGGTTGATATATGGTATTTAGTTATTCCTTTTACCAAAAATATCAGTTAAATGGCCAGAAAACGGAAATTCAAAAAAAATTATATGTAAAGTTTCACTATGCTAGGACGCTTAGTTACGGAGATATCGACGTTTTAAGTTTGAGTGACAACAGAATCCGCACTGATCGTGCTAGAAGCTTCAACTAGGGCGCAAATGAAAGAATACGTGTCGTAGATTAACACTGTGAAGTTCCATTTATATCCGATTGCAGGTTTGGACACAGAAACTCCAAGTGTCGGATCATTCGGGGGCATAAGTGGGAAAATACAAATTCGAAAATTCGCCTTATATCGGTTATAGAGCGTCTTAATTGGTTGATATATGGTATTTAGTTATTCCTTTTACCAAAAATATCGGTTAAATGGTCAGAAAACGGAAATTTAAAACAAATTATATGTAAAGTTTCACTATGCTAGGACGCTTAGTTACGGAGATATCGACGTTTTAAGTTTGAGTGACCACAGAATCCGCACTGATCGTGCTAGAAGCTTCAACTTGGGCGCAAATGAAAGAAGACGTGTCGTAGATTAACACTGTGAAGTTCCATTTATATCCGATTGCAGGTTTGGACACAGAAACTCCAAGTGTCGGATCATTCGGGGGCATAAGTGGGAAAATACAAATTCGAAAATTCGCCTTATATCGGTTATAGAGCGTCTTAATTGGTTGTTATATGGTATTCAATCATTCCTTTTACCAAAAATATCGGTTAAATGGCCAAAAAACGGAAATTCAAAAAAATATATATGTAAAGTTTCACTATGCTAGGACGCTTAGTTACGGAGATATCGACGTTTTAAGTTTGAGTGACAACAGAATCCGCACTGATCGTGCTAGAAGCTTCAACTTGGGCGCAAATGAAAGAAGACGTGTCGTAGATTAACACTGTGAAGTTCCATTTATATCCGATTGCAGGTTTGGACACAGAAACTCCAAATGTCGGACCATTCGGGGGCATAAGTGGGAACAGTAAAAATTAAAAATTCGCCTTATATCGGTTATAGAGCGTCTTAATTGGTTGTTATATGGTATTTAGTCATTCCTTTTACCAAAAACATCGGTTAAATGGCCAAGAAACGGCAATTCAAAAAAAATTATATGTGAAGTTTCACTATGCTAGGACGCTTAGTTACGGAGATATCGACGTTTTAAGTTTGAGTGACAACAGAATCCGCACTGATCGTGCTAGAAGCTTCAACTTGGGCGCAAATGAAAGAAGACGTGTCGTATATTAACACTGTGAAGTTCCATTTATATCCGATTGCAGGTTTGTGTACAAAAACTCCAAATGTCGGATCATTCGGGATCATAAGTGGGAAAAATACAAATTCGAAAATTCGCCTTATATCGGTTATAGAGCGTCTTAATTGGTTGATATATGGTATTTAGTTATTCCTTTTACCAAAAATATCGGTTAAATGGTCAGAAAACGGAAATTTAAAACAAATTATATGTAAAGTTTCACTATGCTAGGACGCTTAGTTACGGAGATATCGACGTTTTAAGTTTGAGTGACAACAGAATCCGCACTGATCGTGCTAGAAGCTTCAACTTGGGCGCAAATGAAAGAAGACGTGTCGTAGATTAACACTGTGAAGTTCCATTTATATCCGATTGCAGGTTTGGACACAGAAACTCCAAATGTCGGACCATTCGGGGGCATAAGTGGGAACAGTAAAAATTAAAAATTCGCCTTATATCGGTTATAGAGCGTCTTAATTGGTTGATATATGGTATTTAGTTATTCCTTTTACCAAAAACATCGGTTAAATGGCCAAGAAACGGCAATTCAAAAAAAATTATATGTGAAGTTTCACTATGCTCGGACGCTTAGTTACGGAGATATCGACGTTTTAAGTTTGAGTGACCACAGAATCCGCACTGATCGTGCTAGAAGCTTCAACTTGGGCGCAAATGAAAGAAGACGTGTCGTAGATTAACACTGTGAAGTTCCATTTATATCCGATTGCAGGTTTGGACACAGAAACTCCAAGTGTCGGATCATTCGGGGGCATAAGTGGGAAAATACAAATTCGAAAATTCGCCTTATATCGGTTATAGAGCGTCTTAATTGGTTGATATATGGTATTCAAGTCATTCCTTTTACCAAAAATATCGGTTAAATGGCCAGAAAAACGGAAATTCAAAAAAATATATATGTAAAGTTTCACTATGCTAGGACGCTTAGTTACGGAGATATCGACGTTTTAAGTTTGAGTGACAACAGAATCCGCACTGATCGTGCTAGAAGCTTCAACTTGGGCGCAAATGAAAGAAGACGTGTCGTAAATTAACACTGTGAAGTTCCATTTATATTCGATTGCAGGTTTGGACACAGAAACTCCAAATGTCGGACCATTCAGGGAGCATAAGTGGGAAAAGTACAAATTCGAAAAATTCGCCTTATATCGGTTATAGAGCGTCTTAATTGGTTGATATATGGTATTTAGTCATTCCTTTTACCAAAAACATCGGTTAAATGGCCAGAAAACGAAATTTAAAACAAATTATATGTAAAGTTTCACTATGCTAGGACGCTTAGTTACGGAGATATCGACGTTTTAAGTTTGAGTGACCACAGAATCCGCACTGATCGTGCTAGAAGCTTCAACTTGGGCGCAAATGAAAGAAGACGTGTCGTAGATTAACACTGTGAAGTTCCATTTATAGCCGATTGCAGGTTTGGACACAGAATCTCCAAATGTCGGACCATTCGGGAGCATAAGTGGGAAAAATACAAATTCGAAAATTCGCCTTATATCGGTTATAGAGCGTCTTAATTGGTTGTTATATGGTATTTAGTCATTCCTTTTACCAAAAACATCGGTTAAATGGCCAAGAAACGGCAATTCAAAAAAAATTATATGTGAAGTTTCACTATGCTAGGACGCTTAGTTACGGAGATATCGACGTTTTAAGTTTGAGTGACCACAGAATCTGCACTGATCGTGCTAGAAGCTTCAACTTGGGCGCAAATGAAAGAAGACGTGTCGTAGATTAACACTGTGAAGTTCCATTTATATCCGATTGCAGGTTTGTGTACAGAAACTCCAAATGTCGGATCATTCGGGATCATAAGTGGGAAAAATACAAATTCGAAAATTCGCCTTATATCGGTTATAGAGCGTCTTAATTGGTTGATATATGGTATTTAGTTATTCCTTTTACCAAAACTATCGGTTAAATGGCCAGAAAACGGAAATTCAAAAAAAATTATATGTAAAGTTTCACTATGCTAGGACGCTTAGTTATGGAGATATCGACGTTTTAAGTTTGAGTGACCACAGAATCCGCACTGATCGTGCTAGAAGCTTCAACTTGGGCGCAAATGAAAGAAGACGTGTCGTAGATTAACACTGTGAAGTTCCATTTATAGCCGATTGCAGGTTTGGACACAGAATCTCTAAATGTCGGACCATTCGGGAGCATAAGTGGGAAAAATACAAATTCGAAAATTCGCCTTATATCGGTTATAGAGCGTCTTAATTGGTTGTTATATGGTATTTAGTTATTCCTTTTACCAAAAACATCGGTTAAATGGTCAGAAAACGGAAATTTAAAACAAATTATATGTAAAGTTTCACTATGCTAGGACGCTTAGTTACGGAGATATCGACGTTTTAAGTTTGAGTGACCACAGAATCCGTACTGATCGTGCTAGAAGCTTCAACTTGGGCGCAAATGAAAGAAGACGTGTCGTAGATTAACACTGTGAAGTTCCATTTATAGCCGATTGTAGGTTTGGACACAGAAACTCCAAATGTCGGACCATTCAGGAGCATAAGTGGGAAAAATTAAAATTCGAAAATTCGCCTTATATCGGTTATAGAGCGTCTTAATTGGTTTTTAGTTATTCCTTTTACCAAAAACATGGGTAAATGGCTAAAAACGGAAAAACTCCGATTTCCTGCAGAAAACTTTTTTCGCGTTTAATCAATTATAAATCCGTATATACCAATCATCGTTCGGACTCCATGCAATTAAATTTTCATTATTTGCGCGTCTGCAGCTTCAACCGACTCCAAACAACCAATGAATCCACCAGACTCCACACACCCCCCAACCACCCTACAATCGGCCACAACATAGGCTGCGACGACGACGACAATGATGAAGTATCGAAGAGGTCAAAGTATAAAGGTTAAACCAACGAGACTCCGGCCTCTGGTCAGACATTGCGCGTCTATAATCTCATGTTTACATCGCACACACACAAATGCAGTGTGTGTGTTATTGAGCGTGTGTAAGTATGGGTGTGTTTGTGTGTGTGATTGTCCTTCTCACTCCCCCTCCTTTGATCCGTTTAATTAACACTTTTGTTATTAGGTTCCAGCGCCGCCTGTGGATCTTCTTTAAATGACGCCTCCAGATCTCCTCGTTTTGATTTCGCCTTTCGATTGGATGCTCTCTCGATTCGATGTGTTTATGTTAGTGTGAATGGATGTGTGAATGATTGTATTTGCTCCTTGGGGCATGCTGGGGAAACTAATCGAAATCACTGTGGGGTCTAAAGCATTAAGGATGAAGCTTCATATTAAAATTATGATATAATTTTAAAAAATTATAATAAATAAAGCATCAAGGATTTATGACTAAATTCTATAAGTTTTATATTGATATTTTCATATAAAATTTTAAAATTATAATAAATAAAATTCTGATATAGAGATAAAGCATATTAAGGTTGATTTCTGAAAGTAAGAAAACATAGTAGAGTAACGATTTTTATTAAAAGAAAAAAAAGTAATAAAACAATATTTTATTAATTTATAAAATTGTTGGAACAATTCAAAATATTGATCTTGTTGTGATAGTCAAAAATTGTTTATTTTATGCTCTCACATTAAAATTTTTCTATTAGTTAGTCCCATTAGTTCGAGGAATTCACAGAAATTTCCCAATAAGTTTTTGATCCCATAGTATTCGGCATATTCAAAGCTTAATTACAGTATCAATTGTAGTTGTTGTAACGATAGATACTGTTGTGTTATGATTGTTGTTGTTATTGTTGTCATTGATGTTATTGGTGTTATTATTGTTCTTCATGTTATTGTTATTCTTGCTGGTATTGCATGTTGTTATTGTTCTTCTTGTAATTGTTGTTCTTGCTGGTATTATTGTCATTGTAATCGGTTCTTCATGCTATTGTTGTTCTCATTGTTATTGTTGTTCTTGTTTACCCTTAGTCGTAACCCGGCCACCGTGGAACCATTGTATGCTTGTGTATGTGCGACTGTATGTATGTAAACGCTTCTTAATGTAAGCTGCTCAAATACTCGAGAAGAGGTTTTCGGCTGAGGTTCCATCATCGATCTCGCTCGTGTGGTCCAGAATCACAACGACCAAATAATGTTCGATAATTATTGTCGAGCCTCTGGGAATTTTCACACCAGACAAATAAAATTACGAACACATTAATAAATGCAACCACAACAACAACATACTATACGACAATGACAATAATTATAATGACAATGATAATAATGACAATAAGAACAACGAAAACACTTTCAATGACAACAAATTGTGACAAAATTTTACAATGACAACAAATTTTACAACAACAACAACAATATTAAATGACAACAAATACTACATTAACAACTATACTAATAATGATAATAATGATAATAATGATAACAATAATAACAACTAGTAACAACAACAACAACATGTTGCTAAACCTCAACTACAATATTAGCTTCATTACAACAACACCATGAAGATGGAAATGTGTGAGTGAGAAAGAGAGGGAGAAAGGGAACAAGAAGAGATTTAGAGATTAAACCAAACAGTAGAAAACAACACTAGGGGGGAAAGAGAAGGAAGGACTAAGAGAAGGTGGCGAAGAGAGAGGGACAGAGTTTGATAGAGGAAGCAAAAGAGAGAAAGAGTTTAACGGAGGGAGTGAATGGGGTAGAGTTTAACGGACAAGGTTAGATTATGGTTGAGAGTGAGTGCGTTAAACAGTTTGAATGCAACTGCAATTAAAAGCATGCAAACAAGGATGCAGGATCAACAGAAATTAAGGCTAGCGAACAAGAGCATGGAAGGTGGTCGTGGAACGTGGACGAAGACTGAAGAAAGAGACCGAGGGGAAGAAGCTGAAGAAAACCCTCGACGCACACAGAAAATTATTGCGAAAGATCAGCCGCAAACTAATTAGAAATGAAATCCAGAGAACGACGGAGAGACTGAGTTGGTGAGAGTGGAAGATAGAGGAGAAGGAGAGACAGAAGAAGAGAGGAGAAGAGACAAAAGGAGAGAGGAGAAGGGAGTGATAGAGAATGTGAAGAGACAGGTCGATGAAGAGGAAGTGATAGACAGTGGCGGAGGGAAAGAGAGTTCCGAGAAAATTTGAGCCGTAATTAAATCCCAACGGCAAACACAACCATCAACAACAAGTCTGACGGACACGACGACGCCAGACGAGGATCCGTCCAGAACGAGGTTTCCGGATGATACTCCCGGGACAAGGATGAAAGCTCCAGAGATGACGACCAAGACAAGGAAGACAAGAGAGGCAGAGAAGACAAGGGCGAAAAGGAAGACAAGCGAGACAACGAGAGAAGTCGACTTAAACCGAGCTTGGTTTGGCTTCGGTCGGTTTCGCTTCGGGCTCTCTGTCTCTCTCTCTCTCTTAGTTTATTAAGAAACCGACTCGGGTGAACCCTTTTTTGGCACGCATCGCTGTCGACCTCACAACATGGGCAACCAAATCATGTTGACGTTTATCCCGAGTGCATGGCAAGGATAAGATGAAGTAGTGAGAGAGAGAAAGAGCCACAAAAACAATGATGTTGGCCAACACTTTCGCTGGGAAGTGAATGAAGTCAAGATTACTCGAAAGGGAAGAACTTGAGGAAAGGAAAAGAGTGAAGGAAGGGATCAGAATGAATAGAATGATGGAATAAGACAGATAGAGTAGGAAAGATAGAGAAGAGATTATAGAGAAGGGAAGATAGAGTAGAGATGAAAGCGTAGGAAAGAGAAAATTGAGTAGGGAAGATAGAGTAATAAAGATAGAATAGAGATGATAGAGTTGGGGATGATAGGGAATAGAAGATAGAGTATGAATGATAGAGAGAAACTTGATAGAAAACGAGATGAATGATAGATGCGGTTTGATATGAATGAAGAAGGTCTAATTGAAGAGAGAATTAGATGGAAGTCAATAAATGAATAGGGAAGCTAAGAGACATCGTAGAAAATGAAAAAGAAATGAAAGAGAAAATATTGCATGAATAGAGACGGTAACCTAAGTAACGAGAGTATTCAAGGGACTCCTATGGCCAGATAAAAGAAAAGAAAAGCAAAGCAAAGCAAAAGACAAGGTACAATACAAGGTAAAGAATGAGAGAGAAGAAAAGTGTTTAAAATTCTTTGGTTGAAAAACCGAAACGTTGGTAACACAAAGCGAATAGAATATGAGAGTGAAAAATGGGGAAAAAATAACTTGAACGCAAATAACCGTAGGTTAATGAAAAGAAATAGATGAACTTAAAAGAATAATCTAATACCAAAATATATAGAGTGTTGGGCGATGTTTTGGAAAGGCAGATAAAGAAGACAAAAAGGAACAGGCATAATTTAAGGACCCTAATAGAAGTTGTTTTCCTACTCCTTACATAAGGCTGTTACATCCTTTCATTTACCTCCTTCTAGATTCGTTAGACTGAGGAAAACTCTCCATTAACCCCATCGCTGAGGGTCAATTTAAGTGAACCCTTCCATCCTACGTCCCTCTAGCAAAATAACCCCCCTCCCTTCTACCAAAATACCCCCCTCCTCACGGCAGGTGGCGACCCCGGTGGCGTTCGTGCAGCCGACGAAAGGGAGCGAGCGAGCGTCGTCAATTTAAAATCCAATTAGACGTGTCGCAGAAATTAAACGCCTCGGTGAACGACGCGACTCTTGGCATTTTAGGCATGACGGATTGATGACACATACACGCACACACACATGTGCCCCAACTCCACTTGAAATTTTCGTAAGCGGATGAAGAAAGGAAGGAGGAAGAAGGAGAGTGAAACAACAACAACTTCAGACACCAGCCGCCGAAATTTGACTCGGAGTTAAAAATGGGCCGACATTCATAATGCGTGAAACTCTCACACACATGGTAATTTTTCTCTCCCTCTCTCTCGTACACTCTCTCTCTCTCTCTCTCTCTTTCACTCCCTCTCTATTTCTGTCCCGCGACGAATGGCGAATATTTTTGACATTTCTCCGGAGGATTCTCGCTTCCACGCGATTTGCCTCAAGTGGTTTGCGAGAGCTAATGACGAGCCCATATGTGGCGTCGTCGACTGCTGAAAGTGAAGGAAGCCGAAAAGAGAGCGAGCGGAACTCTCGGAAGTCATGCGAGAGCACCTTTCAAT
The DNA here is from genome assembly GCA_017309665.1 of Coelopa frigida. Taxonomy (NCBI): domain Eukaryota; kingdom Metazoa; phylum Arthropoda; class Insecta; order Diptera; family Coelopidae; genus Coelopa; species Coelopa frigida. The sequence continues at coordinate 8,198,688 of CM029565.1, read as the reverse complement.
TTCTCTCAGTCACGTGCTCTTGGTCTTTTCAATGTGTTCTTGTTTCTCCGCTTCATGTTTTCCCCTCTTCATTCTTTTGGTCCTCATATTTTCACCTTAATGTTTTCTCCTCATCATGTTTCTGCTTCTCCTGTTTTCCTGGTTTTCATTCCTTCATCTTTTCACTCCTTCATATTTTGGCTCTCAATTTGTACTTCCCCTTCTCTCACTTGTTCTTTTGTTTCAAGTTTCATGCTCTTGGGATTTTCGAGATTTTCCGCTATATTGAGTTCCAGGTCGGGCCTCTTGGGGGTGATGATAAAGAGAATGAGAAGGAAGAGGTGGATGAGGAAGAGGGAGGAGTATGAGGAGAAGGAGAAAGAAAATGAGGAGAGGGACGAGAAGAAGGAAAAGAAAGAGGAAGAGGAGGAGGAGGAGGAAGAGGGAAGATTATGAAAAGGGAGATCCACAACTCAGTTCCATTTATGATATAGTCTTGAGAATCAAAAAATATCATTCTTGCTACCAAATTTCAGTCAATGATGAGAGATGATGAGGGAATTACTTGAGGTCTCCAAGGATGTGGATTTGGATTCTCATAAACCGTCGACCTTATCAAGAGGTCCTGACTTTCTGCGGCTAAAGATCTCATCCGATTTGTACACCCAATACCGCAAATGAAAGGTGAGGAGATCTTCTTTCTTTTGCGACCTGGGCCAACTCTCTACCTTCACTGAGACTGTTGTTTGTTTTCATATTTTTTTAACCTATACCATCACGTGTGTACCGTCAACAACTCACCAAATTTTCATCTCAATCGGATGAACCATGCGTGCGGCTATTGTATTCGAACACACAAACATTCATTTTTATATATAATATAATAATAAGTTTATATCAATCCTCTTCGAACTTCCTTTCTATCCCTACCATCATATCCAGCAATCAGTCTCCGTAACTTCAAGACACCTCTTCCATTCCTTCCCTCGTTCGCCTCTCACACTAAACAAGACTAGACTCGATTCCCATCTTGTAATCTCCGGTAAACATGAAGGCGTCTCAAACTCCGGAAAACTCTTTAAAACACCCTCCACTAACCTCCATGAAGACCAAGGATTATGAGTGATTTCATACCCGAGTCGAACTTAACGACGGAAGGGACTCAGACTTCGATCACCCGTCTCCCAATACCTCCTATGAGGTTGAAGGTAGTAATTTTCTATTTCATTGACGACGATTGAAATTGATTTCGTACTCAAGGTCGAACATGAACTTTTCAGTTCTGCGACTCAAGGACTCGTCGAGGATTCATGTCGAGCACTCTCAAGTGGTTGAGAAGAAGTTGGCAACGACACGAGTTCCCAGATCGAAGATAATTTTCCCAGAGAAGAGCGTGTGAGTGGTTGTAGTTGTTGTTGTCGCATGTCTCCTTATCAAACTTATCTCGATATACCCAGAGAAACTTTTTCTACTTCCTGCGATTTTTCCGTTCCTTGGATTTCCTTTGCTTCATTTTCATCCCTTTTCTTCTCGTTTCCACTTTGTTCGTTGGAAATATATTTTATTATATTCAATGGTAAATTTTTCAAATATCCTTGTTGGTGTAGTTGTTGTTGTTGTTCCCCTCAACGTGCACACGCAAATTAATCTCTAAACCTCTCGCTTCGTAATCGCTGCACTTTTAGGAAGCCTTCCTTCCGGCCTTCTCCTATCTTGAGAATCCTTTTTGTATCCCTCGAGTTTTGCTCCTTTTTCCAACTACTTATTTGAATGGAACTTCTCGTCGCATGTGCTTTTCCTATTTCGACCCTTTGACTCGATGTATTTGCTCTTGATTTTCCTCCATCTCGCTCTCGATCCCTCCATCTCAATTCCTCCATCTCTTTCACTCTCCCTTTTCATTCTCATATATCTCTCTCGTTCTCCTATCTCTCTCTCGATCTTCAATTTAGCTCGCTTTATCTCCTTCAATTGGCATCGAGTTGAGCGATGAAAGGAAATCGGAGTTGAATCGTCGTCTCCAGGAGTAGGAAGGAGTCTAAATCGGAGAATCCGAGTCTATTGAACTGAGGAGACGAGACGAAAATCGAGAACCAGACAGAAATCGAGACAGGAATCGAGAACGAGACAGAAATCGAGACCCAAACGGCAATTGCACACATTTAAAGGATTCATTTGCTCCCCTGCCCTCGGCTTAATTAGCCGCCACTTAAACTCAATCCTTCTCAGACTCTTCTATGGCTACTCTGGCTGAATCCTTCTCTGGCCACCCATTTAGATTTCTCTCCCAGGAGCAAATTTTTCATTTCTTTCTTCGATTGCCGTCTTTTCCTTGGCTTGATTAGCGACCTCTTCTCGTGTTACGAGGTCCGGATCTTGCTGGTGCTTGTGGTCTGATTCACTCGCACACGTTCCCGGTACTTAGGATGGCCATAAATAATCGCCTGGCTCAACCCTCTCTTCCGCCCTTCGTTCAAACCGTCTTTACCCCGCTCCCACCATCTTCACGCCGTCGAAGGCGTATCGGTTGAATGCGATTGAAATCGATATGCGAGAAATAAAACCCTGGCTCATCATCAGAAACACGTTCGCCCCGTAAAAAAAAGGGGTTTCTTCTTATTTCGATTCGGTATCGATTTTCCCCTCTGACACCCAGGATAACAGCAGGATAACGATGTCCTTGTTCTCCCTCTCTATCTCATTCTTTTTCTGTGTCTCTCTCTCTCTCACTTCGTCACCATTTGTTGATGCTAAAGTTCACACGTTTTGAAGTTCAGCAGGTCGAGGCCACACGCAGACCCAGACAATCGACACCCGACAATCGAGGACTTTGATGTATGATTTCCTCGAAGGGGGGAAGCAAGGGAGGCTGAAAAGAATCAGTGAGAGATTCGAGGAAACTGTCGACGCTTTCCTAATTGCCACCGACTGTGTGTCTGAAGAGACTTTGAGTCGACTTCACATGCGATATTATCCTGGGATTAAATGTGCTTGCCAAGTTTTGTTTTCCTTGAAAAACGATTCTACCACAGGTGATATGGTTTTTCTAAAAGCAGTCTGGGAGCAGTGCTTATTTTTGCTTTAAAAGAAAGATAATTTTAGAAAGGTGGCACAAAAGGTCTTTTTTAATTTGAATTTTTTTAAGATGAATTCTTGGATTTTGAGATAAATTTTGTATAAGCGAAATTTTTAATTGATCATTTTTTTTGTTTTTATTTATTTAAATTTTTGTTATTTTATTTCATTTATTAACCAAAATTACTAAATTCATGTTTAATATCATAATTTCACATTTTTCACAATTATTTTTTATCATTATTATAATTCTTTAATTTTTATAATCTTTATAATAATTAATTTTTAATAATCTCTTGAATTATTAAATTCTTATAGTTTCTTGAATTTAATTATTATTATAATTTTGGGAATAGTTTATGCTAGTTAAAAAACATAAAATAAGGCCATTAAATTATTTTCACTTTATTATTTGGTTAAAAAATGTTTGAAATAAATAACTTTTGAAGAATTTCAAATAATCTTCTTTCAAAAAAATTATACATATATCATAGGATTCTATGCAAATTCTCAATTAATGTTCTCCCCAAATCAAAGCAAGAACAAAAAACAACTTTAATAAAAATTATTATTCAAAAATATATGAGCATAAAATATACAAAAAAATCCTATTCATTTCCTGAAAATCCCTTCGATGATGGCATTTTCTTTTACCCAAATTGGCCTCATTTGGCATTTTGATTTTCGTCAAAATACTCCACGAATCAAGAGCCACCCGCCTCCAAAAGAATCCCCACCTCCTTCGCAGTAGAAATTATTATTCCGGTCGAATGGATTTTGGCCAAAAATTGCAAAAAGCGAACTCAAATCAAAAAGAATCACAATCCAGTCAATAAATCAAAAATCGTTTTAAATTTTCTATTCCTCATCCAACCACCTTCACTTCCCTTATCTTCCCTTCTTTCTCTTCTCCTTCTCTTTCCTTGCTTTCTCTTCAATTCTCTTCCTTCCCTTTCCATCTCTTGTCTTCTCTTCCCGCTCTTCCTTCACCAAATATGAACCCACTCAGGCGGATGATGAAAAAGAAGCTTCACGGAGAATGGAAAGTAATTGGGGGAGTCGTCAACAAAAAGAGAGAGAGAGAGAGGGGGAGATAGGATGATATGAAGAGAGCCACAGGTTGCGAAGCCACTCAAAGCCGCAATCGCCGGTCCTTCCTGCCACGCCCCTTCCTCTCACCGCCCTTCGCCATTCCCTCTCCACGATTCCAGCGCCCACAGATAAATCAATGATGAAGCTTCTTCCGAGCCACTGGCTGCGGCTTGGTCAAAGTTCAGTCGAGGGCACAAAAGGACATGATTGCGGGTGGAATTCTGAATGTATTGTATAAAATAAATATCCTTGGGTAAATATGGATTTCGTCGCAGGCAAATAATTCAAAATTGCGTCGTCAATGAAAATCCCACAGAAGAAATAACATCGAGTTGAAAGAGGGGGAGATCCAAGGGATATGAGTTGGAAATATCCCATAATATATTTTTAGTAAAATCCTTGCTATGATATAAATCCTCTTTACATGTCATAATCCCATAATTTTTATCAGCAAAAATATAAATTTTTCACTAAAACAGATTAGATAGAACAAATATAAATTTGTCTCTAAAAAAATAGATATTTTTCTTTTAAAAATATTTGATAAAAGGATTATTAATTTTGCTTACAAAGAAATTATAAATTTTGATCTGAACAAAATTATAACTGTTTTCTCTCAAAGAAATTGTCTCCCTCAAAAGAATACCAAAATTTGGTGATAAAAATAAAGTATAAATATTTAATTTCCTGAAATTTCTTTCATGAAAGCCAAAATGAAATCGGCCAAAATATAATAAATTCATAAAAATAATAAATTCATTCGATAAATTCGTTCTCAAAGAAATGATTCTTCCAGAAAATAAAATAAATCCTTGAATTGAGAAATATATAAGAACAAGAAAGAAATGTATTTTTATTGCATTTTTATGTTATTTAACGTTCTGTGAACTGAAATTGCCTATTGGCATAATTTCCCATTTCTTAGGAAATTAATTTCCTTCAATGTTTCAACGCTCATAATCATTCAGTCAGCCATGCAACCATTCATCCATCCATCGAACCATCTATCCATTCATCCGTTAATTCATTTTCAATTCATCCTTCGTTCTGGCAGAAAGAAATCAATTATTTATTTTGTTTTAATGTTGTTTGCTCTGCGGCTCTTTCTCCCACTCTTTCTCTCACTCTTTTGTACTGTCTCCCTCTCTTTCACTATGTTCCTCCCTTTCACTCTTTAGCCCATATTTTGATTGTTGCTTTTTCGCAATATTTGCGGTGAGGTGATGTTTTTTTAACTCCAATCTGAAGGATTTCTTTCCCCCTCTCTCTGTCTCTCTGTTCCATTCTCTCTCACTCTCTGTCTCTTTCTCTCCCCTCTCGAGGACGATCAAAATCCAGCCCAATCGCTTTCATTTCCTCCCCTCGATTGGTCATGGTTTACTTTTGCACTCGATGTTGTTTGCATATTCTGAAAATTTATTTTAATTCAAATTCAGAATATTTATCAATATTTACACTAGAAACAGTGAGGAGGAAGAGAGAGATAGAGATATGAAGGGAAAGAAATATAAGCAAACTCTTCAAATAAATCTCGAAATTTCAACCTGTGTCGAATTTAAAATTAGTTTTTCTCTTGGCTTTTGTTTGTCCCTTTGTTTTTATCGATGATGCAAATGGAAGTTAATATTTCATTAATTCAAATAAAATATATGATATTAGTTCGTTATACATTCTGTACATAAATATCTCAGATATTCTTTGATATTGATATTTTCTTGAGACATTTTCAAATTCAATTTCAATCAATGAGTATTAAAATTTCCCTTTGAACATTTTCTTCCCCCTCCATCATTGATTGTGTAATTATTATGAACTTTGATGAAAAATTTCTCAACTGGGAAATTTCCATATCATCCATCTCGCTCTTACCTTGTATAATTATCTTATTACATCTCGTTCCTCCTTCAAACTGTTTCCACTTTTCTCATTGCAATACTTTAGGTCTCCATCACCCTTCCTCCTTTAGTCGCTCTCTTCCTCTCTCTCTATTTCTCTCTCTCTCCCTCTCACTCCCTGTTTGTCATCCCTTTCTAGCCTTTCGAGTCCCTCGAGAACAGGTTTCTTTAATAATATTATTTGAAGACAAGTCCTTCCTACTTTCGTAATTTAATTTAATTTCGTTTCATTTCATTTCGAAATTCACTTTGTTCCCCCTCTTCGTAAGCGTGTTGACAACACTGTTGTAAAGAGAGGGAACTCCGTTCACTGTCGTCAGGTAGAACAGTGTTTACACTTTTACTTTGTTGCGCAATTTTTACTCCGAGTTTTTTTTCTGCAACAATTTCATTGTCTTTCTTGGATTTTTCTCTCATGTTCAGGATTTCAAGTGAAAAAGTAAATGAAAACTTGTTGATAAAGGGATGAGGGAGAAAGAGATTGTGTTGAGAAGTAAATATAGAAAAAGAGATGGAGAGATGAAGGGAAGGATTATGATGAGAAGTAATAATAATAAACATAATAATAATATGAGATCCATAGTACAAAAAAACATTCTTTCTGTAGGAAAAATTCACGGATAAATAAAATTATTATCAAGAGAAAATTCGAAAAATTGTCGACGAAAATAAATTGTCTAATTTTATATCTCTAGGATCCATATTTACGGACTTCCATTATTAAATCTATCATTTAAATTTCATCAAAGAACTTTTACTCATAAAATCGAGTTCAATGTATTTATTTGAATTTTTTCTAGTCAAAATATTAGGAAGGAACCTTTAAAAAGATTACCAAATTTGCATTAAATAATCCTAAACTCTCAAAGACAAAATCTCTCTCTCTCTCTATCCTTCTCTCTCTCGCCCTCTCTCCCTTGCTCTCTATGTCCCTCTGGATCGAAAGTCGCCGCTATCGCCATCGATGGTCCAATAAAGAGCTTCAGAGGTTGTAAAAACTCCATTAGCGGCCATCAAAAATGCATTTGATGACGCGCCCTCCCACCCAAACTTCCTCCTCATTCTCTTTTTCATCCTCTTCTTCATCCTCCTCCTCATACTCATCATCATCCTCCTCCTCATCAGTCACAGCAGCAACCTTTCACCATCTACCATCCCCCTCAGCCGCCCCCTTTATCGCACTCGCTCTGATCGGATGGGATCGCATCGAATAAATCAAAATCATTTTTTATGGCTAATCAACAGACAACGACTCCCTGGCAATTTGGCCGCGACTCGAACGCCCTCTCTCACTCACTCTCTCTCTCTCTCTCTCCCTCAGAGAATCAAAGTCACCCCTGGGAGGAATTCTCTTGAGCCACCCACCCTTCGACCTCCCTCCGTTCACCAACCCAACTGAGACCGAGACCCCGGACCCAAACTCCATCGACTCCCGCCCTGTGTGCAAATGGCTTCAAACAAATTAACCACGCGAGGGTGCATTTTGCATTGGTGCTCGACATAAAAATGATCCAACCGCACGACCTCCCCCCTCTCAATATCCCCCCTCAACCTCCCCCCTCTCAATATCCCCCCTCAATCGTTTTCTCAACCTCTCCAAAGGCCTCCCTGGAACTCCCTCAATAGGAAACGGGCACGCCTCCCGCCCCCCACTCATCCATCGGATACCTTCGTGGGCTCGCTCAAAAAGCGTATTAAAAATTCTATAAACAAAAATAACAACGGCAATAAAAATGACAAAAACAACAAATACAATAATGAAAACGATAATAACAACAAATACTGTGACAACAACAACAAGAATTATAACAACAAATAGAACAACAACAATTATAACAACAAATAGAACAACAAACACAACAATAACAACAAATATTCCAAACAATACTCAGAAAAATAAGAAAACCAACACAACAAATGCAACAACAAGAAGATAAATAACAACAACAACAACAACAACACTAAGAGCAATAACTGCGACAACGATATCAGTAGGAAACAACAAAAACAACAAGAAGAACCACAGTCAAATATAAAAGTAAACGTCCTTCGAATCGTTGGGGTTGGAAGCGAAGATTGAGAAGAGAGAGGGAGAGAGGGAGAGGCGGGGGAGGGGGAGAGAAGTTGGCGCAAGGATCCCCATTTTGCGTGCATCAGCGCAACATTTTATGACATTCGCCAAGGGGGCGAGAAAGAGGAAGAAGTGGAGGAGGAGTGAAAGAGGACGGAGAGAAGGATGAAGAGGAAGGGGGGCGTGTGTGTGCCGCGGTTGAGGTTGACGTTGGGGGCGTTTGTGGGCTCAGGAATCGAAATGAAAGCGATGCGAAGTGAGGCCGAAAGTCTTATCAGCTGCAGAGCCAACAACAATAACAACAACAATTGCTGTAATCGACAATCGGCCGTTGGAAGCCACTGTGACTGCGGCTTTGTGAGTGTGTATGGGAACGTATGTGTTTGTGTGTGTGGCGTAAAATGAGCCTGAAAGTCGTCGTCGTCGTCGCACTTCGTCGAAGGAGTGGAAAATGCAACGCCATCTACAGGAGGAGAGGAGAGGAGAGCGAGAAGGATGAAGTGAGAGCGAGAAGGATGAGGAATGAGAGGAATGAAACGAACACCAAAGGAATAGAGTGAGAAACCAAAGCGATGGAGTGAGAAAGAGATGGAAAGGGTGAGTGAGTTATTGCTGAGGGTCCTTGGAGCGACCGTAAACTGCCGACCAAGAGGGCGGTGGGCGTGGCAAAAGGCGACGGAGGAGGAAGAGGAGGAAATGCCGACACAGCCGAGCGGAAAATATGACTTTTATTGGTCGCATGGAGAATGGAGGAGAAATGGAAAGACAGAAAAATGGACGGACAGAGAAATGGACAAACAGAGAAATGAAAAGACAGATAGAACAAACAGAGAGACCGACAAATGAAGAGTGAGGGAGACAAAGTCAGAGAGACAGAGAGTCAGGAAAACAGAGAGTAAGAGAGAGACAGAGAGACATGGACATAGAAGGATAGATAGATATGAGGGCGAAAAGGCGTTTCAACAGTAGAAGGGTAGATAGAAGAGCGAATAGCGAGAGGTAGAGAAGAAATAAATGGACAGAAAGACCTACAAAGGAAGATAAAGAGACAGAGAGAGAGACATCGAGAGAGAGAGACATAGAGAGAGAGATAAAGACAGTCGGAGAGACAAACATAAGGACCCCACCATACAAAAGGAGATAATAAGATAGATGGAAGTTGGACAGACGAGGCCTGGAGTCGGACAAACGGTGGGACAATGAACCGACAGACAGACAGACAGACGGGAAGACGAATGGCTCGAATTAAACGCACGACAATTGCCGGCTTCGAAATGCAGATGGTTGTTAAGACTCGGAGAGTGGGTAAAGGGAAGAGAGGAAGACATATAAACTAGAGAGAGACAGACTGAAAAAAAGAGAGTGAGAGAATGATAACGAGGTTTGGGAATTTGGAAAATTATAAATATTGATCCGATGATTTGGAAACCCTTCAGCAGAACAATTTTCTAACAATACATCGAAAATTATAAGCAAAGACTTTACTTAATTTTCTGTCTTTCCTTTTATTTTTTTTTTTTGGTTTTATTCCTTCTTCGGTCCCTTGGTTCACTTCTTCTCATTCTCTTCCAGCCTCCATGTCATCTCTTTCTCCACTCCCTCTCTCTTTCACATTATTTATTGTTCAATAATTTTGTATTCTAATTTTTCATCTAGTTTCGAGAATCTACTTCATTTTCTCTCTAATCCTTATTATCATTTTAAGTCATTCTTTCTCGTGATTTTCTTAAATCTCAACGTTTCCTTCTCCTCATTCTCTCCACTCATTCATACCATCTCTTTCTTCCTCTTTCTTTCTAACTCTCTTTCTCTCCAGCTTCCTTTCTAATTCTAAAATGAACTCTCGACTAAATTCAAAACATTTCAAGGAAGAGACGAAAGAAGCCAACCCTCGCCCCAAAGTAAAAGCACACAAAGTAAAAGAAGTCAAAAATGCACTCGACTCAGGCGGACGGAGGTGGAAATTAACCTCCACTTCACCTCAACCCACCCTCCTCTAACCGTCCCCCCACCATGGAGAATTGCGTGCCCAGGACTCCGGAAATTTCGTCTTCGCGTAAACACGCTGCAGTCGTGATCCGCCAAGCCGCCCCCGAACGATGGGCGGTGGCGGGTTTCGTTTCGACGGTGGGCTGCAGGAGAGGGAACATGGAAAAATTTGTTATCAACATTTTATTTGATTTGTGCACGCGTCCCATGAAGGCGACGACTTCCTTCCCTCCCCCGTTTTTTTTTCCCTGAACTGACGCCGCCCTCCTGTGACTTCTTGAAGGCTTTGGTGGAATGTCAACTGGCGGGGAGCTGGTAATTGATAGGCCTGAGGGGGTGGGGCCCCTGGATGGGGGGGGGCGTGTGGCGTCAGCGCATTTCGGGGGAGGATTTCGAGGCTTTCCAATGTTGGCTTTTATCTCTCTCTATCTTTGCATTGCACTTAGATAGATATACAGACTGACAGTAATTGAAGGTGGAAAGAGGGAAAAAAATCCCATAATGAGTAACAAAATCCCGGAATGAGAGAAAAAATCTCGTCCACTAAATTTGTTGGGGGGTTTTCGGGGGGAGATAGTTATGTAATGAGGTTTAAACCTCTCAAATTAAGGATTCCAGGATACTTTTAGGAAATATTTTTAGAGCCAAAGATATATCATTGAATCTTCAAAGGAAGGAAAAATCTTCTAAAAATATTTGGAAACACCTTTTGAAAGACTTTATGGAAAACCTTCATTTGGAGAACTGTTCGAAAACCATTTGGAAACAATTTGACAATTGAAACAGACAAAATTTTGAACAACCTTTTGGAAACCTTTTAGGAGAATCCTTCTAACAACCATTTAGAAAATCTTTTGTAAAACCATTTTGAAAACCCTTTGAAAAACCTTTTGAAAACTCTTGACAAATTGTTTGAAAACCTCTACAAAACCATTTGAAAGCGAGAGAAAATATTTTGAAGAAAACTTTTGGAAAACCTTATGGATAACATTTAAGAAAACCTTTTTGGACCTTTTAGAAAACCATTTGGAAAAACTTTTGGAAAAGTTTTCTAAAAAACTTCTGAAAAACCTGTTTGAAAACCTTTGCAGAACCTTCTAAAACCCTTTTGGAAAGAAATACGAAATACACATGTATATACAAGAAAGCCTTCTAAAGACACTCCTGCTCTCAATGCACACTTCATGCCCAAGTTGAATCAACCAATCTTTACGTTGATTTTATTTTTAAATCAAATCCGCAACCATTTTCTTCCACGCCTGCCATTTTCATGAAAAACCTCGTCCACACCCAATTCACCAACGACCTGCCGGAATCAGGATCCCCAGTGTTTTATTAGAGAATTATAAACAATCACATGGCAATCATTACTTTTCATTTCTCAATGGAGTGAAGAAGAGAGAGAGAGGTGAAGAGAAGAGAGAGTGAGAGGAAAATATAAAGCGAGAGGACAGAAGAGAGATTGAGAGCGTGTCCTTGATGCTTACCGCATTGTCCTTCGTCCTCGTGTTCAGAGCATGACTTGAATTCCGGTCTCGCCAACACATCCAAACAAATACCATCCATGTGTGTGACTGTATGTGTGTGTGTATGTATTTATAGGAATCTATATCCTTATCATTGTTTTGCATAAAATTTAATGTGAAAAGCTCAAAGGAACAATCCAAGGATCACTCGTCCTTAGCCGGCGAAGAGCTTTCTCAACGCACTTTGGCTGTTAATATGAATAAATGTGGGTGTGTGTGTTTCTGTATTTGTGTGGGTATATGTGTGTATGCATATACTCGTATGTATGTATGTGTGTCTTTCCAACAATACACATGTGCGTGTTTTTGTATCCAGATCCATTTCGTTGGCCCATGTCCTTTTCGTCCTGTTCTCTTCGCCCTCGCTTCGAGTATCATTTTTGGGTCACAACGACTCGAGTCCTTTTCTCCAGTTTAAAGAACGAGGAAGGGATGATGGAGGGGACGATTTCAAATATTTACATCGATTTTCTAGGCAACGGCTTTAAAGTGAAATCCAGCCAAAGAGGATTCGTCCACTCGACACATTGTCGATTGTCCTTTTCGATACACGAAACTAAGAATAATAATAATATTTATTTTCAAATGCAGTCTCTTGAAAATTTGATGGAGGTTTTCATGAATCAATCTTTTGATTTTCTGTTAAATTCATATTTTCCTCATATTTATCTCAGTCTCTCTCTTTCTATATCTCTCACACTATCTCTCTTACTATCTCTCTTACTATATATCTTACTCTCTCCCTCTCTCTTTGTGTTCCCCCCTTTAATTCTTTGTCCTTTGTCCAGAAAACACTCCATTTGAAATGCAAATCTTCCACAACAATCAGACACTCTAATCCTACAGGATGAACCGTTTGGTGTCTTTTGCTCGACAAACATTTGCTCTTCGTCACTGGTCGGTGAAGAGATGTGGACCAGGAGGGAGGAGAAGGAAGCGGAGACTGCATCAAAATCCACTGACTGTGATGCTCAAGTTTAATAAAAGTCAAATATTATCTCGTCCTCCTCCAACTTGTCCAAAAGATTATGACCACAATATGTCGCCTTTCAGCAATGCCTCTCGGTCTCTTTCCTCTCCAATCCTCTCTTCTTCCATCTCATCTATCGTCTTCTCTTTCCTCTCCTCTTCCATAACCATCTCCTTCTCGCTCTTCTCTTTCCACTTCATCTCCTCCCTCCTCCTCCTTCGTCCACCCCACATGCCTCAGACATTTTCTCATATTCATCATCATGGCCTGCGGAAATATGTCACAGGCGAATCAAATGTGCGACTCCAACCAACCGAGCCAAAAATCCCAAACCCCACCAGAGGCTGCCGTGGGTTTCAACTTTTCTGCCCTTTCTTTTCACTGTCTCCACTTTGGTATGAGAAACATGACTGTTGTTGTAGCAATGGGGGGGAGAAGGGAAGGTTTTTTTATGTTGCAAATCGTAAAATTGACAATGAAATTGCTTGGGACACGTCCACTCCGGATGCCCAGACAGTTCTCCATGTCCATGACAGAGACAAGGACTCCGATGGAGCAGAAGGAGAACTCGAGTAGAGTTGAGTCCCTTGCGGTCGTCAAAAGTTGATTACGAAAATTCCTTTTTGATCGTAAAAATTATTTTTCTATTCTACTCTAAGAAATTGAGCATTTGACATGAGGTCGGTCCACTTGGTCGGAAGAAACTGTTTAGTCACACTTGTCTGTCTGTCCATCGCTCGTCTGGACATTGGATTACGAAAAATGTAAATAGTTTGTCATCCAAAGCTTAACCCGAAACGTGTAGGGATCTGAGAGAAATATGAGTTGGTATTTTTTATGTATTTATTTTACATTTGATTAAACTTTGTAGTATGATCAACTAAACAAGAATGTACTCTTAGAACAAATGTTGAAGAGCATATTGAAAAAAATTGAAAATTCAGTCTTGTTCAAAGAATTTTCGCTAGTACATACATACATAAATACGTGTGAACAATAAATGTGGTAAAGTAATATCTATTCTCGGTAACAAATTTTTAAATATGGTTCTATAATTCTAACAAAATGTATGCCTCGTAATCATCGATAGCAGGATCTTATAAACTAAAATGGTTTTGGCTTAGGCGAGGACCTGCTTGCGCCCAATACACGAGGGCCCACACAGCACGATGTCTGCATAGATCAGTCGATCGCGGCTGAAGACCAACTCCTTGACATTGTCGAATGTGGCCATCGCTGCACGATCCCAGACCGCCCCAGCGTAGCAGAGTTTTCCGCACGCACACTTCGGCGACTCGCTGAGGATGTCGATCAGCACCCAGGGCAATGTGGCTGAGGAATAAGGCAACTTGGCGTCGGACACTGCGCGGGCCGCCTGCAGCCAAAGTGGGGCGGCGCCTGTTGAGATCAGCGATTGCGTTGGGATTTCTTTCTCTGAATGTGTGAGGAAGTTGTTGTCCCACACGTCGAGCATTTCGAGGCGGGTATCATTGAAGGCGGAAGGCAACGATGTGAGCTGATTGGAGGCGAGGTGAATGTAGCGCAGGCTCCGCAATCGCCGGACACCGAAAGGAATGCGACGTATCGAATTGTTGCTCAGCTTCAGTGTGACCAGTTTCTCGAGCTTGATGAGGTGTGGCGGGAAGTAGGTGAGCTTGTTTGCGGACAAATCCAAGTCGCGTAGGGATTTCCGAATGTTTTCGCCCTTCATCCACTGCCATGCATTGGTTTCGCCCAGTTCATTGTTGTTCATGTGGAACTCCACCAACGAGAGGCGACCCAGCTCTGGAGGAACCTGAGGAATACATTATTATTATTTTAACATTCTCTAGAAAATGCATATTTATTATTTCACCTTAGTTATCTTATTGAAACTGAGGTTCAACGAGGTCAGATGGCGCAGCGAGCAAATCTCGAAGGACATTTTGCACAGGCCGAGGCCGGAGACCATCAGCGACCGCAGCGACTTGGGGAATCCTTTGCTGGGATAGTCGCCGCGAGTCATAACCGTCATCTTATGCACTGGTTGCGATTTCTGGGGAATCGCGGTGGCCGCAGCAATGTTCAGTCTCAAATTGAGCGATTCCTTGCCCTGGAGGCCCAGCTTGAGGGTCTGCAGGAAGCCCTTCAACTGGATGGGGTCGCATTTGATCATGAGGTTTTCGGCGGGCTGCTTGAACGAGATGGTCGCCTTGCCGTCCTGCAGGAACTTGGTGAACATCTTGTCGATGTTGTTTCTGACTTTGTAACGAGTGCCCATTTTATTCTGCGGCGTGAAGTGGATGATCTCCAGCTCCTTGGTGTAGTCGCCGTTGGCATCTTTGGCGCCAGTGTGGAATCCGACGGCCAACGTCGCCTTTTTGGCGGCTCTCGGCGACTTGTTGCCCTGCGTCAGGCGATTCACCACCTGGGTTTCGCAAAGTATTTTCATCGTTCACAAGCTTATATCAACATTTACTTTCAGTTCAATACGTATTTTCAGTAGTTACAATGTGTGTTCAATAATATATAAATTGTTGTTTTTATTATAAATATTTATTTATTTGACTTTTTGTTGATTAATATAAAATGCAAATTTAGAGGGTGAACAAACAGGGAAGTAATCAACCAGGGAAGGTGGCATAAAATGTAAACAAATAAAAAATTATTTTGGAAACAAATGCAAACCGAACGTCAAATATCAGACAACACTTCACTTATATTCGACATTTTGTTCATTGTTATGAAGATACACTGTAAATACTTTTTTTTGCTCTACAAAAATGAGTTCTTGGACCTAAAATTTAATTTCAATTCACAAAAAATGTTCAATTCACAACACTTCACTTTTCCCACTTTTACACTGGACTCAAAAATATTAGAGCGACATCCCTGGCGAGTAAAACTCAAAGTTCTGTGACGTCTTTGTTTTTGTTGTCAACATGTAAGTGCAGTCCGTTACAGTGCCTCTCAAACCCATGACACAGATGTTTACCTTTTTCTATATTCCAGTGCATGTGAAACTTTCAAATGTATACTGTGGGGAAAATTGAATTTGTAGCAGTTAAAAATAATCATGAGACTAAAATATAAAAAAAAATATATAATTTATATTGATGATGGGTTATATTAATCGCCTTTTAATAACGCCACTTTCATATATTTTATTTGCGAATATGAATAGGCTAAATATGAATTATTTACGACTTGTGTTGAAGGTGAAATAATTGCATTAGGTGGGTGGTTCATAAAATGTGCCCAGCTCGAGATAAGGAACGAAACATTTGTCGAACCGAATTCAAATCGATGGACTAGAAATTCACATTAGCGGAAAATGAACGTGAACAAATTTTATCAGTACGAAGCAAAATAGAAGAGAAAAACAAAAAAATGTTTGTTATCAATAGACTAAAATTATTTTCGTTGATCTTTTACCTCCCTCATCGTTCACACACACCCCACAATTCCTGATGGTAAAATTATGATGATAAGTTGTGTCAGCATTTCAATTTATTTAACTACCATTTAGTTGAGACATTTTCTTTCATATAGATATTTCTTCTTACTTATGCTTATAATTTTCTGTTTCTCTTTTAAATTAGGTATTTTCTAGAACTAAAAATAAAACAAACACAAAAACTTGAGCATACAATAATAGAACTTAAGTTTAAACATAGTTATAAATTAATTAAGTGCAAGCATTTCAAATACTTATCGTTTTTGTCTTTCTTTTATTCATTGTCACATAATGTTTAGAAGTAAATGCTTTGTGCGCTGAAAACAAAGTGCATTAAACGAGAATTCATCACGTATTTCTATTCAAAATTAATTGATGGGATCATTTGAAGCTTCCATACTAACGATGATAACATGGTTCTATTCTAATTTCTAACATTTCTAGGTCACCAACACCAGATAGCAACAGGTCTGTCGTTAATACAATTGATTGTTAGGGAAAATTTTAAAATTGACCATTTCTCGACAGCAATGAGTTCTCGTTTTTGTTTATTTATTTTTTCTTAATTTCTTACTCGAAGTTAAATATTATTATCTTCACTTTCCACAGATAACAAAAATTGTCTTTTAAATAACGTCGAAATTCGTTCTGATAATAGCACATGGTGTATGTGCAATTCATAATGCGATAGCATTCCAATATATTGCACTTTTTTAAAAATTGAATTACGTTCAACAATTGTGCCGTCTGCTGCAGTCTTTAATTAAATGCAAGAAAGGATTTGAGACCGAAACCAAAAATAATTGATAAGTGAACTAAAGTACACAGGTTTGTCGTGTGAGTCCCGTGGGATCAGTTAAGTTGTGCGTATAAAAAAACAACAAGGAAAATAAATTAAACGTAAACGATTCCTTCCGCCAGCGCCAACCACGGTAAGGAATACCCCCAACAACACCAAACGTCTTTTTTGCCGCCTTCCTCCAGGCAAACGCATCACAGTTTGCACAGGCAGAACAACAACGGGATGAACGCGCCAATCGCTATAAATACCGGCAGCATCACCGACGAGTCGTCCATGGAGTAGGGATTCGGCTGACGTGGCCCGCTTGTCTTGCGCACCTTCGCCGACTGCGCGGGCAGGTCGCCCACCTCCTCATCGATGGCCAGTGGTGGGGAGGGCGGCACACTGTCTGCCGAAACGCGATCATGGAACACGGCCATGTCGGGATCCATGGGGAGAGCATCGTCCGAGATGGGGGGCAAACGTGGTATTCTCTCCACGTCGCCCTTGAGCAGTGCGAACGCATTGATCTTCGGATTGTCGTGGACACCCTTGATGAAGTCCAGCCGCACGAATCCATTGCGAATCTCCGACTCTTCCTCCTTGTAGAAGAGGCGGCCACGTGACACCGTGAAGAAGACGTACTCCTCGTGCGCCGTCCCCTTGCCGGCCTGGTGGAAGATGTCCAGCTCTGAGATGATCGTGTGCTCGCCATTGAGCACAACGTCGAAGACCTGACGGAAGGAATGCAAAGAATTGAATCAACTCAAATCTAATCAAATCAAATGAACTTGAGTCCGACATACCTTCATGTTCGGCTCGTTGAAGTAGACCTCGCAGAACTTGAGGATCAGCGCGTAGTCGCCGTCGCCGGTGATGGGGACGTCGTAGCCGAAGGTGCTCGTGTGGTAGCGTTCGGTGCGGTAGAGGATCTCGTCCGGCTCGGGCACACGTCCGATGATCAGCAGATGGTTGCCGTAGTCGGAGGCGGTGCCGATTTTGTTGTGCAGCGGGTCGGCCTCGTAGTGGATGCCGTTCTTGTCCGTGTGCTCGCCGCCGCCGGCGTTCACGGCGTAGACGACTTTCAGGCTGCCGGCGGCCACGGCGTTCGCGTGGAGCACCCCGAGCAGCAGCGCCAGCAGGAGTCGTCCCAAGGTTCGGCAGGAAGAATTCATCATTGCGCCCGATTCAACTCCTCAGCTGGAGGGTGGACTAGTGAAGCATTCACACAGCCGTGGAGCACTAATTATTCAATGTCCGGACACGCGAAACCACGAAAGAAACACTGCACCTTTGTTTTGTTTTCTATTTTTACCATGAGCTGCTTGCGATGGCCTCCTTTGAATCGTCGTTGCCTGGGTTTTGTTCGAGGTTAGCGCGGAGGCAGCAATTGATTTTCTGAATTAAAACTTAGCGCAGCTTCCGTTTGTTTAGCAGCTCATTTCGGACACGACGTTAAACAAGTTCGACTCGACTTCAACGCAGCACAAATTGTGCATGTTTTGGAAAAATTCTGGCAAATTTCACTGCAATTCGACCGCGGGTTTTGTTCGACTGCGCGACAGGGTTGTCGAAGTCATTTCAATCGAAGTATTTCACTCACTTTTGATGAAAACACTAGGACACTCCACTTTTTTGAAAAACACTTTACTTTTCTGGGGGAAGTGTGCAATATATATTCGAAATATTGAACCTTTTTATGAAATTAGAATGTGAAAACATTTTTTTTGCTCAGCAAAGATGTACTTGGCCCTAAAGTTTATAAAATAGTATCACTACACAATACTCCACTGTTACACTTCGCTCAAAAAGCGGCGCTGCATCCCTGATGCGCAAGGAAGAATTTTGTTGACACGTAAAAATCAATTTTCAGCCAAACAGCTGTTCGTTTCGGCAAAATGTGCATCGCGAGGAATTGCCAGAAACGAGTTTTTTAAAATAGTTTTTCATGAACATCGGCCAACATGATGTTGGCAACATCCCTCCTTGTGCAGTTTTAGAAGCCCCGTGTTTCATTTATGGATCTACTACTGTCACGCTCTCAGCCAATACACAAACCGCCGCTTTGTCAATAACAACACGTGCGGACGATGAACTGTCAAATTTTGACATTACAGAAAAAACAGTGTGCGTCGGCTCGTGCAAATTCCCATAGTTTTCATTTAAATTTCCCGAGTTTATTTGATAATATTCAAGTAAATCGTTCGGAAAGCCCCTCGTGTTGACAGAGGGCAATGGTGTGCATCCAGCACTCCGCGAACAAGAGCACTTCGAACACGAAAAAAGCACCCACAACACACGTCTCGGCCGCCACAGGTGACGAGAAGCCAAGAGCACAAGAACACGCCGCACCGAACGCTTCCACCATGGACATCGATGGCGACGGGGATCGCCTGCAGCTGCAGCATTTGGCCGGCGGCGACATCGTGTCCCACCGTCCACTCTACTCGCCCAACGGAGAGTGAGTTTTCCGCCAGAAATTTTCCATTTACATCCTTGTAATTATCCTTTTTCGCTCCAGGCTTCTGTTCGTCATAAGCAAATGCGTCGTTCAGATATTCTCCACCACCACCGGCGAGCTGACACGCCAACTGACGGGCGCCACATCCAATCTGGTGGCCATGGAGTTCGAGCTGAAGAACGACCAGATCCTGGTCACATGCACCGAGAACGGCGACATCATCCGCTGGAAGTGGCAGACGGGCCTCTTGGAGAGCACTATCCACATCAATGTGCCCGCCGGCCAGGTCCACACCTTCAATCTGCTCAACATTTACGGCAACTGGGACACCGCCTGCGCCTTCGTCACGCACAAACCCAATGGAGGCTTGATGCAATGGTGCGTCTTGAACACTAGCAACGGCATGAAGATGAACATACCGTGCAATCTGAAGCTATGGTAAATAGAAACACATTTAAAAATGGTTTATGAGTTCTAATGATGGATGATTTTAGTAACAAGAAACCCCTGGTTGCTGTGGACACTAAGAACTTCAAGACGATTGTTATAGCTCAAGCTCAATTCGTTTACTTTATTGACTACAGCTCCTGGAAATGGATGCGGTTCGTATAATTATTTCTTTCTTTTAATTAAGCTTTGTCCAATAATTTACAATACAATTCCAGTTTGAAGAATGCCCACGAAGTTCCAGTGACCGTTGTGTGTGTGCATCCAAAAGAAGACGTCGTTGCCACAGGCGATGAAACAGGCCGGATCTTTTTATGGCGTCAGTTCATGGATAATAAGACCGTCCGCACTGTAAATCTACACTAGATCTTGCAATCTTCCACTTTATTTAGCTAATTTCGAATTTCTTTACAGTCCTTGTACCATTGGCATCACACGTCCGTCACGAGCATTTCCTTCTCGGCGTCAGGCTCGAGTTTCTTCAGCAGTGGCTTGGAATCTGTTCTAGTGAAATGGAATGTGGGACGGCCGGAAATGCGTGATTTTATTCCTCGCATGACGTCCATCATCCTTCACATTACCACCAGCGAGATTAACAACGAGATCGCCGTGAGCACCGCCGACAACGGTGTCCAGATCATTGGCACCGAGAATCGCATCAAGTGCACACTGCAGGAGTTCACGTACATAATGGACGATAAAACGGGAAAGGAAAAATTCCCGATCGGACTGCGGATGGATCCGCGCACAAACACATTGGTGCTAAATGGACGCATGGGACATTTGCAGTTCTATTCAGCCTACACAAAGAGCTTACTATATAATGTAAGTTCAAATTATATACATCAAATTCCAAGTCTCATGCAAATATTTTCCCTTCTGTTTAGATGGATATCGTAGTGCAAAATCAACTCTCAATGGAGTCGGAGAAAATTCTGTACAACATTCGCGTCACCAAAGCCGCCTTCAACATTGACTGGATGGCTACTGGTGAAGTATACAATGACGAGGAACATTTGCCCGAGCTCCGCCTGAAGTTCTGGCAATTCCAAAAGGAATCGCAAAAGTAAGATTCTACCTTATGATTTCCTTATCAAACAATTAATTTTATGTCTGTCCATAGCTATACGCTCAACACAAATATTGAACTGCCACATGAGGGTGGCTTCAAGGCCATTGAATTCTCCAATGATTACCAAGTGGACAACTTGCTCTGCGCCACTGTCGGTGAAGATAATAAAATCAAAATATGGAGTCTTGAAGAATCGAATAACATATACAAGAAGGGCAAAGTTTGGTACTGCATCGCACAGACCAGCTACAAATCCATGCCAGTGGAATCTGTGTCCTTCTCGCAGGACGGTTCCCTTCTGGCTGCTGGATTCGGCAACACGCTCTGCATTTATAAGTCAGATAATCTGAAACTTAAAGCTGCCTTGACTGGAGCTGCGGGTCACGAAGGATTTGTGCAGAAGGCACAAGTTTGTGTAGCCAAGCAGAATGTGAATGGATCGAAAAATGAGTTGGCCGAACAACGGAAGAAAGTCATGCGACTATTTACAAATCTACTCGAGACCAACGATGAGTCGTTGATCAAGGAAATTCAAAAGTCAATCAATGCCAACAGAAAAGAATCGTCCCCAATGTTGACTCTTGAAGATTTGGATGACAAACAAAAGCAGCAACTATTCAATAAAATTTCAAACATGAATGAGTTGAATCTGTTCCAGAAGGTGTTGCTCTTCCAGAAGCTGAAAATCTATTGCGATGTGCATCCGCAATGGCAGCAGACAATGGCTTCCTATTTAAGACAAACCGTGGTCGAGTCAAGTATCAAAGAGAAGTACACGAAGCTGCATTCGCAGGTCCAACGCCTTAATCCGCGCGATCGTTACAAGGCCAAACATCGATTGGCACGTTTCGCAACACGCAAGTGCATTTACGATGAAGAGATCACCAAGAATCTGGTTCCCATCTTGAGTGTAATGAATTTGAAAGACACCGCCAAAGGACCGACCGCCAATGGAACTCCAGCCAAGAAGAAGAAAAAGTCAAAAGAACCATTAACCACGCCGTTTGACACAACAAAGAAGATCGTTCCCCCTGGTCAGCCAAGGGCCGAGATCAGCCATGTGCAATTTGCTGCCGGAGACTGTGCACATTTGGTTAGTTTATTACATGTTCGATCCTTTAAAATTTATTAATGTAATTTATTCCCCTCAGGTAATCGCCTGTACAGAACATCGAGTACTGATCTGGAATCTGCTCACTTTACGCTTGCAATCCGTATTGAAACTATCCGTGGACCACATTCGCTTGGATCCAATGACAAATTTGATTGCTGCATTTACGAAAAATGGAGATTGTATGTTTAGTTATACATCATAATCGAATGTTTTATTTAATTATTTATTTTTCAGTACATGTATTCCAACCGAATGTTCCTCTGCCCATTTATCAGCGGCATAATTTGCCGAAAATCCACGGCTCTATCTGGCTGCCGCGTCGTTACCCGAAACCGCGCTCCATCAATCTCGACTGGCAGGCGCAGTCCACACTATATTTCCTCACAGACAGTCAAGTGAGTTTTCTTCAGTTGGATCATAATATCAGAAATATCTAATTCTATTTATGAATTGTAGGAAATCATGTACCTTGGTGCAACGGACGATGCCCCCAACCATGCACCACCGCCCGTATCCTTGAAGAGCAATGGTCCTGAGCTGCGCTACTCCACCTTTGGCACATTTGCCACACAGCAAATCAGCGAGAAGACTCCATTGCGTCAGACCGGGCCGTTGGTGTTGCCGGGCAAGACTGCTGTGAAATCGGTGAGTTATCTTCTTGATTTGGTTAATCATACGACCTGTAGCCTTAATTGGAACCCAACCCAGCTCCAAGAAAACTATGTGTTATTTATAAATATGATTCCTTTATTACAACATCATCTTACATGACTATGAAGTACAGTGGCTTTCGTTAGAAACTAAAACACTTAAAACTTATCATTGTGCAGCATTTGAGTTTCTGGTTTAGAATTCTTAAGAATTCTTAGGCAAAACGAAAGATGAGAAAAAAAAAACAATACATTAAGTCTCTTTATTTAGCAATTGAATCCCTTTGGCTTCTCAATCACTCGTCTGGATTTGTGCTTCCTGTTGGACATTGAACAATGGTTCAGTCTGTGTGCGCGACTTGTGCTTAAATGTGTGCATGATTCCTAGAATTCTGTCATGAACCTCATGTATCACTGACCAGGATTTCATTTCTTCACATCGCCCAGACGCGGTGCAGTTGGAACACGGAGATGTCGACAGCGACGCATCATCAGGAGATCGTGCTTGAAATAACGAAGACAATGCCATTGAGGGATTTTCGGCATCATTTGTTGTTGCTGAAAGGATGGAAAGGAAAAGTGTGTTATTAACATGGAAAAAAATGATCTTCTAAAGTTGATGGTTTTCAAATTTGGTCTACGTGACGACGACGATCGACCCCTGCCCTTGTCAACATTCCAGCAGCTCCCGGTGATGCTGTTTGGCCATTGTTTGTTTGCCCACTTAGGTGATGTCGTCAATTGGGTTTATTGAATTATAAATTGCACTACCGTCGCTCTCCCGAGCATACAAAACCTACACAAAAGAAGCTCATGCGACGACACTTTTGAGGAGCTGCGATTGTCTCTAAACTTGTCGTCATATTTTGTTGTTGCTCTATATTTAGTCTCTCCTCCTTTTTACATCTCTGCTATTTAAGTTTGGTTCATTTTCCATATTCACAAATACGTTGGTGATACGTCACCATATTCATGCCTTCTACTGTGATATTCTATTATCTATGGTTGTCGAGGGGTTCAACGTTGGGGCGTCCGTTCGCCACGTGTTCGTGATTTGGGAGGGTGGCGAAAGTGTTTTGAACCTCAGAGACTTGTCGGAGGTCACTTCAATTGTCATATGTCACCTGACGTCTGTCCACTGGGGACTGCTTGAGTTATTTTCGTACAATATTTATTCAATCAAAACCGTACACTATTTATTCAATCAAACCCCAACTTATTTTGCTTCCTCATGTTGACCGGGAGGTTTTTACTTTCTCTTACGATTATGCAATTTCTATCGACCAAGAGCTATATTTTATTCACAGCTCATTCCGTAAACTATTTAAAATTTCTCTTAAATTTAATATGGGTTTTCCAACTCCTCACAATGCTTACCTCATTCACAATTGGCAACGGTCCACAAGTGGCGACTCTAGTCAAAGCCAACAAAACCAGACACACTGCCACAAAAACATTAAACGCCTTTGGCGACATTTTGTAAAAGTTTCGGTAATCCTTTGTTGTTCTTTTGGGAGATGTCCTGACCTCCTTGCGTTATCCTTTGTATGTGTGTCGGTCGGTCGACAAACGATTTACAATATATATTTTTTTATTTTTTAACAAAACTTCACTTCAATATAGTTTATACACGGTTGTGAGTTTTGTATTCAGTTGAGTTTTGTTCACACTTCTGAGTTTTAGACACGAATAAATGTTCGTTTATGATTTTTAGTTTTGAATTTGAATTCAATTCAACGTTCAACGTATTTTTGTTTTTAGTTTATTTTCATCACAAATACACAATGTTCTTTTCGTTCACTTTTGTTCTGGCACTCTCTTGTTCTGAGCTCCTGCGACCGCCACATTCGATTCCAAAGTGTTGGCGCTCCCTCCAAGCGAGCGTCTCTTTATACGAATGTGTCTCCGGTTCCATTCACTGATACGGCGTCTGGTCCCTCTGGCTCATCAGAGCTTTTCGATGATTGCACGGTGGCTGCCTGTGGTCGCTGGTTGTTGGTCGTTGGTCGTTGGCGTTGGGGGCGTGGTGGGGTGGACTCAAGTCCTACCGATGATAATTCATTGCGTGCTGCTCTCGTTCTTTTAGTGCTTTTTACGATCGAGCTACTCAGTTCAGCTGAACTCAACTCGACTCCATGTCGCTCTGGACTCTAGAGAATTGCATTTGTTGAGATGACAGTATTCATGTTTTCCTATCGTTTGCATTCACAGGTTGTTTATGTTTTCCAAAGGGGAGGGGGAGAGACAGAGGGTTGGGCAGGTCAGGCCGGTCGGTCTGTCTGTCTGGACGAACTGCGTGGTAGGATTTCCCCCCCCCCAACCCCTCAACTTAATTTGCTTAATTGACTGCACGCATTATTGATGATGATCACTATGATGTTTTTCTCTCTCTTGTTGATGACACTATTTTTATTGTTGTTACTACTATACTTGTTGTTACTACATACTTTTGTAGTTGTTACTATAGTTTTTGTTATTGTTGTTCCTACTATAGTCGTCGTTTGTGCATTGGTCAAAAGTTCATCTCGAAAAAATGCATTTCGTCATCCATGCAAAAATAGGTTTTCTCGAATGATCTTCTTGTTGATTTCTCGAGTTTCTCTCAACTCTAATTGATCATTCTATTTACTAAGAAGAATACAACTTAATTTTATTTAGATTTTTTTTCTTGCATCTTGTTGTCTACCGGCAAAGCGCCAGACCTCATTTCGTGACCCTTTGTTTTGACTACTAGACTTTAGACAAATATCTTGTTGTTGCCTAGTTCCTTCTTTTTCCTATCGGACATCGTGATTAAACTTCTTCTTCAAGTTCAACAGGCTTCGCACGTTTTTCTTTCATCATCTCGCTTCTCTCTTCCCCTCTTCTCTGACTCACTATCTCTGTCCAGTTGTAGCTTCGTCTGTTGCTATTTTGCACAATTTTATTAATAACATTTCCACTGAATTGTTTTGGTTTTCTCGTTATCAACTAGGAAATTTTGAATAGGATTCCCTTATCATGAATCGTTTTCTCTCTTCTTCTCTCAATCTACTCTGAAATAGCTTTTGAGGAAACCACACAGAAGGAGAAAATAAAATAATCTCCCTTGATGTATTATTTCCTTGTTTAATCACTGATAATTATCCTCTATTTGTTTTCGATTAAACACTTACCTATGTTTGACCCCATTATTCATGGAATTGTTTTTTAATTTGTTTATTATGCATAATAATTTGTAAGACTTTGATAAATCTCCCCCCATGATTCATAATCAATTGCCGCCCTCCGTTGTAGGCCGTACAACTTGATGAAACCTTCCTCCATATGAATCCTCAATTTCTCGGTACTTGAGGCGGTGATGAGTCAAAAGACAAAATTGAACTGCGTATATCCATAGCTTGATGTCTATATTAAAATAGATGAGTCCCATCTCACCAAGCCAAGCCATCCATCAATTCGAAAGCCTTTGAACTCACCGCCACTCAACCAACACCGACAATGACCGCCTCCGTCTCGACCACTCGGCCCCACCGAAGCTGTGACAAATTGCAGCAGTGATTGAATTATTGTCGAAATCAAAATATCACACAACAGACTTATGTACATACAATGGTCCATATAATTCGTGCCTAGGTCAAGAAAGTGTGTACCGTGATTACTTTCTGAGCCCACAATACTGAGAAAACAAAATACATATTTTCGTACAAAATGAGAGCGAAAACAAACAGAGCGCCGGACAGATGAATAGACATAGACAGGGAACGAACAGATGGTGAGTTGTGATGATGATGAAGGAGTGAATGGAGGTAACGAGGCGTGATAATGGTTCGGACATTGAAAGATTTGACGATGAGATGACATGAAACGGTGGCCGTTGCTTTAGCTGCAGCTCCATTGTCTTGTCGTTCACAGACAATCGGCGTCAAGTTGAACTTGAACTTATGCCTCGAATGTAAACATTTAACTGAAGGACGGGACCAAGATGGATGGAACGCGAGAGATCATTGTGTTATCGTTAAATGGGCGAAGGATTGTTGTGACGAATTGTTTCGACGAAGGGAAAGAAATTGAAAGAACGGAACGCGTGGTCGGTTGGTTCATTGAGAGTCAACTTCATGAACGTTTCCATCGTTAATGGAGAAGGTTTACAATGTTAATGAAGGCGTTTTTTAATTTTATTGAAGGAGGTTTCCATTGTTAATAAATTAGGTTTCACTTGATTAAATAAATCCAAAAGTCTGACCTCTTCCCATATATTATTTTGGAAATTAATTATTGCTATCTATAAATAAAAATACATTAATGGTGTAATTAATCGCCTTCCACTTGTTGAGGGCTCCCTCGGGTGTCGCTAGTCAATGTCTGTAACTAAAGTTTCCTCTTTCCTTCTTTGCTTTCAGTTAATTGAAATGGCCACCCACACGATGCCGCCTCTGAGTCTGATCTGTGGGGAGTTTGTCAAGACCTTGGTGAAACCTGCCGAATCATCGTCGAAGACGTCGAAAGCCAACGCCAGCAACGGCGACTCCTCGCGGTTCAACGGCGACAACGCCGTGGAAATGAATGGAATTCACTCCGATCAAGAAGATGATGAGTACGATGACGACGACAGCGATGAGACGAAGAAAAAGAGTGAAATTCGAAAATTCCTAATGGTGAAAACGCAAGAGATTCGCAAACAGTTGGCAACGCCGAGCACGCAGATCGGAAGTTCCGGCCCCGAAAAGGAAACACAACTGCGACTTGTCGCCGAGCAGACAATCGATCTGGAATTCTAGTCGATCGATGGATCGAGTGGTGAATCGATCGATGGATTGATTTGAATGTTAGACTAGCGATAGTTTTAACCTGATTATGATGGACGTATATATATAGAGAGAGGGAGTGCAGCATATATACAGATATATTTTCTTATAGTAATGACCGGATTGTGAAATAGAAACAAACTGAATTAACTGTATTTTCTTAATTCTAATGACTTCAATTTATTTTAACAGCTTTTATGCTTTTCCTACTTTTCATATAAATTTTGTTTTTAGTAAACTTCTTATTTTTTCCTGTTTTTTTTTTTCATTCTTATAAATTACATTAAAAATGTATGAAATTCTTATGAAAAGTTGAGAGTATAAAAAAATGTTCTTTAAAGATTATATGCGAAAGAAAAAAAGAAAACAAAAATAAACAAACGGAAAAAACATTGTAAACACAAAATGTCTCTTCATACAAAAATACAATATACACTTTCTACAATGAAGGATCAACGATCGAACACAGGATCGTGATCAATAGTCACAAGATTGTGATCGATGTTCACAGGATCGTCAGTGGGCGATCAGACGTAGAGCTGTCTCCTTCTGGGCAGGAGACCGGCGTGCGAGAGGACGTTGTAGATCTCTGAACGCGGTATCTTCTCGGCCTGTCTGTCGTAGACCTGCAAATGGACAACAAATTAGAGAGAATTTAATGAGACAATTGAAAGGACGATTGACAACTCACGGGCTCCTCGCCGGGGCCGAACCAGCTGGACTTGGCCAAAGCCTCTCGGACACGTGGCGTCTTGTAGAAGGGATTCTTCAGCTCGTTGGGCAGCGTCTGCTCGTAGGCGTCGTTCTCGATGACGGCGATGTGCTGCAGCCGATGGTTCGGGCGTTGAGGATAGGCACGAGCCAAGCAGCCGAGCAGCAGGCAAACAACCAGAGTCAACAACTTCATGGACCTGTGAGAGATCGAAACGAGAGAAACAGAATGATGATAAATTGGGATGAAAGAGAGATAGAGAGAGGAATTGAGATGAATTATTACGCAAAAAACTTGGTGGTTTTTTTTCCCAAAGTCATTGGCGGCAATAAAACATACAATTAACCATCTACAACCGGCCAATTAACTAGAGGGAACCCCCCCATGTCGACTTCGTCATGCTCATGGTCGGATGCGGATGCCCGCGAATCGTTCAAATGACCCCCAACGTCGTTGCGCTCATTGACCTACGTTAACTTGGCTTTAATAATATTTTTTTTTTCAGACTCGTCTCGTTTAGTTTGGTTCGTTCGTTCGCTCGTTTTGTTACCTCATCCAATGATTGATTTCAATTCGAACGCAATCGAAATCGTGGCTCATGCCTCGTACCTCGTGACACCTGCCAGTTTCGGTACCTGGTTCCTCGTTTTGGGCGTGTGTCGTCGTCGTCGTCGTTTTTTGTATGAAAATGGCACGCAGCGGGCAGTGAAAGTGCTTCCATTACCCATTAACTTGGATTTCTGGTTCGCTGCAACGGTGCGTGTGACGACATCGTTGGCAACGCCAGCGGAATGTCTCTCCTCTCAAATGGACAAAGACTGGACTATGAAGGTGCTGCTGGAACCAGGGGTTGCCAACAGGTGGAAAATGATTACCATATGTGAAGATCGAGGAACCCGAGCAATGGAAGAAGTTTGAAATGATTTGATGAAAAAAGGGAGGAGATGATGGAAATTATGATGAGAATTTTGATGGAAATGTTATGAATAAATTATGATAAAAAATGGAAAAATTAGGCTCATTTTCCCATGGAGAAGCCCAGAGAACGCATCATGGGTCACCCTTTTGAAGCTCCACCCTTTCCATGTTCCGAGAGAAAGTCGAAGTCATCGCAATCTCATCTTGCGGAAGGTCGAAAGGCCTTCGCGGTTCACTGCTGATGAACATAAATTAGTGAATTGTTGTTTCTTATTTTTTCTAATTTTTTGTTACACTAATTTTTCTTGCTCTTAGTACAATGTAATAAAAAAAAAACAAAGGCCCCAACCGAGACGCTTGGCAGCCCTACGCAAATCGAATAAAGGGAAATTATATAAACAAGATAACATCATTTGAAATTAACACAAATCCCATACAATGGATTAATATAGTATAACAATGAAATTGAAACTAGGAAATCGTGGATCGCACAAACCCAATGAAAATTTATGTTTGGCAACCCTGGACACAAATTGGCACTTTTGGCGCAAATTCGTGGGGAGCTTCTTCTTCTTCTTTTTTTCGTTAGTTTTTTTTGTTTTTGTCATTTAGTGCTATTGTTGTTATTGTTTGCAATTTGTTTTGTAGTATTTTTTCGTTTTGTTTTATTTTTGTGTTGTTTTATTTTTTGTTTTGTTTTTTCTTGTTTTATTATTTTATTAGCTTTATTTTGTTTCCTCTCTCGTTTGTTTTGCTCGTCATTGGAGAGAGGGCGGAGAGAGGAGGGAGAGTGGAGGAGAGAGGAGAGTTGAGGAAGGAGGTGGTGGGGGGCAGAAGGCGGAATGGGGGACCCGCAGAGCGATTACAAAACTGCAATTTGAAGCCAGAGTGAACAAGCGCAAACACAGCCGGGTGGACAGACACACAAATTGACAGACAGACAGATGAACTGACCATTGGATCGAGAGGTAGATAAGCTAAAAGACGGAGAGATCAACACACAGACGGATGGACAGACCAACCAACAGAGGGACAGACAGATCAACCAACAGAGGGACAGACAGATCAACAACCATATCGATGGTCGGAGGAATGTGGAGGAGGCTCAGATAGGGCGACAGATAGATGAGTTAGAGCAAGATGGGCGGACAAATGAGCAGGCGGATGGACAGATGAGCATGTCGATGGATAGACAGATCACAATGGACAAACATCTGTCTGGATGGTGACGAATGGAATGAGATGAGGAGACCGTGAAGAACGTGAGACATGCTGGACATGCTGCTTGAGTTTATTTACACAGATTGATGTATATGTAATTCGTATTGTTGTTGTCTTTGTTGTTGATGCTTATGTTGTTATTGCCTGTGTTATTTTTTCCCTTTTTATGTTGATGCCTTTGTGATTGTTTCTTCTCTTGCTGTGAATTTCGTTGTTGTTGATGTCGATCCGTTGTTGGCATAGTTTTAGTTGTTGTTGACATTTGTTATTGATGTTGTTACAATAGTTTTAGTACTAGTTGTTAACTTGTGTCGTTGATGTCATTATTGTTTGTTGTTGTAGTTATTGCTCATTGTTGCTATAGTTATTTGTCATTGTTGTTGTAGTTATTGCTCATTGTTTTTATTGTATTTCACTGTTGCTTGCTATTGTACTTTGTTGTCTATTTTATTGTACTTTACAATCTATTTACTGAACATGTTGTAGTTGTTGTTGTAGTTACTATCCATGTTATTGTAGTTACTGTCGTTGTTGTTGCTAATGTTTTTATACTCATTTTCATCTTTTTCTTGTTATGTAAATATTTAATTTACACCAGCGTCTCGAGTGACAAAATTGCATTCGAGCCAGCAGCATTTGTTGTTACAGTTGTTGTTGTTGTAGTAGTTGTTGTTGTATCGCTCACTTCAATTCCACCGGTGGTAATTTCAATTCATCCAGTGTTGACTCTTATTCCTACAGTTATTGCATGACAATTTTTATTGACCGTTGGCAACGTCGCGATCAAAACGTTTTCAATCGGTTTTCATTTCCGGTTGCAGCCTTGTCCTTCTCCTTGATTTCCCCCATTGGACGGCGATGCCTTCTTTGACCACCCTCCGAGGCCAGTGATCCATTGGCGTTGCCATATTTTCATTTGCCTTCATCCAGTTAACGTCGGATCGAAGTCGATGAAGGCGCGGTCGGTTCAATCGGCGGCAACGACGGGTTTTTCCAACCCAAATTCAGGCGCATAACTTCGGTGATTTCCTTGTTGCGTATGCCAAACGCAGCTCCTTACGCATGTCTCTCTCTCTCTCCCTCTCTCTCTCTATTCCTCTCTATCTCACTCTGTCCAACATTCTCCCTCTTACTCTATCTCTCTCTATTCCTCCCTCTTTGACCCACATCCCCCTCTCACTCAACGTCAACGTCTGCTTAACCAGTCGTTATTTTAATTGAACTTTTAATTTCGTTCGAGTTGCCAACAGCCATGTTGCCATGCGCATGGCGTTGCCAATTTTATACGCTGTTTTCAACCATAAACAAGAGGATTTTTTTATCTATCTGCTTTTGAAGACATGCTCTTGATTGAATTGTGAACTTTTTTGGTCCATAACTAGTGTTCAATAACCTTGAGTTGAAGGAGAGAAAGCCCATGAAAGGGTTTCCGCGAGACCATTTGACTTGAAACTACAATTACTTTTGAGAAAATTGGTTGACATTAAAATAAAAGTCGGATTTTTCCCTTATTGCTAAAAAGTTGAAATGTCCATATTATGGGAAATCTAAATTAAGAAATTATGCTTGGAAAAATATAATTTTAGAAAACGTATTTTGTTAAATTTTTTGTCAATTTAATTTAATTAATAACTATCAATTTATAAAAATTGTTAATTTATGTATAAAAATTATTAATTTATAAAAAAAATTAATATAAGAAAATTTTGTCATATATTTTGTCGAAATAAATATTTCAAATATTTATATTAAAATTATGACTTTTTCTTAAAAAAATTATATTTAAAAACAAATAAATGTATTCAACCAAAAAAATTCTAGTACACATATCTTAAATATTTCCGTTTTTCCTAAAAATACAAAATTATTTTGTGAGAAATTTAATTTAAAAATGATGGTTGTCAAAACGTATTTTTAGAAAACATTAATGAATAAATTATCATATTACAAAAACCTTTAGTTTATAAAAAGTATTTATAAAAATTATCAATTAAAGCAAAATTTATAAAATATAAGTTCGATATAATTTTTTAAAATATTCAAAAAATAATTGCGATTTTTCTCTTCAAAAAATTAGTTTCTCAAATTGAATACATTGAATAAAAAAATTCAAAAAAAATATGTTGTTCCCTATGATCCGATTATCAAGAAAAAAAGCCTTTCTCAAGGATCAAAAAATTTTTGCAAAATTATCTCTTTTGAAAAAGTAGGTCGTCCCACATTATGTCAAAAGCGGATCATGTCATGGATCATCAAGATTCACCTTGACCTAAAAAAGGAAACCTGCAAAAACCCTTCCACCTGCGACGTCTTCCAAGGACATCAACAATTGTTCTCCTGCCCGTCGTCTGCGGCTTCCCTTTCATTTGCATCCACGCGATTTGGCTTCGTTTCGGGTGTGAGATTTTTTAAATTTTGATTAAATTTTCATGTAGTTGGCAATTTTGAGCATTCGCTTGGGGCAGACGGGAGACGACGAAGAGGGGTGAGAGGAGAAGATGAAGGAGGAGGAGAAGCTTTTGTTGCATAAGCCATGGACCTGGAGCTTCGAGCGATTCGGCTGCTGCTGCTCAACGTGTTCCTTTCTTTCTCCTCCTCCTTCTTCCTCTCCTCTTCATCTACTTCTCCTTCTCTTCATCATCACCTTCTTCTTCTTCGTCGTCGTCCGTCTCGTTGTCATCGGGTCTGCGGTGCCGACGACGTCAACGTTGACGCGGGCAGCGACGTTGACATTATGCAACCTGGTTTATTGGCTGGAATGCAACGACTTCCATGAGACGCGTTGATTGGGTCAATGGAACCCGATCTCGACCGTCGTATTGTTGTTGTTGTTGGTATTTTAAATATTGCTATTGTTGTTGTTAATGATGTTTTCATAGTTGTTGTGCTCATCATTTTTTTGTTATTATTATTGTTGTTATTATTATAGCTGTTAATTCTGTTGTTGATATTTTATGTTATTATTCTTGTTATTAGATATTGTTGTTCTTATTGTTGTTACTATTGTTGTTGTTATTGTTGTTAATTCTGTTGTGGTTCATTTTGTTGTTTTTTATTGTTGTTACTATTGTTGTTATATCTGTTGTTCATTCTATTGTTTTTGTTGTTGTTATATCGTTGTTGTTATTACATATTTTGTCATTGTTGTTGTTAATTCTGTTTCAATTGTTGTTGTTGTTAATTCAGTAGTCATTGTTGTTGTCTTTGTTGTTAATGTTATTACTAGCGAAATAAAATGCAATTGCGTGGAAATGAGGTCAAAGCGAATGCGAATTGTGGAAGGCGAAAGGACTTTTAACAATTGACAACAACACCAACAACAAGATGACCAACAACTATAAGAAGAAGACCAACAACCACAACAAGAAGAGCAACAACAAAAACACCTACAACAAAAATAAAGCTCCGTGAATGGTGCCTCTCATGAATGGTTAATTTTCATTTTATTTTTGTCCATGGTTTTTGTTTTATTTTTTTTTGTTTTTTATTGTTTTTTTTCTTTCTTTTTTTTCTCCTTCCTGAAGCAACTGCAGTGACCTTGTCTGCAAATTACTAAAGTAATAACAGCAAACAGCAGCAAAAACAATAACAAAAGAAAAAAAAACATCCGCAACAACTCCCACAAAAACAAAATAAAACAACAACAACAACTCATATACATCAACTACATCAACAATGACGAGAATGGTGATGAAGTCAATAATAAAAGCAATAAAAGCAACAGCAAATACTTAAAACAACAAAAATATAAATAAAAACCAAAAAAACATAAACAACAAAACAACAAAAAACCCTTTCGTTTGTCGTTCGTGGCTCTGTTCACGATGAGCTGTGTTCAGCATCGATAAAAGTGCTCGTAAAACAATCGCTCGGCTCAAGGTCGAGAGATGCAAAGAAGAGACAATCACAACAAAAACAACAACAATATTTCCAACCAAAGCAATAACGAAAGTAATACCATCGACAATGACAACAAAAACAACAACAACGCATGTAAACGCATCATTTAGTATTTATTCAGTTGACAACAAAAATAACAACATTTTCGGGGTAATTTTTTTTGCTGAATTTTTATAATTTTGTATGGTCAGTTTTTTTTTTATTTTTTCGTTCATTTTTTTATTATAATTTATTTTATTTTTTTTTGTTTTATTTTTCTTTTATTTTAATGTTGTTTTTATTTTTATTTTTGTCCCCCACTTCACCACGATTCACTTCACGCACTCGAAAAAACCCCAGTCGGCCGCATGAAGTGCGATCTTCAGGGCGACCGATCATCAATCAATAGATGGATCGATCGATCGAGTGACACCAACACCAAAATCTATTCGTAATCCAAATGAACGCAGCTCGAGCTGTGTTCACTGGCTGACCGTTATTTGCATAGACGACAGCACGCGCCATCTTCATTTCCCGCTCTAGCCATTAATATTCCTAACGTCACGTCACGTCACCTCGGTCTCGACGGCGGTTACGTCGAGTCACGTTGCGACGTCCCTTCGCCAATAATATTCGCCATCTTTTTTTCACTTCGATACATCATTTATTGTCGCAATATTTCATTGTTTCAATGGCTGTCATTGTTATTATTGCAATGGTGATTGCTATATTTGTTGTTGTTGTTGTTATTGTTATTGTTGCAATTGTTTTAGTTGTCGCAATAATTTTAGTTTTTTGTAGTTATTGTGATTGTTGTTGTTGTCATTGATGTTGTTGTCATTGTCGTATCTTCATCGATTTATTTGTTTTGAAAATAACGAACTGTTGAAGTTCAATTTTAATTTAAATTTAATTCAATTCAAATTTAATACAATTCAACGTTTGTCAATTAAACGTGACTCAGGTTTGGTGGAATCGAAGGAGACCCATGGGTTTCCCATCGAAACCATTTCACAAGGTTGCCAAATTCTAAATTCAATACAACTTCGGAATAAAAATGTTTTTCGCAATTAAAATTATTTTGAAGGCGATGATGAAATGAATAATATAATGAATGTTCTAAATGAGCTTCCGCAAGAGAAGGATTATTAGGTTGTTCGATTCTAAAAATCTAGTTTTTGAATTTAATATTTTTAAAAATGTTAAAAAGTTAAAAAATCCTTCTTTATTCGGTCTAAATTTTATACATTTTATTAATTTGTGTTAATAATATATCTTTCTAGTATTCTCGATTAATCTTAATCTATATAGTAAAGAGATAAAATCAAGAAAAAATTAAGAAACTATATAAAATTTAACAAAACATAATAAATAGAAGAATTTTACAAATCAAGTTAATCAATAAAAATTATAGATGATAACAAAAATTATGCACTGAATGATAAAATTTCAACTTGCTTTTATTTTTCAATTAAACCTTGAATTGATTTTGATTAAATTTTGAATTCAAAAAAATTATTTTTTAAATAAAACATTAAAAAAATTCGAAATTTAAATAAAATAAAAAATAATATTAAAATAAGATTGAATTTTTTTCTAATGAGAAATTAGAATACCTAATTCCCAGTTTAGAAAAAAACAATTCCACGGAAAATAAAATGAACACATTTCACTTACAAAAAGTCCCAAAATATTTAAAGATCATAAAATACTCTTATTTCGATACATTCACAAACAAAAAACACATTATTTTCAAAAAAATCCCCCTCCATATGAATTTATAATAATTTCTCAAAAACAATTTTCCATTCGTAAATTCAGATAAATTATTATTCTTTCACTTATCGAATTTTTGACACAATTCTTTGCAAAATTTCTCTCATCAAACTCACATTTTAACTGATGATGAATTGACAAAAATCAATAATAAAAAACAGCAAGAATAAAAAAATACGATCACAAATTGCTTCCTAGATCTCACGATCGTAATCCTTTTATTGAATTAGCACCTGTTGTGAGCGCGACCAGAAGAAGAAAACGAAACAAATAGATGAATAAAAACCGTTTTGTGGTGTTATTTTTGCGGTAGGGAAAATATTTAACTGTAACTTTTGTTTTCCGCTAAACGTAGTTTAATTGAAACGAGCCAATTGGCAACTGATGTCTGCCCGTCTGGCTGGCTGTCTGGTCGGCTCTCGGCCACCAGCCACCGCTGCGACGTGCAAATGTCCAAACAACCACTACCGTGACTTGGCCACTTGTCGAAGACCGCGACGATCCACCACCACCAGGCACCAGGTTGTTCAACAACAACAACAACAGCAGCAGCAGCCGAAGCGATGACGACGCCGAGACCACGATCACGACGACGATCCATGGCGAGAAGAAGCCGTAGAGTGAGAAGCGAAAAAGAGAGAGAAGTGGAGGGAAAACGAGAGAGAAGAAGGGAGAAAATGAGAGAGAAGATGAGGAGATGAAGCGAGAGAGAAGAGGTGTTGTCTTCACCAAGGGAAGAGTGAGACAGAGCGAGAGACGGATTCATGTGGGCCCAAGGTGGTGGTGGGAAGGCACGATTTGTTGGTCAAAACTCATTACCAACAGTTCGCATGGGGCTTCTGAAGAGGTTAATCGTTTGTGGGTCAGTCGAAGGGAGTGAAAGATAAAGGCAGAAAGAAAGAGATTGGAGGAGAGAGAGAGATAGTGGGAGAGAGAGAGAGATAGTGGGAGAGAGAGAGAGATAGTGAAACTGATTAATAGAGCAACTAGAAAACTCTATGAACTCCCTTCTTAAACATCTCCCTCCATCGGACACATCATTCTGTTTCTTTCAAAAGTTTTAAAATCATTTCCTAATTCCTTTATTTAACTAATTAATTTTTTTAATTATAATTTATTTATATATTATTTATTTATTTAACTAATCATTTATTTAACTATTATTTATTTATTTAACTAATCATTGATTTAACTACTAACTTATTCAACTAATAATGCCACCTCTACTAACCTAACCACCTCTAATTGTCGAAATACTTGAGCACATGATTCTCGACGAAATCCTCGATCATATCGGACAATCGCTCCCTATAAACGTTGTCCTTGCGGAAGGCTTCCATGCAGATCTCGACCCGCCGCCTCGCGAAGAAATCCTGGAAGCCGTCGGTGCTCTGGGTGAGGGCGAGCGTCAGATCGGGCGGCAAGATGGTCAGGTGCGAGAAGAGGCAGCTCTCGATGAGGCCGGCGATCCGGAACTCCTCGATGGCGGCGACGAACTCCGCACGCGGCAGGAAGTCCTCGATGTGGAGGCGTTCGCGACGCAGGAACTCCGTCATGTAGCCGTAGTATTCGTCGATCAATTCCTCCAGATGTTGCGCGCGAAAGGCGCGCGTCGTTGGAATCGTCAGGATCGTGATCAGGTCCAGTTGGGCTGGGGCGTAGCGCCCGAGCTGGAAGTCGACGAAACGACACTCGATCGGCGTCTCGCCAAAGCGACCATAGCGAAACATCACATTGTTCGCCCACATGT
This sequence comes from Coelopa frigida, assembly GCA_017309665.1. Taxonomy (NCBI): domain Eukaryota; kingdom Metazoa; phylum Arthropoda; class Insecta; order Diptera; family Coelopidae; genus Coelopa; species Coelopa frigida. The sequence continues at coordinate 8,161,087 of CM029565.1, read as the reverse complement.
CACCATGCGAGAAGACGTTCCTCAGTCGCTCCGACACTTGGGCCAACTCGAAGATCGTCGCCATGCGTCGCGGGAACTCCCCGAGGATCTTCTCCAAGCGTGGATGCTCTCGATACTGCGGCATTTGGCGAATCATCTCGCCAAGGGCACGATTCGCATTGTTGAAGTTCTGCATGCGCACGTGTCCCGCCCCCAGGCCCATTGGGTAGGCGTTCTCGACCACCGCCTCCGGATAGAGTTCGTCCAATCGTCGTCCCTGCCGCACCTCATGGATAATGGACCCAGCGTGCATCGCAGCCAAGGTCTTCAGGAGGCAACTCAGGTGCTCATAGTTCAAAAGGCCATCGCGTCCGGCGGCCATTCTGAAGCCCTGTCTGGCCAAATCCTCGAAGACCAACAGGTCGTGGTCAGCGTAGTAACACTTGGGTGCCACGCCCCCGAAGCCCGCCTGCAGTCTCGGCAGAACATCGCGATAGACGTGGATCTCCTTCTTGAACACGCCGAACTCATCGAGGTATTCCATGCGTGAAGCGATCTCTGTCGGTGCCGATTTGACGAAGAAACGCAGCTTCTCCACTTTCGTCTCCTGCGTCTCGTTATCGAAGCGTGCGATTTCCACACAGAGGAACTGATGACGCCCTAGGAAACCGGCTGGGGCGTCTGAGGTGGGCTTCAGCTTGTACTCGAGCACCTTGAAGTCGTCCTCTTGCGGTCGGTCCTCGGCCAGGTACCGCTGACAAAGACCCTTTATGTCGCGTGGACTCAGATCCAAGGTGGCAGCCATTGTGATACCGTTTAGACTATGGTTTATTTGAGGTTGAGACTAAAGTTGAGTTGAGATTTTGATTCCTTACACAGGATGATCTTAGGAGAGGTTTCCTCTGATCTTAAGATACGTTCCTCTGAACTCAGGATGATTTCTTTCGATCTCAGGATGGATTCCACCAATCTCAGGATGACTTTCACGGAACTCAGGATGGGTTTCTTGGATTATGAGGATAGATTTATCAGAATAAAGTCCTCTGTTCTGATGATTTTCGCCAATTACAATGAAATGTGCCCGACATTCTACAGATGAGGGCTTTTATAGAATACCCAAGGTAGTATATAATTTGTGAGATTTTGCACAGATTGAATTTACAACCATCTAATCTTTATGTCTTTAACACCCCATGGTACGATATTATGAGCTTCGGACCCTATTTCAAAAAAAAGTTCTTAATAATGAGAAATATCTGAAATGAGGGGTCCTATGGAAATATAGTAAATATATATAAATATAGAGAAATTTCAGAATGATTGAACAAACAAAATTTCACTATAACCCTTTCTTTAAAAGATCTTAGCTGAGTTCATTAAATTCTCACAGATATTTAAACAAAATATTTACAAAATTCCTTTGCTAATTTTCTATGAAAAAGTCTTTCAAGTTTTACTCCATGTCCATTCATGTTCCATTCAAGTATAGTAAATTCTGATAGAAACATCTTCAGCTCAGAATTATAGGTTCCATTTCTCTCTTTTTTTCAGAGGTCTTTTAACTGTCACACACTTAAATAAACCAAATATTTGTTTGGCTCTTTTTTAGTCAAAGATAAACACTTGATATATTGCCTTCATTATAGCGCGTGGATCAAGTGTTGTTATCTTGTGTAATTGGTGTGAATTCAACAAATGTCAACGAGATTCGGATGATTTTTTTAAAACAATGCATTTACACGATGCAAGCAACAATAATAATAAAGAAACAAATAAGAACACAGAAACAAATAAGAAGAAAGAAACAAATAAGAACAAAGAAATGAAAAGAACACCTCAGTAGAGACTATTTTTAACTCAGTTGGTTTTGTCTTTTCTGAAAAGTTTCAATTATAAACTGTTATTAGTTATATACCAAAGTTGAACTCTTTTTTCCAGATGACCTTCGTCAATAGTCAAATCAAGGATATTTCTATGAACTATTCTCTACACTATACTAAATAAGCTTTCTGCACTTTCTACCAAGCATAGATAGCATTGAATACATTTCTCCATAAACCCATACCTTCCATTTTAGTTCTCTGAAAATCTTCCCCTGAATCGTTTCTCCAGATGATATGATTTCATATCCTGAGAACTTGGCCAACTGCTGCCATGTCGCAGCGATAACTGATCTCTGAGGTAATTACCTTGTGGTAATGGGGGGGATAAATGTTGTATAATAAATGTCAGAACCATGGACAATCACTGACCATTCAGTCATTGACCACTCAGGCACTGACCATTCGTTGTCTGAGAATTCAAAGAATCTGCTGAGTTTTTCATCAACTACCAAAGAAGAAATTCAAAGAACCTAAGGATAAGGATGCGCGTCAAGGATGTGGTTGAGGAATATCTGAGTAACTCAACGCTACATGGAGCCAGGTTCATCGTAGACAAGGATGCCAACTGGTTGGAGCGTCTATTGTGGGTTTTCTTCTTGGTCAGCTCGTGGTTCGCTTCGGGTCTCCTCATTCGAGCCTCATTGGGTGAGTATGAAGAGGATTATCAGAGAGAATAATTATTTGTACTCTCGCTCACAGATGCCTTCGAGAATAATGCCATCACCTTTGTTGTGGAGAGTTCCTATCGCGACTGGGACACGAACTTCCCGGCGATTGTGGTCTGCGAGTCCAAGAACATGGATCGCATACAAGAGGTGGCCGAACAGTGAGTTCTATAGAAAGAAAATCATGGTTAACCCTAGTAAATCTTATTGATTTCTCTCCCTACAGACTCTGGGGAGCTGACCATGACTTCACTTTGGAGGAAGTCCTCAGCGAGATCGCCTTCTTTCGCGGCGAATCCTATCACACGGTACACGAATGCGGCGGCGAGGAACCGGCCGACAATTGTTTCTACTCGAACTTCTCCTACTACGCTCAGTTGGTGCGTTCGTCGTGTCCGGATTCCATCCAGAATTGTTTGTGGAACGGGAAACCCTTCGAGTGCTGCACCTATTTCAAGAGGATGGAGACCGAGTTGGGCATTTGCTATGCCATCAATTCGCTGCAGGCGGGGTTTGTCCATCATCTGACTATTTTTGGGATTTCTTCCAGATTATAAGGCGTCATATTATATTTCTTTTATTGGCTCGTTTTTGTCTTCTTTGATGCTTTTCTTTGATGCCTTTTTATGTTCCTTCTCTTGTCATCTTCTTGTGTTCTTTCCATTGACTCCTTCTCGTCTTCCTTATAATAACTCTTGTTACTATTCCTTCCTTTCTTTACTTTCTTTCATTGAATCCCTCTCGTATACCTTCTTTCAATTGACGCCTTCTCCATTTTTTAGCCACAACAACGGGCCAAAGTTGAACATGTACTCGAATCGTTACACGGGTCCAGGATCTCTGAAGATGGAACTCAACACCGAGGCCACGGTAGAAACGAAATAATTTACTCCAGTTTCCCTAATAATTATTTTTCCTATTCTCTCTCCTTTTCTCTCCATCAGGTCTTCATTCTCGGTGAGGAGGAGGTTCCCACTTTGGTCACGCCCAAGACGGACTTCATCACCGTGGGTCCCTACGTATCTTTTGTGTGAGTTCAAATAGAATTCTCACCTATAGTGACATATTTCATACTCCTCCTAATATTTTTTCACCACCTTCTGATCCTTCACCTCCTCCACCAGTCGCCACTTCTCGAAGCGCGACATCCAGAACGACGAAGAGATCCGCGAGACGAGCGTCGCCCAGCGCAATTGTCGCTTCAGTGATGAGAACATCCTCGATGTCCATCACTATTACAGCTACAGCGCGTGCACGGTCCAATGTCGGAAGGATCGTCAAATGGAGCTGTGCAATTGTTCCAGCCACCTGTCGCCGAACTCGCCCGATTGGCAACTCTGCAATATGGACGGACTTGAGTGTTTGAATCGCAACTATGAGGATCTTTCGGTGATTATCGCCAAGTGGTCGAAGGGTCGGAGGGGTTTGGTATGCGATTGTCTGCCCTCGTGCACGGAGGTCGACATCTCGACGGTGCACGACAGCAAGGAGAAGTAAGTGGAGGAGAGGATCAAAGGATCATTGGTCATATATCATCACTGAAATATCAACTGATATATTCCCTAATATCATCTTTGATATATTCCCTGATATCATCTATGATATTCCCTGATCTTCCAGCATCTATGGCCATCAGAATCCCATATCCATCTTGGAGATATCGTTGAAAGAGTTGCCAACTGAACGATACAAGCGAAATGTTGTACGTGGTCGACTGGATCTTGTGGGTATGTTGGAGAGGGAAGAAAAAGAACGGAAAGAATGATACCAACTCACCAACCTCATTTCAGTATCAATTGGCGGCACCACCGGGCTCTTCGTCGGCGCCAGCCTTCTCAGTTTCGCCGAGATCTTCTACTACATCACCATCAGACCCTACGGCAACATGTTATCGGAGAAGCGCAAACGCAAGCAACTCCAACTGCAGCAATCCTAGATTTGCTTCAATCACATATAAATGAAGGTCGCAGTTGCATTCTTATCACTGATAGATATCACTGGCTTTGGTTTTCACTGCAACACGTTGGCTAGAAGTGCACACTTAACCTTAAGGCTAACACATAGATATATTATTGTTATAGTTATATTTATTATCTGAAGCCCTCTACAATAGTGTACAATCACAATAGCTGCGATAGCTAAATAAATTTATAAGCACAATCCCTTCTGAAAAAAAAAACTATCTAATAACTTTAGGGCTGATAAAAAACGTTGATAGTTCTGAAATCAAATGATTCAATTCCATAAATTGATAGAAATTCCATCAATAGATTATTTTTCATAATCGATAGATTTTCAAAAATAATAGATTTCAAAATCGATAGAATTACTAATAGAAAGAATTTCATAATATAAAAAGAATTTGTTATAGATTAGATTATTTTACTATGACAATTTTCCAGGGTGTGTTTCAATATTCTCGCCACCTCTGTCATTCCACTAAATGCAAAATAATACGTATTATAAACATAAAGGGGAAAAATAATATAAAACCACCCACTACTAATGATAAATAGAACTTATACGATAGGCTGAGATAATTTCGAGAGCTGCGACGAATTCAGTTGTAGGCCGCAGACCGTTGGGAATCGCAAGCTAATTAGCACCAGTCGATGCCACTGGGCGGAACATCGAGAGAGGACGAGAAAAAAGTATTGGATCGGGTCCAAGAGACTTCCCAACAAAAACAACAACAGCAGTGCACATCGAGAGAACGAGTGAAATTTGGTTGAAAAATGTCAGATATAAATAATAATAGTGGAAATCGCACGGTGGCAACTCTGTTCACGCGGTCGGAATGTGAGTGTATTTTGGCCAATATATTCGCTGGTGTGTGTGCGGATGTGACCTTGACCGAGTTTGTGGTGGAGCAGGAGGAGAAAACAATCGGTTACTTGGGTCAATATTTTCACCTGGACTTGATTTTCATGGCGCAGCAGGCAGATGTGAGTAGAGGTGTGATTTTTGCGAAGCATACTTTTAGGCTAAGGTGAATTTTACCACACAGGGTCACAGGGTGGAGCAGCACAAACGACTCTTCGTCAAAACGCTTCCCTACGGTAACCCAGAGCTTTTGGAGTATGTCGTGAGGACGGGGATTTTGCGGAAGGAGGCAACACTGTACAGGACATTGCTTCGGAATTTGAGGGATTTCTGTGAGTAGAGCAAGTTATCTCCATAAGTAATTGGTACTAAAAACCGGTATTCGACAGCTAAAACCCCTTGGAGCCCACAATGTTACTACACTCGCGATGATCTCTTCGTGATTGAGAACTTGAATTGTCTGAACTTCGCCACGAGGACATATGGAAGCTTCCAGAAAAGTGAACTTCGAAGCCTCGTCAAAAGTCTGGCTGCCATGCACGCGAGCAGCATTGCATACGAGATGCACAATCAACTCGATATCGGAGAGGTCTACAAGGACGTGCTCCACGAGATCACCGTCTCTCCCAAGGAGGACTATTTCACCACGGGACTGAGGGTGAGTAGAAGGAAAATTTATATTTCAGGAACCGAAGCAATTAAGACTTCTATAATAAAAATCACCTAATAACAATTATTTTTTTTTATCAGTTTTTTCGATTAATCGATTTTTTCTATGAAATATTATTCAATTCAATTTTTCGATAAAATTTTGATTGATAATTTTTCAATTAGTTTATACAATCAATTTTAGCTGATATTTTATCCATATAATTTTTCGATATTATTTCAATCGATATTTCATTTAGTTTCTTCAATAATCAAATCGATATTTTTTCAATAAGTTTTTCGATATTTTTCCATTAAGTTTTTCGAGAAAATTTTGATCGACATTTTCCAATTAAAATTTTTAAAAAATGCTGATATATATTTTTCTAATAATTTTTTTTGAGAAAATGTTTCTATTATTATTTTTGTTATCAAATATTCATCAATATTTTTCATTAACTTTTTTCGATCAAATTTTGATCGATATTTTTGCAATAAGTTTTTCGAGCAAATTTAGATTGAAATTTACCAATTAATTTTGTTTGATCAAATTTTGAGGCTTTTTCTTCAATATTTAATGACATTGTTCTGATCACCATGGTTTCTACAGTCTATTTTAGCCATCGCCAAGGAACACCCCAACTTCCAAAGCCCAGACGATCAGTCCTTCATCAAGAACCGTCTGCAGAAAGAGCTAGATTCCGTATACGACATGGTGAACCCCTCGCCGAGATATCGCAACGTCTTCTGCCATCGAGATCCGTGGGGAGGAAACATCTTCTTCGGCGTCCACAAGAACGAGGTGATGTTCGTCGACTTTCAGACATGTCGCTATTGTCCGCCGGCCATCGACGTGGTCTACGTCCTCTACATGAACCTTGAGACCGAGGATCGTCGTCGTGAGGAAGAGATCGAAGAATACCTCGCCTGGTACTACAAATGTTTCGAGGAGGCTTTGGCCGAATTCGACTTGAAGGCAGAGGAGCAGATGAGTCGTCAGGATTTCGAGGATTCCTATCGAGAGTTCGAACTATTCGGCGGGCTGTACAAGGCCATAGCGGCGACGATCCTTCGAGTGCCGGCCGGGTACTTGAGCGAAATGAAGTTGCACAACCCGGAGAAGTACTATCGATATGCCTATGTGGATCGAACGGAAGAAGTCTTGCGATTGATGGAGGAGAACGATGTGTTGCGAGTGCACATGAACGAGTGTGTGGCCGACATGATGGGGGTGCTCAGGAGGGTGGCCGTAGAGTGATAGATATAAGCTTAGGGTTTTTTCTCGTATTATGTTATTTTCATTGGTAATTCGAATAGATTTGTAAATAATAAAGATTTACGAGATGACAATTGAAACAAATGCTTATCTTATCGCGAGAAGCCGGCCGGAGCGAGCGACGACGATGAATTTGTCGACAGACATCGCTTCGGACGCCAGACCTCGTGTCGGACGAGTCGAGTGATTCGCATGAGAAGAGCGAGCTCTCAGTAATCGAGCAACTCTCGCCGAGGCGAGGTTTACAAATAGTTTTTTACCACTTAAGTAGTTAGTTAGTTAATTTATTTCGTTATGACGGACATCGTGCTTGCCCGGCACAGCCGGAATGACTTGTTCACGCGGCAGGAATGCGAGGAGATTCTGCAGAAGGTCCTGGGTTCAGAAAATGCCGGCCGGTTGTTGGACTTCTCTGTGGTTCCCGAGTTAACTACCATTGGGTATCTGGGCGAGTATTTTCATCTCCATCTGCGCTACGAGAGCGGTGAGGTTGGTTTTCCTCGGTTCTTCCACTCTTTTCAAATGACTACATCAAAATAATTTCAGGATAAATCGGAGCACAAGACGCGTTTGTTCGTCAAGTCGATGCCCTTCCAGAATCCGGGCATGAGTTCCTTCATCGAGAAATCGGGCATCCTCAAGAAGGAGTCCATGTTGTACGAGACCCTGCTGAACCAGTTGAAGACTCTCTGTGAGTATGGGTGACCACGAATATCATTATCTTATCTATGTCTGGGAGAGTTAGAGACTAACGATATTGTTAGTTATAGTAGTTATAGTATTAATCTATGATAAGTGGCATGGTATTATGATGATCCAACTTAATTCTCTCTCTCTCGTTTGACTCTCTTTCAGCGAAGACCACATGGTGCGCCCAATGCTACCTCAGCCGATCGGATCTCTTTGTGATGCAGAATATCGTGGATCTGGGCTACGAACCTCTGCAGGAGTCTGCCGACTACTTGGGACCCGACCACATGCGCCCACTCCTCAAGGGTTTGGCCACAATGCACGCCAGCAGCGTGGCGTACGAGGTGAGGAACCAGGTTTCGATTGGCGAGCAACTGAAGGACGTCTTGTACGAGGTGACCGTGTCGCCAACCGTCGTGTGGTACACAGCAGGCATTCGGGTATATTTCATTGACCTAATATTGATAAGATAATGACCTAATTTGTTACGAATTTTCAGGCTGTTCTCGCCGTTGCCCTGGAGCATCCACTCTACCAGTCGCCAGAGCATCAGGACTTCATACGCCATCAGCTCAGTGGACGATTGGACTGCGTGTATGAAATGGTGAATCCTTCGGACAAATATCGCAATGTCTTCTGCCATCGCGATCCGTGGGGCGGCAACGTCTTCTTCCATCGGGAGAAACCCACCGAGATGGCGTCGGTCTTCGTCGACTTCCAGCTTTGTCGCTATTGCCCACCGGCCATCGACGTTCTCTTCGCCGTCTACCTGAACATTCGTCCCAAAGATCGTCGACGCCTTGAGGCCGAATACTATCGTTGGTATCACGAGTGTTTCGCCCGGGAGTTGGAGATCGAGCTGGGCATCTCAGCGGACGATCATCTCAGCTGGACCCAATTCGAGGAGTCGCTTCGGGAGTTGCGACTCTTTGGCGCCCTCTACAATTGCATTGCGGCGACTATTCTGCGAGTTCCCGGCGACTATTTGTCCGACATGAAGCAGAATCGACCAGAGGATTTCCATCGTTATACGAATGTGGATCGCACCAAGGAGGTGTTGGAGTTGGTTCGATCACATGGAGAATTTAGGGAATACATGTTCGAGTGCATCGATGATATGATGAATGTGGTGCTGGAGGGGTAAAGTGAAGAAGTCATTATTACAGGGATTATAGAGAATTACAGTGGATTGTATAACAAATTTATAGGAAATTGATTTTATAGTAAATGGATAAATTAGTAAATAATTAATGAAGTTGATATGCCATTAAAACATTTTAATATACCATTTTTTCATTCATTTAAATTGTATGAACAATAAATAACCAGTGAAGTGTTTTTCAGATCAATGATGGATCAATATTGAAGAATTTCTCATTTTTAATTTTATTCAACGATGGTTGAAAAGTAACTCAATTCTAATAACAACAAATAGAATAATGGCCATTGACATTGTGTACGGTTGGAAGATTTCCTTATCTCTTGGTATGTTCTCAAGGGGATTTGTTTGAAAAAAATTAAATGTTTTTTGTTTAGTTCTTATAGAGATATGGTACAAAACACTCGGCAGTAAAAGTTAGAAAAACCAAACAAGATGGGATAAAATGTTACAGTGTAATTTATTTATTCATATGATAATTAGGCCCTAAGTTCCTGTTATCAGTTGGATTATAAAATTTCCAGACTATATTTATTACATTGTATTATTGGGCACATAAAGCTGAAAATGACGGTGACAAACTTTTCTGATTTTCATGAGAAGACAATTTTTACTAAAATAATAATAGTATAATAATATTTTTCTCTTGGAATTTATTTATATTCTGAACATTTCGATTTTCGCGATTTTCGGTTTGTTTACATTTTTCTTTACCTTCCCTGTGAATTACTGATTTGCCGTCGTCCGCTGTTATCTTGAACAGCTGACTGACTGACATCTCGGCACCTAATGTGTCAGTTGTTGTTATTGTTCTTGTTGTGGTTGTTCTTATTGTTGTTTTATTGCCAATCTCTTTGGCGAAGCGAACAAATCAGTTTCTAAAAACATGTTCAACCCCGAAGATCACGATCTGGAGGCGGACTTTCGTCTCACCGACTTCTCCACGTTGCGCGGGTGAGGGTGCAAGATTCCCCAGGATACTCTCATCAAGTATTTAGAGGGAACGGACATCCGTCGAGCCAACGATAGGAGCAACAAACAACAAACGGAACAACAACTGGAACAAACAAATGACCATGACAACTACATCGGTAGGTGTTGACGATGGAAGATGACCTTTGGCATTTGAATTTGTTGATTTGTTTTGATCATCCTTGTTTTCGTTTTTTTCAGGCAGTGGCATGGACTGCGCCGTCATCCCGCTCTCCCGCCACAAAGATCTCTCCTTGGTGCAGACCGTCGACTTCTTCTACCCCCTCGTCGATGACCCACACATGATGGGGAAGATCGCTTTGGCGAATGTCGTCAGCGACGTCTACGCGGTGGGCGTTACCGAGTTCGATAAGCTTCAAATGCTGATCACCTCCCCCACCGCGCTGACCGATCGACAGCGCGACATCGTCGTCCCCATGATCATCGACGGCTTTTGCGAGTCGGCCAAGTTGGCCGGCGTTCGCGTGAGTGTTCAGAACATCTCGGTGAATCCATGGTGCATCATCGGAGGCATCGCCACCTCTGTCTGCAAGCAGGAGGAGATCATTATGTAATTGTTGCTTTAGTTCTTATCAACATTTTACATCGTAATTAAGATAACGATTTCGATAACTTATTACAGGCCCTCGAATGCCAAGGAAGGCGATCTGATAGTGCTCACCAAACCGTTGGGCACCCATCTGGCCACCAACGTCTTCATCTGGATGAGAGAGCAGAATGACAAGTACAAGAAACTGGCCGAGCATTTCACCAACGAGGACATTGAGAAAACCTTCAAGTTGGCCACCACTTGTATGAGCTACCTGAACAAAAATGGTAGGAAATACCTTTCCTTTCTTTTAATACCTAATGACAAATTGTTTATTAACCACAGCTGCCTTGTTGATGCACAAATATTCCGCTCATGCTGCCACCGATGTCACTGGATTCGGACTCCTCGGACATGCCAAGAATCTGGCGGAATTCCAAAGAGAATGCCTGCTTTTTGAAATCACCTCACTGCCCATCATGAAGAATGTCCTGGAGTTCGGCCGAATCGTGGGACAAGACACCAAGTTACGTGCTGGCAAGGCGGTGGAAACATCTGGCGGACTCTTGATTTGCCTGCCACCGGAGAATGCGGAGAAGTTCTGCGCTGACTTTCGGTCGATCACCGGTGGTGAGCAGAACGCTTGGATTGTGGGACGAGTTCTGAAGGCGGACAAACGCGACGCCTGCTTGGCGGATTCTGTGCAGTTCATCGATGTCGATTTGTAGTTGTCTTTTCTACTTCGGAATCGAAATGCATCCCACCCAAATGACGATCCAACCTATGACGAGCCTTTCGTAAAGATTGACGAAATCGGGAAACGCTCCGACCTTTTTCTTGGGAATCGTTTGAGAGGATGCATTTGGCTTTCGAATTAGAAACATATGACGAATTGGATTTATTTTTGTTAAATATAAAACCAATTGATGTATTTTTGAGAATCAATTTTTTTATTCAACAGAATTATAATAATACTCTTTGGTATAATTAACATTGAAATTAGTACTTATGTAGTTAAACTCTGGGCAAGTCTTTACTGGATTATATAAGAATATACAAAGATTATCCTTGAAAGATAATTACATTTAAAATCGCTGCAGTGCTGCTTCAACATGCTCGCATATGGAAAAATGTTCAACAAAATGTTTCGTTCTTTCATTTGCATCGAAGCTAGGATTAGGACAAGGTTCTGTATGTCTGTATATAAATATATATTGATGTATGTATATAATTTGAATTTGGTTTAAAATTTTGAGGCAACTTTAAGCAGTAGATTTGAATGAGAGGCGGCCAGCTTCCTGCGCATTCAAAAGCATCCCAAATCCGTTCTTTATACACGCGGACAGGATTTTCCTCCTTCTTCTTCATCATCAGACTCTTTTTTACTCGGTCCAGCAATCGCTGTCGTCGTTCTCGGCATCTTCATCGAACACATCCTGCACATTAAAGTCCTCATTGAACAGATCGCCCTCCGAGGACTCCGAATGTCATCTGTTGCCGCTGACACGAGTCGGTATCGTCACGATGCCCTTCGGCGGTCGCGGGATCCGAATCGTTGTCGTCGTCGTCTTCGCCGAGACGCTCGGTATGAGAGGCTCATTGATCGTTGTGGTGTGATTGAAGCAACCGCAACACCAATTATCACAGCGCAAGAGCATCATCAGGCCACCGAATGTCCAGATGAGGATCGCATGCCAGGAGTACATGGCGCAGGCGGAGAAAAGGACGACACCGAGGGCGAGCGAGATGCAGCAGAGCAGAGGCGAGACGTTGACCACACTCCCGGTATACTTGGGAATGAAGTACATCACGATGCCGATGATGACGACGCCTGGAATAATCCAATGTGATATAATTTCCTTGGTTTTATAATCTCAAAAGACCAACCTATGCCGCCGGTAATTGTGGCCGGGGGCCAATGCATCGTCAGACCGGCCACGGTGAGTGCGATTCCCAAGCCCAGGACGAGGATGGCGAAGATCGTGACCCTCCACGAGGCCACCGAGGGCACGCGCACAGTGCGTTCCATGGGACCAGCTGTCGTCACCTGCAATGAACAAATTAATTCATTAATTTATAACTACAAAAACCTCAACCAAACCCACCTTGATCTTCTGTCGATACTCGTCCACAATGGCATCGATGTCCGTGTCCGATGTGTCCGACTCGGAATTCTCCAACTTCTCGGGAAACTCAAAGTCTGAGGCCTGAAATAAAACCAAACATTCATCTCAATTCAATTGCAATGTAAATTCATAAACTCTCACCGGAGCTTCTCCGTCGGAGAGAATCGTGGACTCCACATCGCGTGGTTCACGTTGTGGACACGGCGACGATGGTTCACCCAACAGAAGCCACTCCTTCTCCACTTCCTGCTTGTCCTTTGGTTTCGTTTTCGGTTTCTTCAACGTCGTCTGCATGGGAAGATTTATGTTCCACAGGCTGCGTTTGCGACTCGAGGACGAGGCGCTCTTGACCATGGGCGCCGTGGAGAGGCGACTGTAGGAGAGCGAGGAATCGGAGCCTGATCAAAAAATATATATGAAGTTCAGTTAAAGAGAATTTGATGATAACCCACTGCTCTGCTGGATGTACTTGGGCCGGAAGGGTATGTAGAGAAGGTAGAAGGCTCGAAAGAAGCCGGCGCACAAGTGGCTCCCGGCCAGGATGTAGCTGAGGTGTTGGAGGGGGCAGGCGAAGGCCAGCATGGCGCACAGACTGCCTGGAGGAAAGAAAAGAATTCGGTAGAAGAAATTCCAGATTAACTTTCAGACTAAACTTCAGACTAAATTCCAAACTAAATTCCATATTAAATTTCAGACTAAAACCCTGTTTACATTCCAGAAAAATTAAAGATTAATTTCCAGACTAAATTCAAGATAAATTCCAGGCTAAATTCTACACTAATTCTACACTAATATACTAAATTCTAGACTAAATTCAAGAATAAATTCTAGGCTAAATTTCAGATTAAATTCTATACTAATTTCTATTCTGAACTCTATTCCAAATTCCAGGCTAAAATTTAGGTGAATTTACAGATTAAATTTCCAACTAAATCCTATACTAAATTCAAGATTAAATTCCACATTAAATTCCTAAATAAATTCCAGAATAGATTCCAGATTAAATTCTAGAAAATTTCAGTCTAATTTTAGAATAAGTTCCAGACTAATTTCAAGACTAAATTCTAAATTCAATTCTAGATTCAATTCTCGACTAAATTCTAGATCCAATAAAAATTATCGAACCTCCAATGAAGACGGCCAACACTGGATTCCCGCTCTCCGAGCTCTCGTAGCTGATCTGCTTGGTCAACACTTTCCATTCAGAGGTGGCGAATCGCACGATGATGGCATAAAGTTCGGGAAAGAGTTCAAGAAACGCGCCCGAACAGGTCAACATCAGGAGACAGGCGGCTGCTGGAACCAATTTGTGGAAATTATGCTCCTCCAGGATGGTGAACAAAGGCACCGCGATGTATTCATGGAAAACCCTGAGAGAAATTAACTTAGGTGATAGAGATATTGGGATATTGAATTTAGCCTACTTGTAGTGGACGATGGTGGAGAGGCAGCTGGCGGCCAGGAGCAACGAGAGGCAGGCCACCAAAACCAACAATTGACCCGTGAAACGCTGGAGACCCGAGCGCTGAGCCGGGAATTCGCTGGGGAAGCAAAAGGCGAGCAGGGCGGCGGCGGTCAGGAGCTGAAAATGAGGAAAAATCACTTGTTATAACCACAATAATTCACTTCTTAATAATCATCTTCTCAGTAATCATCTCCTCAAGAATCTATTCCTCAATAATCATCTTCAATATCTTCTCAATCATCTTCTCATCATCTTCTCAATCATCTTCTTAAGAATCTTCTCCTCAATAATTATCTCCTCAATAATCATCTCCGTAAGAATCAACAAGCGACCAAACTTTTTTGTCAATTGGAGTTCATGTCAAATGAAAAATTATTCTATTAGAACCTGCTCCCCGAACCGAAGTCGAAGGCAGGCTTCCGCTCGTCTGTTACTCAAACGCTTGTTTCCGCTTCCGGCCAGAGCCAACCAACAATCGGATTTAATTGCAATCGTCACGTCACGTCACGTCAGCCAAATAAATGTCGCCAATCCTTCGAGGGTTAATTATCTCGAGTTTGTTTTTTGTTGCCACATATTTTTTTCTACATTCCACTCTAACCAAGTCGTTGCACGATGGTCACCCTCAGGAGTTCGTTGAACTCCAACGACCAACGAACGACCTGAGTGTGATCGCAAATTGATTATATTATTATTTCTACTCACGCTGCTCAGTCCATTGGGCAGGAAGATGTTGTGTTGCCACTCGGAGGTGTCGCCCGACCACCAGCCGACGGCGCTCAGGACGGCGCTGAGACCCAACATGCCCAGGGACATGATGAAGCTGAAGGCCTTCGTGTGCTGGATGATGGATAAGAGGATATTTAAAATTTCGTTGGAGAGCATAAAATAAAATTGTCGATTTACCTCGAGACCCAACATAAACATTCCCGTGACGAGGAAAACGACGGCAACGCCGAGCACATCTGGCCACGGTTCGTTCGCCGGCGAGTTGCGGCCTAAAAGCAGGCAATGGAAATTTTACTTCACTCCACACACACACAGCAAACGACAGTACGACTCAAAAGTTTGAAACGACGTTGTCGACTCACCCAAAATGAGGATACGCGCCAAGCCGCCCGTCATCGCGTCCAAACACGTGCTGAGCGTGCGCGCCAACGCGCCGCAAGCAGCCAAAATCGCCAGCGCGTCCATCCAGGTGGCCAGGAAGAGGCAGGTGAAGTCGAATTTATTGCTGGCCCGTATGTAGGGCATCTGCAGCGAGCGCAGTTGACTCTTGCAATGGGCTGTGGTGGTGGTGGTGGTGTTGAGGCGAGAATGAGAATGTGTTGAGAATTTGAAATGGAAATTTATGTTTATGTTGCATTCCACAAAATTACCTGCAATTAGGCCATAAATCGTGGCCAAAAGGGTGGCGAAAACGACGGCCGGGCCGCAGACCTCGTTGTAGACGGCCAGGTAGACGAGGATCACGCAGCCGAGTGCGAGGCGGCCGCCGCTGCCGTTGCACAGGGCGTCGCAGAAGCTGAAAAAGGACAAAAAAAAAAATTCAAAAATCAATTGAAGTGAATGGCGGAAGAAATTGCGTGGAAATGGGGCAACGTTTGGTGACCCGGCGGTCAAGTGATCGTAAAAGTAATCAATGGAACAATTAGCACGAACACTAATGCTCACGTACACGCACACATGTGTGGGATGTGGGGACTTCATCATCTCCCTCTCATCAACATCATCATCTCCTCTCATCAACATCATCATCATACAAAGGACCTCCCACTTGTTCCACAATCGCGTCCCCGAAGACCACTTGTGTTCACGCCTCGGGCATCACCGTGGGCTCCACGTGTTCCTCGTGCCCCACGTGGGATGCCCCATGGCGGCGACTGTGTGCGTGTTAACGTGAATCTGTGGGTGTGAGTGTGAGTTTGTGACTGTGAGCTTGTGTGTGGTTGTGTGACTCACGCCCACTCTCGTGTCTGGTCGACGTCGATGACGACCACGACAACAAAAGCTGTGTTTGAGGAAAAACGGCGCCAACAAACGATGGGAGTCGCTTCATTAGAATGATGGAGAGATGGGTGAAGGGATGAAGGGAGAGGGGAGAGGGATGAAGAGGGAGAGGGACGTAAAAAGAGCGAAAGGCTCGGGGGGCGTGGCCGTGGTGGTAGGCAAAAAGAATCAGAGGAAATTGCGACGAGAAGTGATTCAGATTTGTGATGAAGTCAGAGCTCTTGTTGTTATTGTTGTATTGTTTTGTTGTGTTGTTGTTTTAGTTTTTGTTGTTGTCATGTTGTCGTGTTTTGTTGTATTGTTTTTGTTGTGTTGTTTTTGTTGACATGGCATCCTGACGTCGCCATGTCAGGAGTCTGGAGTGTGAGAAACCTTGCGTGTGTGCGTTTCAATTTGTCTGCGTGGTCTCAATTTCTGTGTGTGTGTTTCAATTTATATATGTGTGCTCTTTCAATTTGTATGTGTGTGTTCGCCCAGTATGAACGTAATTACGGTTTTATGTAATTCAAATCGACATTAATCTGCATTTAATTAAGGGGAATGTTCATCGAGAGCCATTAGAAAGGAAAAAAAAACTCCAGAACACCCTCCACCACCTGACAACGACGGCTCGTGGTTCAGATATCACTTCAATTATCTCTTAAATATTATCGATTATGCATTTTATTGTATTTAGTTTTTGTTTATTTAGTTATTCATTTATATTTAGTTATTTTATTGTTTTTAGTTATTTTATTACATTTAGTTATTTTATTCTATTCAGTTATTTTATTCTATTTAGTTATTGTTTTGTATTTAGTTATTCTATTGTATTTATTTATTTTTCTTTATTTAGTTATTTATTTTACTGTATTTCGTTTTTTTCCTGTATTTCCTTATTTGTATTTTGTATTCTGTATTTTTTATTTAGTTCTGTTAACGATGGTAATTATTTCATATTTCAAATGGTTTTTTTTAAATCACTTTACAAACATATGTTTTTTTTTTTGTCGATATCAGTTTCACCATCTAATTATTCTGTAATCAGATATTATTTGAATTATTTTTATGTACATGGCTTCAGAACTTATTTTTTTTATATTCCTATAATTAATTTTTTTAATCCCAATTAAATATTGACCGATTCAGAAATTCAATAACATGAAAAAGCAAAAAATTTTTTCGACCTATTCTTTCAACTCCTTTAATCACTTTGAACATAATCAATTTTTTAACTTTTATTCTTTGAACCCTTCTCGTCTTCCTCCTCCTTCTCCTTCCTTCCCTTTGAACCACTTACTCAAATTTCATCTATTTACCGAGAATTCCTGTTCTCAAAGCAATCATAATATTTAAGCATAAAAATAATTTTTATCTTCGTTGTTATCTTGTTCAGCACACAATTGCAAAGAAAACCACAAAGCGCAAATAACAAGAAAACAATTAAGAAGAAAGAAATTACAAGAAAAAAAATATGAGAAAAATAAAAAGATAATAAAAACAATTAATAAAAAAATGAAAAAGATTAAAAAGAATATAATATTTAAAAAAACTGATTTTTTAATTACTTCAGATAAAGCTGAGAAAGCTTGAGGCGAAGTGGTTTCGTGTTTATTTTTTTACTGAGAAGAGAATTTGCGGGAAGATAAACCACGAGAAGACGCCAAGCAGGTCACGGAGAGAGGGAGAACATGGGGATGGACGGACATTGGGATGAAAGGACAGACGTTGGAATTAAAGGGAAGACGTTGCGATGAAAGGACGATGATTACAGGAACTTTGAGAGGAAAGAGATGAAGGCTCGGGAGGTCGAGGAGACGCACGAACGACCTGAGAAACGGATGGATGGAGGAAAAGAAAAGAGACAAATCCTGGCAACAAATCTAGAACTGAAGGAACGTGGCAACAAACGGCTGAAAAAGTCAGATGACGGCAACAGACCGAGGACTGAACAGTCGAAGGAATGAAAGAGACGATGGACGAAGGAGGCGAAGGAGTGATGAAAGATTTAAGGGACGAAATGAGTCAAGGGACGAAGGAACTGAGGCACGAAGAAGTTTAGAGATGAGGACTCCTGGGACGAAGGAGTCGAGTGAAGAAGGAGTGGGACAAAACGTCGTAGGAGTCGAGGGACGAGAGCAACAACTACTGGGACGGACATTAATCGTGATCCTAACTTATATCGCCGACGCTCACGCAAATCGCGCGCTCGACTGCATGTGGAAACGGAGCTCATTAAAGTTAAAGTGGCCGATGGAGAGAGAGCGAGGACTCGATGCAGGACGATAACTGTAGCGATTTATGATGTGGAAAATATGACCACTTGGAGGAGGCAGCAAAAAGAGCAAAAACAACGACAATAACAACAACGACAGGAGCAGCAAAAGTCCACAGAAGCGGAGTCTCGGGGGAAGAGAAGAGAGAAAGGAGGAGGCGAGAGGAAGAGATGAGAGAAAGAAGTTAAAGGAATAAATGAGAAGAAGAGATGATAGAGAAAGAAATGAGAGGAAGACATGATAGGAGGAATTGAAATATGATATGAGAGGAAAAGAGAAGAAAATCCAGGACTTGGACCAACTGGAGCATGAGAAATGACACCGAATGAGTCCAAGAAGCCATTTGGCTAGTGAACAGAGGGTGTGAAGTGGAGACGAGAGGATTTAAATGGCTGCAAAGGAACAACGAAGAGCTTAGAAGAAGCTTAGAAGACCTTAGGTTAGCTAAAGGATCTCATTAGAGAACTTCTAGGGGACTTCTAAGCAACCCTAATGACTCTCAAATGTCTTCCAAATAATCCCAGATATGACTCCCAAATGATTCAAAAAATGTCCTCAATAGATTCCTCAAATGACTTCAGAAGATCCCTTTGAGGACTTTCAAAATATCCTTTTGAAGGCTTCCAAAAGAACCCTGAGGATCCTGAAGAACTCTAAGGATCCTGAAGAACTCTCAAGAGTCGCCGCCGTCGTTAATCTCGATGATTTCTTTCGCTGATTGCTGTTCACTGTCGCATCGTGATAAACCACACACAACAAGAATCACAACAAGGACCACAACAAGGTCGCGAAGTCCTCGCCACGGGAACCAAGCTGACGTCGTCCTAATGTTCTTCCGGCACCATCAATTTTTCCCTCACTTTAAGGACACGGAAAAGTCGTGGAGCCCGTGTCGTGCCTTCCATTGGGCTTTTCTCATTATGTTGACGAAGCAAACATGTCGCAGAAACACACGGACAGAGGGACGGACGGAGAGTGAAGGGTGAAGGACAGAGAGAGAGTGCTGGACAGAGTAAAGTGAGGGACAAAGGGTCGGATGGACAAATGGTTACTATGTCAGTCTGTCTGTCTGTCGCCTAGGTGCACGCGATTTAGATTAAATATTAATCAAAGGCAAACAGTTTAAAAGCGAGGCAGGAATTTGAGGAGAGGGGGTGAAAGGAAGAGTAGAGAGGAGAGTGAAGGGGATGGAGGAGAGTGAAGGGGATGGTGAGGAGAGGGAAAAAGAGGAGAGGGTTGAGGGAGAGAGGTATGGTGAGGAGCTGGTTGACATGAAAAGAAAAGCTCTTTAGGTCACATCGGAGGGGCAGACAGTGGGCAGAAGTGAGATATAGGGAGAGAGCGTGAGAGAGTGAGTGTCGTGCGAAGATGAAGGCAAGAGATATAAATAAGTAAACACACAGAAGTGAACAGAGAGAGAGGAGGAGTGAGGAGAGAATATAGAGGAATAGAAAAATGTGAGTGAATGAGGGGAGAGAGAAGGATAGAAGAGATCCGGATAGAGAGATGCATGGAGAGGAAGAAAAGAAGCGAAAAGAAAAAAAAAGAAGAGAGGAAAGATAAGAGGACAGTGATTGAAAGAGAGATAGGGAACGAAAAAGAGACAGAGACAGAGAGGAAATAATAGAAAAAGAAGAAGAAAGAAACTGAGAGGAAGGACACACACAGTCAGAGAGAATGAGAGAGAGAGAGAGAGAGCAAGAGCGAAGACAGACACAACATGTGGCGACCTCAAAGTGGCGAGAATGCAATTCCGAAACAGGCTCGAGGGACTATTTTTATGCAAACGCAATCGTTTCGATTCACCCGATCGACGGGTGAAGTGGTGGGGAGAGGGGGAACCGACGTCGGTGGGGGAGAGGCAGAGTGGGTGAAGGCGGATGGATAGAGTGGGTGAATGTGTAGGTGGAGCAGGTGAATCTCGCCTCCTCGACCAGCCCAGTCCCCAACAGCCACTAGCTTATTAGCTTCGATGCGGCAATGAATCAAAAATCAATTTATTGATTGGCAAAAGACACGACGTCGATGATGGACTGAAAGCCGGGTGGGTTGTGAATGGGTTGAAGGTGGAAGGAAGAGGTTTATTTGAATGGGTGTGAAGGGGGGGGAGGGGGTTTCATTGAATGGGGTGTGGAGAGGGTTTTCACTGAAGGGGGTTTCAATGGTTTCCTATGGATTTCACAGTAAATTGAAATGGAACTTCGATTTTTTTAATTTTTATTGAATTCTGTTTTTAGTTTTTTTAAATTTAGTTTTGAAATTAATTTTTGAAATTAATTTTTGAAATTAAAGTTTTTCATAAATTTTGATTTCTCTATTAATTTTGAGTTTTTGTTAATTGGGATTAATTTTTGTAATTTTTATTCTTTACTGGAAATGGATTTATTTGCTTGAATTTTGATTTCGTTTTTTAATTTTGATATTTTTTAATTTATCTTTTTTCTCTTCTTGAAATTTAATTTTTAGCTTATATTTTGGTTTATTTTTATAATTTTATTTATTATTAATTTCGATTTCACTTTTAAATTTTGTTGGTTTTTTTCTTCTCTTACCCATTTGACGCCATTTTGACGGGCGATGCAATTGTCGGAATTTTTCACAATTTTCAGAAGACGTGGCAAGTTTCCAACGATTGATTATCCAAGTGGATTCTCGATATTTTGTTCCACTGTAGTTGTTGTTCTATGTTGAATGATGTTGTAATGATATTTGTTGTTGTAATATTCTTTGTTGCTATGACCTTTGTCGTTGTAATATTCTTTGGTTTTGTTGCACTGACATTGAGAAAACTTTTCCGTGGATTCCATCGAATGATGGTTACGTGTCCACCGCCTAGAGGTAGGCAATGTTTTGCACTATTTCGCTTATGGAATGCACTTGGCATACGTCGTTCACTTCAAATGTCTGTCCAACTATCTCTCTCTCTCTCTGTCTCCCTCACTCACTCGGCAGGAAGTCGCTTCGGACCCCCGCCTCCTTTTCACTGTTCGTTTTCACCTCCGTCGCACCCACCGAATTCTCGAAATATCAATCGAACGCATAACACGGGTTCATTCGCCAAAGTCACGCATCGCATCGACCCGAAATTGCTTTCTCTCTCTCTCTCTCTCGCACTCCCAATGTTTGGGTCACTGTCTTTCTCACTCGCACTCACTCTCTTTTGCTCACACTCTCTCTATAATGTTTTCTTCCTTTTTGTTTTTCTTTTTTTTCCTTCAGTTTTTTTCACTTTGTTTTTTTTTCGTTTGATTTTTTTATCTTTATGCTTCCTTTATTCGCACGAAACTATTATCTTTGGTTTGCTTTATTTTTATGACTTTTTCTTGTTATTGTTTTTATATCTTTTTTTTATTACTTTTTTCTTTTTATTATTTTTGCTTTTAATTTTTTTTTATTTTAACTATTTTTTTGTTATGTTTTATTTATATATGGTTTTTTATTAGCTTTTCTTTTACAATATTTCTTCTATTATAATTTTTTTTATAATATTTTTTCGTTTCTTTTAAACTATTTTATCATGTTTTTCATTTATTTCATTTCGTTTTATTTAAATTAATTTTTTAATTAAATTTCCTTTTTTTTATTTATTTTTATATTTTTTCTCTTCCCGTTTTTTCCCCTTTCGAGCCACAACAACACACAATTGGCCCTGAGGCGATCTTTGGCCCGCACTATCAACCTCTTTTTCTCTCTCTGTCTTTTGCTCTCTCTCTCTCTCTTTCACTATATGTTAATTCACGTTGCCGTCCCGTTTGCTCGCGGTCTCCTCGAAGACTGAGCCAGCTGGAGGACGGAGCTTCATCGTCGTCGTTGGTCGTCGTCTTCGTTCGGAGAAAGCTTTTCACCGCAGCTTTCATCAGCTGTTTGTGGTGGATCCTGCGCAGTCTCTCGTTCTGCTCAGGAGCGATGATTTTCTTGTCATAATTGTCATTCTCATATTGTTGTTGTGAATTCTTTTCATTGTTTTTTGTTGTTGTTGCTTTGTTGTTGTTGTTTTCTTGTTGTTGTAGTTTCTTATGGTTGATTTCTTGTTGTTGTTCATTCATTTTCTCTTATGACTTGTTATTGTTCACTTTGTTTTGTTATTATTTGCCTTTGGTTTCTGTTATTGTTTGCTTTTGACTGTTTCTATAGTTGCAATTTGATGTTGTTGTTTGTTGTCGTTGTTGTGGTTATTGTTGGCATTATTGTTGTTGTTCTTATTGTTGTTATTGTTTTCGTTGTTATTGTTGTTGTCATTGTTCTTGTTCTTGTCATTGTTATTGTTATTCTTTCGTCGGTCTCGAGCTTTGTTTACACGACGCCCCCGATGGCCCTCAATCTTAATTATCTCGACTTCCTTCCTTCCTTCCTTCCTTCCTTCGTTCCTCCACGTCGTCCTTCTTGTAGTTTTTTCTCCTCCTCATCCTCGTCTTCACCCTCCTTCTCACCCTCCTTTTCATTCACGTCGTCTTCCTCATTCTCCTTCGAATTGCATCCAAGCTGCGAAAAAAACAGCGACCAGAGTTTGTTTGTTTATTTGTTTGTTTGCACAACTTGATTTCTGTCTCCAATGGAAAGAGAAAGACATACAGAGAGAGAGAGAGAGTGGAAAAAGAGAGAGTGAGAAAAAAGACACGAGGATGGACTACAAATATTTTCAAGATTGCTCCTGGTTTATATTTTCATTTAATATTTGTTTCAGTTTCTTTTGAGACAGACACAAATTTTAATCATGAGTTAATTTAGATATAAAAAACGCTGTTTGATTTGAGAAAAAGCATAAAAGAAACAACAATACTACATATTTCATATATTTCAGTTTACTATGAAAATATCTTTGTTTTAATTACGATTTTATTATAATCCTTCACACTGTGATCTACTAGTCAAAGTATAAATTCCGAGGAATCCGACTCCGGAATCCCCATTGAAACACCTCAATAAAATCCGCTATCAAAAGTTCAATAACAAAAGAATTAAAGTTAGTCGACCAAAAAAATTAAAATCTTTGCGCTCTGAACATTTGGACTTTGAGTTCGAGAGTAACGTTTAAAAAAAAAAGAACCATTAGAAATATGGAAATATGATTAAAACTAATAGTATAACAATTGAAACCGACATTCGAATCACAAAACACAGTAATAAAAAACCAAGAACAACTACCGGCAAATCGAAATACAACAATAAGAACAACAACACGGTTGGTTATAGCGTAAAAATAACATCAACCAGTTATTAAACAATATACTACAATATCAATATATATATAGACAAGGTTGCGTCGGATTCGGATGTTCTATTTTGTTGTTGTCTTATTTTGTTATTTTTTCATGGTTTTATTTTTTTATGCTTTTATTTTCGTTTCAGTTTTTTTAGTATTTTTTGTTTTTATTTTATTTTGCTGTTATTATTTTTTTTTGTTCTTCCACACATTTATTATACAAGAAACCTTGTTGATACAAGTGTTGTCTGCAGTTATTATTTTTTTATTCTTTCATTTGCTTATTTATTAAATTTTCTTTCAAATGACGATGTCGATTAAAAAAAATTAAAATTTTAACTATTCTTTATTTTTAGTTTTAATGCATATATTCATTCTCTTAAAATTCTCTGGAACTAGTTTGACAAGAATTTAACTAATTTTTGAAAATGGAAAAAAATTAAGTGAAAAATTGCAGAAAATTTAAGACTTGTTTCAAAAGATTGACGTTAATTTATGTTCTTGAAAGTTCTTAGCCGAAAATAGTTTCTGAAAAACTAAAACTAATTA
The DNA here is from genome assembly GCA_017309665.1 of Coelopa frigida. NCBI lineage: Eukaryota > Metazoa > Arthropoda > Insecta > Diptera > Coelopidae > Coelopa > Coelopa frigida. Next base: position 8,136,834 of record CM029565.1, on the reverse strand, counting down.
TTTATGAACTAACAGAAAATTTATAAGAAAACACTGACGTTGTATAGTTTTTTTAGCATAACAGACTTAGAAAGATGAAGAGTTAAATACCATAGAATGCATAATAGTCGTAGTTTCTGGTTTTTATGATATTTAGAAAGAACTATCATTATATCATTTATAATTCTGCTTAAAACTATCCATAATTTAGTTTTTATAATGATGTTATTTTCATTTCTATTCTAGCCAAGTTTATATATTGAACAAGTTTAATCATTTCTAATTGATCGTCTTTCTCGGTCAAAGGTTAATTCGTTAATTAGTATATTTATTGACAGTTCTTAAGATGATACACCAAAATTATACAATTATGAATTGTTATTCTAGATCTATTATAGTACGATTTATTAATGCTTGATTTTATTCAAAACTTTCCAGAGACCTCGCCCATAATTCAAGAATCGTATTCACAAACACTTCTTACCATCATGAAGGCCTCTTGAACCGCATTCCACAAGCCATATTCTCAGCTCAGCTCGAGACCCCTTCGCGAGTTTCAAGAAGTTTCAAGTTCAAGCGTTTCCAAAGAGGTTGACAATCTCGGTGTTGTTCATTGTTCATTGTGATGACAACAGAGGCTGACCTCTAAATAGGAATAAATTTATTCCTCGTATCGGCCTCAGTACCATGGATAGATATGTTGGTTCCTCTATCCAACAGTGAGACATGATGGTGGAAATATTTATTTATTTTTTTCATCTTCGCTTTCGGGGGGAAATTCGCTGAGTGAGCTCGGCTCGCATCGGTTTGGACCATCGTCTCCACCTGTCTGTTGTCCATCTTTCCGTTGCCCACACGTCTGTTGTCGATCTGTCTGTTGTCCACCCCACCATTCTCCTATCTATCCGTTCTCCCACCTCCGTTCGTCTTTCCAAAGTCCGGCTCAATGGAAGTTTCGCGCAAATGCAGTTCAATGTAAACGACATGATTTATTTGTAGAATCAGGCGAGTTTTTGCAATCAAACCGACAAAGGCAACAACAACTCAAATGCAAACAACAACATATACAAATATAAGCAACATATGAATACAAAAAGCAACAACAACATATGAGTAGAATTAACAACAACAACAACTAACAACAAAAACATCATAAATAACAACAATATTTATACAAATAAAAACAACATCAGAATAATTAACAACAACATTTATACAAATAACAACAACAAAAAACAACATCAAAACTCTACAACAACAAAACCAATGACTACCTCGAAATTAACAATAACAATGCTGTGTAAACAGTTGTTGTTGGAATATTTATTGTTTGTTGTTGATTCTTGATGTTTGTTATTGTATGGCTCTTATGGTATAGCTATTGTCGTTGTTGTAATTTTATTTACATTGATGTGGTTTTATGTTGTTATTGTTATTGCAGTTGTTATTGTTCATAATTAAACAAACTCAAAGGCATTCGAATAGTTTTCCAAGTGCATCGAATTAAATTCGTGAAACTTGGTTTTGTTTGCAAAGTAAATAAAAGCCAAGTTAATGGCAACATCAAGAGCAACAATAATACCACCGGCAACAATAATAATAACAACAACGACAACAATAACAACAACAATAATAACAACAACAACAATAATAACAACAACAATAACACGAACAACAATACAAAATTCAACATTAAAGACAAACAGAAGAAGAAGATGAGGGCGAATTTTATTAGCCAGAAGACACTGAAGAAAAGTAAACTTTGTTAATTTCCGTTGAAGACGATTGAAAAACCAACAAAAAAAAACAGAAATAAAAGCAAATGTGGGGAAAAAAGCATTGTACAACATAAACTAGATAAAAGCATAAAAAACACGTTGCAACAAAAGAGCATCAAGGTCGTCACACGATATGGCAACACTGGCCACTGGATTCGACACGATGCTGCCAGAGTCAGTCGTTGCGGTTGCTGACGACGTCGATGCAGACGTTGACTTCAACTTCGACTGCGGTTTCAATTTCGATTTCTATTTTGGGTTTTCTTTTTTCGATCGATAGAACAGAATAGGCTAGAGTTAGCATAGGATTGTATGGATATAGAAAACGGTCTTCGAATTTTTAAAATATTTTCTATGGAGAAGATCTTATGAAAAAGTTCTTATTGAAAAATGGCTATTAAATACTTCTACTATACTTCTAAGTTGAATCAGGAAATAAATTCAATACAATAAACTATTGGTAAACTAGTAATGGAAGCGATTATCATATTCTTTGTATAGGCAAATAAAATAATCGGAGCGTCCCCATCCTCAAAAATTTTATCAAAATCATAGTCATCATCACTTGCAAACCCTATTATACCAGACGAAGAGTCATCATGACTAACAAATTCTTTTAGACCAGACGAAGAACTTCCCACGTAGGCGCTCGTAACATTTTTTTTTTTGTAAAACCATAAATACATCGTTAGAAAGAACAAAACAACAGATTAGAATGGCGTGTCTGCGAAATCTGGGTTAAATGGGTTAAAAATCAGTTATGGATGAGGCATAAAAGTCGTCTGCGAATAAACATACAAAAAATACATAATTTTGTTTTTTGCCATTTTTCTCATGACGCATTATTTAAATTTATTCTATCCACTGGACTTCTGTTTTTGTTTTTTGTATTTTCTTCACCCGATGCATACGCAATAAATATTCTTCTTTTTTCATTCTTGAACTCGGTCAAATTCTTAATGCTACATCAAGATGCATATTTTAGAAAAAATGTATTTTTAAAAATAACAAAACATAAATTCTCCCGATCAAGTTTGTTAGTTGAATTTTACTTTTAAACTAATATGAAACTAGTGGTAAATATTTCATATCGAGTTTGGCAACAACTATTGAACTATTGGCATGTCTATATCCAAAAATATATCTTGTGGTGGATAAACAGAAATCCGGTTTACAAACGTCAAACTTGGAATATTTCACGTCAGAATGATTTTATGAATATCGGATTTTCGCCATTATTCTGATGGAGTGGATCGGATTATGATTTCTATTATCACGGCCCATCATCAACTTATGACGAATCAGAAATTGATAACAAAATACGAAGTCCGATTGATATATAATCGAACTATAATGGTGTTGATAACTTTAATGATCACAAAATATGGTCTAATCATTTCTGAATGAAGAAGAAGCTCATCGTTATAAAGCCCTTCGCCCTTTATTTGGTCACGTATGCTCCATTCAGAGGCGATATCGGAAGAATTATCCCAAGCCAATGTTGGTCAGGGACAATGGATTCTCTCCAAGTTCAGTCCAATGAGACCCGATACACGATTTATTATTTCCCATTACATGGTTACATCAATGGGATGCTGACGATGATCGTGACGACCTTCAGATCAACGATCTTCAGCAGGTTTCCGAAGCTTACAAGACTTTGGAAATTTTTCATTATCACTCAATGGCGTGGAGAAGAAGTTATTATTCGAAAAGCATATTTTAAATATGATAAAACAAAAGTAATTTCCTTCAAAACACGAAAACTAGAAATAGCAAAGATCAGTAAGAAAGATCATTATAAAGGAAATTATTAAAAATATTTCTATGATGGTTTTTTATGAAATAATTCTACGAAAAAGTAGTCGAAAAAAAATTATTACTTCTAATTACTGGATGAACTTCTTATGGACACGCTCATTACAGAGCAGCTTAATGGAGATCGTTAGAGAGGAAGTTTATGCCGAAAAAGAAATAAAGTGATCTCCATGAAGTAGATCGTGATGAGAAGTTTTTGACTCAAGCCATTAATGTTAAAGTCATATATTCATAAGAATGAAATAAATGGATTTAAACACGTTGTACTTTGAAGTTTGAGGAAGTCGTTGACGAAGACTAGAAAAAATTCTTATTTATTTTTCGTTTTTTTCTTGTTGATGAATGTGAACAAATATGATTGCTCGGACTTGGAGAGAAACTGGTGATCAAACCAGAACCGAAAATGAAATCACAACCGACGACCGGTGTCGACGTAATTATCCGTAATTAAAGAAACTCAAATTGCAGAAACCGGCGAACAATTCGATAATCGATCTTCGAGCCGAACCCAGAAGCAATGACCAGTCGAATCATTATACCATTTATTTATTTACTATCCTTCTTATTATCTATTATTAATTTTTAACTTTTTTGTATTTTTTGTTTCGTATTTTTGGTTTCGTATTTTTTGTTTTTTTTCTTGATTTTTTTTATTTTTAATTTTTTTATATATTCTATTTTTATGTTTTCTGTTTATTTGTTTTTGTTTTTTTTTTATTCCTCTTTTTTATTATTTTTATTTATTTCTCGTTTTTGTTTTTTTTTTTATTATTTTTTACTATTCTTAATTATGTTATTTTTGTTATCGATTAATTATGCTTTTTTGAGTAGAAATTTGTGAAAAATTATCCGGTCGGCGAGTTCTAGTGCGCAAATCGCTAATTGCTGGATCTGACCACCGATCGATCGTTCGGCTATCGATCAACAAACACCGATCGCCGATAAACGATAGCAAGAGTTCCGGTCTCTGCACGAGTGCCGTCGATGCGATCAGAGTTTGTTGACCTTGAGATGCGTTCAAGCGTTTCTTTTTTCACTCTCTCTCTCGCACTTTGTTCTGTTGAGTTGGTTTGCCGAAGAACTCGAGCGATTTTCCAAGTAATCAATTTATCGATACTTTGCGATAAATTAATCGATTGATGACGAAATCGATAATCCTATTTCTATGATAGGTGGTTGGAAGGAAAATTAACAGGATGCAAGTCGATCGTATGAGAAAGAAGGTCAAATGGATGGTCTTTGGTCTAATCGAAAGGCGAAGGAATCTCACACGTTGGCCACATGGCGATCAGCTGTAGAACTGCGAACCGTTTCGCATGCCGGAAGTCGGACATGTCTGGTCGCTAATGAAACCTGAATGTCGACAACGCGAACTTCCCGCCTCACCACACTCGATCACCAATTCAGCAATTTTTTTTGCGTTTTAGGAAGTAAATGGGTTAAAGTTCACGATCTCTCCGTCCGCCGTTGATCGTGGCTAGCAAATTGTTTTAATTTGAGTTATTCTTGCGAAATTCCATGAAGGTCGGTCGATGTTTTTCCCCCCACTCCTCTGTTTTTTTTTTTTTTGGCTGTCGGACACCACAATCTGGAGCCAGTTTTATTCTATGGCCGATTAACTGACCAACTGACTGAATTAGTGTCTCAGCGGCTGGTCTGAGTCTGGGCCTGAGTTCATTAGATTCGGCCCCTCGATCGGGGGGCACGAGGTCAGGTGTCGGGGTGAAATATGCTCACCTTTGTATGGCAGGTGTTTCGAACGAGTCTTTTGTTCCTTTGTATTGGAGACATATTCATGTTGTTGGGGATTATGTCTATTAAAGTATGCGTGCGATGATACAGGGTGTTGATGCAGAGTAGGAACTTGGCGTCTAGCACTATAGGTCGTTGCTATATTTAATATTACATTGATCTCAATGTGGAGTAAAGAAAATGAAACAATAAAATATGTACATTAATTAATAATAAAAAAACAAAATGTATAAATATTTTAATATTAAATTAAAATATTAAATTTTTAATTATAAAAATTTAGTATTATTTATAAAATATAAAAATTTTAAAATGCACATTAATAATCAATAATTTAATGAAAGGAATGTAAAATTTAAGTACTTTTGTTTTACTGGAGAAAATAAAATCTAAATGACTTGACGGAAAAAAGTAAAAAAAATTAAAATATAAATTATATAAATAATAATAAATAATAATAATAAAATAAATAAATAATTTAGTTAGAGAAACCCCAAAAAGACGAATAACTAAAAAATTTTTAAATAAATTTTGACCAAATATGAGATTTGAAAAAATATGAATATTTTATTAAAAAATAGAAAATAGTAATAAAAATAGTAATTCTTCAAGTCTATGTAATCGAGGTCTCACTGTAAACTGTCATCGAAGGAGAAGGAGAGTGATTGAGAGTGTGAGAGGAAGATTGAAATCAAAGCAACCCCCATCAGCTGACGTTCGACCCTCGCTCTTCAACCCTCTCATTGCGCATGACAACCGAACGTCAAACGTCAGACAAACGGTGACAGAGAAAATTCCTCCAAAATATCAACAAATCCTGGATTTTGAGTGAATGCAGAGAACGAAGTTTATGAAAAAAATTATTCAAAATATAAAAAACAAATTGAAAAAAATCTTCAATAAAATTAAGTTTTTTCATTTTATTAAGTGAAATCATAAAAACAATAAAAATTAAAATAAAATCGCCAAAGAACTGAAATGACATAGAATGGGAAATAAAACGGAAGGAAGTTTCGTGCGGCGTAACCTTTGTGCGAAGAAGAAGAAGAAAAGGCAGACGGCAAAAACTACGGTAAATACGATAGAAATGACGAAAGCAATAATGACTAAAAGCGGATAAAAACATAATTAAAAATTCTAAAAGCCGAAATTTATTAGAATTATCGGAAATAAAAAATAAATAAAAAAAATATTTAAAAAAATACAAAAAATAGTAATAATAGATACCACCAAAGAAAAACAAAATAACCGATAATACGTCGCAGTTCGATGATTAATAATCGAACAAAATTGTCTAAAAATAAACCAAATAACAATAAAAATAAGACACTAGAAATAACTAAGAGAAAAAAACTAATCGATAAAAAAACGAATAAAAAAAAAAATAAAATACTAGGAAAAAAATAAAAAGAATCGAAAAAAAATCGAAAAAGAAACCTAACTAATCGTAAAACAACAAAAATAGTCGAAAAAAAAAAAAACAAAAATAATCGGAAGAAAAATAAAACTTACCGAAAAAATGAAAAAAACAAAACTGTCGAAAATAAAATCGCAGAAAATCACCCGAAGATGACCTCAAGAGCTTCGGCGAGTTGTTGACCCCATCGAACTCGGCGCCACTCTTCGCGAAGAAGATTCATTTTCTAAGCAGGTGTCGGTCGGCGCGTCAGCGGCGGAATCAATCGCCGGAGGTGGGGAGATTTTTCGCATAACCGAAGAGGAAGTTGTCGAAACTTGGAAATCGATCGGAATCAATTGATGGCGAAGGGAGAAGAGAGAGGGAACTTCATAGGAGAGGGAAAAGAATCCTAAGAGAAAAAGTAGTCCTAACGGAAAAATAGTCCTCGCATCGGATATGCTGCGGCTTCTAAAAAAATCTTTCTAAAAAGCTTTCGTATTTAAAATTTTTTTACATCTTGAATTAAAATAGATTCAAATCAATTAAATTTATTGGATCGATTTTTTTTATGACCGATTTCCAAAAATTCCTAAAATCCACTAAAATATTAAAATAATCACATTTCAACTTCAACTACTATTTACCAATTTCATTCTTTATTATTATTTTTTTTCAACTTTCCTCTTTAATTAATTAATAAAATTGACTAAAAAATTACTTTTAGTGCACTATTCCGAAATTATTAAAAATTGACTAAAATGTTAAACGATGATTTTTATATTTATGTATGTTCTTTAAGTTCTCATTAACGTTTTAATTAATTTAAAAATTTTCTTCTTCGTTTTTTGTCACCATTTACTTCGATTATGTGTCCCACTGTTCGAAGACTGGGTTCAATCATCCTTTAACCTTTGGACGAGGAAACAGTGAATGAAGAAAATAGTTGAGATTTACCAAAGGATGTTACCAGATAGCATGTTAGATCTCTCCATAAGATACCCCTATGAGAAACCCCATCTTCTGCCTGGGTACGTGAGAAAAATTAGAAGAACTACAACAAAAAAAAAAAACAAAATCTTCCCAGAGGTTAAAAAAATATGAAGCTTCCTCGTCCGCTTGGGGCGATCGAAGACGTGCAGAGCGAAACGTGCGAAAGAAGCGAAAATTGCCAATGAATCAAAAACAACAAAAAATATTAAACAACAACATCACCACCATTGAAAACAACACACCGACAACATCACCTCTAACAACAACATCATCACCAACAAAACCACTAACAACAACATCACCAACAAAACCACTACCAACAACAACATTAAGAACAACAACAAAACTAATACCATCATCATCCAAAGAACAACAACAACACAAGCACGATGAAACAAAGAAACGAAAGCAAAAGTAAAAGAATTGGAAGCCACGCGAATCCAAGCAGCAAAAACAAAATCCAAATACAATAATAACAACAAAAACAAACGCCAAACAAACTGTTGAAGGTCTTTGGAAGACAACAACAACAACAAAAACTACTGGACGAACCACAACAAACGAATGAACGAACGATGGAAGGAAGGAAGGAACGAACGAAGAACCGGACAAACGAACCGCACGAACGAACGAAAGTCTTCGGCACGAACAGCTGAGACGACGACGGCTTTGACGAAGTTGATGGCGAGGAAACGAAGGAACGACCGAGCGACGAAGCTCTCTGACGTCACAAAGCTAAGCTTAGCGGGAGCCCCAAGCTACAACAACAACAGCAACAACAACAGAGACGACGACGAGACTCCGATTAGACGACTGCGAGAGAACGCGAAAGAGAGCGAAACTTCAAGCGTTTGATAGACAGAGGGAGAGAGAGATAGAGAGCGACTGAGACTAAAACTGAGAGAGGGATTAAAACGATGCGGAGCCGAGTGAACGATGAAAATTACGCGAATTAACGAAAGCACAACGGCAACAGCAGCAATAATAATAGCTGCTGTAGAGCTGTAGAGAAGGAGAGAAGTGTACATAAAACAAAGGCAACAACAACTACAACAAGGCGAACGAAGTTTTCGGCTCGATCCGACAAAAGACAAGCGCGGAAAAAACCTAAAAGAAGTCATTCGATCGGATCGAACCGTCGATCATACAAGTTTCCAACGCTCACGGGAGCGGACGTCTCAGCGGGCAACGAAAGTCGAATTTCAAAAAAAAAAAACATACCAAAACTTTTTCGTCAAACATTTTTTCCATTAGTTTGTGTTTTGATCACATCGAAATTATTACACTATTTTTTTGTATTCACATATTTTCGGTGTTATTTTTAACTATACATATTTTACTTTTGTTTTACCTCATCTCGTTGTATTTTGTAACGGTAAATACCAGTTTCGATATTGTTGTTGCAAATTCATGCTGTTGTGTTCGAAAAATTCAAAAACAAAGATAAAAGTGAAAAATTAGCCAGCGGCTCAATCGGTTATTTTCTTTTTTTTCGATTTTTGTTTTGTCTTAAATCGATAAATCGATAAAAATAATAATCCATTAACATTATTTGGTGAACCTGAAAATTGTTTTCCTTTGGAAATTATTTTTAACTGCAGATAATTTTGTGCAAAGAGAAACAAACGCAACAGCAACAACAACAAGAACGTGTTGATAAAAATATGGAGAAGAACAACAACAACAACACCGTCATGTCGTACACAAAACCGAACCCATCAACAACAACGACGATGACGATGACGACGACAACCGGCGGAGAATCCTTCGTCGAGTCGGCCGTCGGCTGGTGGAACAGCATCGTCGACGTCGCCATGTTCGTGATCTGCTCCATCGGGTTCATCTTGAAGGTGAGTCAATCGTGAACACGAAGAAGAAGAAGAAGAAGAAAAATCCACCCGGTGGAATCCTGGGTGTGGCCAAAGGAATTTTAGAAGGGCCAAAATATTATTAAGTATGATTAAAGAATAATGTTTTCTTCAATTTGTCCCTCCGATTATTTCCTCTCACAATTTTAAATGAAAACCTTCAACTCCATGGCTTCTATTTCAAAATAAAAATCTCCAAAAAGTCGCATCCATTTAAATAAATCGAAGCTCTAATTGTGATTTCATTCAAATGCATTCAACACGACTTCGAAATTACTTTCAAAATCCATTTATCTCAGTTTTATGTTCGCATCTCACTCAATCCATTGCGAAAATCCTCTCCAAAAAATACCGAAAACCAATATAAATAAAACTCTTTTTGGTCCTCTTCGACAGCCGTAAAACCCACAATAACTAAAACAGAAACCATAATAAATAGAGAGTGAGTGAGTGAAACGAAATGAAAACAAAATCCAAAAATAAACGTCAACACAAATTTCTTTCACCATCATCACCAGCCGATGGTTTTCGACGGTCCATTAAGTCATTTAATTTCGCTTCGATTCGCGCGTGTTTTTTTTCTCCCGACCTCTGCCTCTTAAATCATCGACAAATTCGCTAAATTAGAGCGCTGAATTAGTGGGTGTGAAGACATTTTGAGTTATAATTGCGAAATTATCCGAAGAAACAATCGAAAATTAGGCGTAATCGGCTGTGAAATAGCTGAATAGAGTGCTGAATATGCGCTGAATAGGCGCTGAATTAACATTGTATGATCGGAAGTGGAATTATATTATCTAGAATCGACTCTTAATTAACAAAACTGATACTGAACAGTTGTTGAATGATTGTGTCTAACAATTATTAATAATAATAATTAACAATAATATGTATTCAAATAATCGCGGTGAATTGATAACATTTGGGCTGAATTGTTAACATTTTCACTAAATTGATAACCTTTTGGCTGATTTGATAACAATTGCTCTGAATATAGGTCATCTAACCATGTGAGCGGATGTTAAACAGATCCGGAATGTGTGCTGAATTGATATTATTTGCGTTGAATTGATAATCATTGCGTTAAATACATTTTTTCTAATAAGGAAAACAATTTTTACCAATTAATTGTTTCCTAGAACCCTTCAGTTGATTTTTTATGTGCTGAATTCACATTCTGAATGTGCTGAATTCACATTCTGAATGTGCTGAATTCACATTCTGAATGTGCTGAATTCACATTTTGAATGTGCTGAATTAAGTTTATATCATCTGAATGAAGTTTACTTCGGCTGAATGAAGTATTTTTCGGCTGAATCTCGCAAAATACAATCCTTTTAACATTGTCTAAATTAAATTATTTCAATTATCGGTAAATTGCATGTTCCCGCCTGTTTTAATGAAGCAATCACTTTCTGATGGCGCCCAAAACTCGATTCCGGTTTTAGCCACGCGTCCACCGACAGACGGACGGACGGACGGACGGACGTCGAATTCTCTGCATTTCCGAGATATGAATGAAGATCTTGTTGGTACAACCACGTAGCCCTGAGCTGTGAAACAATTACCTTAATTGTTTGTCTTCACCGAACGAGTAAATGCAAAAACTGGTTATGGATGGATCGGGCTCATCGAACGAAGCCCACTTCAATTTCAATAGTTAATTTTATTCAAGAATTCGACGTAGACAAAAATAGCATCATCTTTAGATCACCGCCGCCTTCAAACGTTCAACTCAATTGCTTTGTGAATAATTGGAATTTATTAAATCGAAAAATTAAATAGAAACCCCAAAAAAATGCACTTCAAATCACTATCAAAGCATCATCAAGTTCGCTCTTCAAGTCTTTAGTTTCTGATTGTTGTTGTTTTTTTTTCGTTTCGTTTTCGTTTGGCTCTGACGCAATCGATTTCCACTTCAATTTCTCATAATTTCTGACTGACGTCGAGGCGGTCAAAGTGAGCTGCAGACCAAACTTAACCCTTGAGTTCTACACAAAGTCCACTAAATCAATTGCTTTTGAGCATCATCGGGTAGTGTTAGGGTTAAGTCGAAGTCTCAGCTCGGCTTCTGAACTCTCAACTCGGAGCATTCGGCAGCTGTTGATGTGAAAATGAGCCGAACGGAAGTTGAAAAACAAGTAGCTGTAGCGATGCATAAATTAACAATTCCAACGATACGCTTGATTATCTTTATATTTTCCCAATTTTCTGTTGGTTTTATGTTCGTTTTATTTCTTAATTTCATACACTGCAAAAGCAACAACTATAACACCAAACAATAAATCGACTAAGCTCAACCGAACTTTGATACGACGTCAATGTTTTAAAAATCTACGTCAAAATCGACATCAAAATCTTGTAAAAATCTTCCGTCGATATTTCACCATAATCTCATATCTGATATCTGTCCTGTATCGTCCATCATCATCATGGCAGAATCATCGTGTTTTGTTGATGGAAATTTTTCGAAACCCATTGCTATTCAGGCCTAGCTCCGGCCGTGTCTGGGGATTTTCCCGAGCAACATGAATAAATTACAAGCATTTAATAAAAAACATTCAAAGGGTCGATCTCTAGGAAATCAAGTTCAAGTTTGATAGGCTTAGTTAGGTGTGATCGAGAGAGAGAGAGGAGGAGAATAGAGGTGAGAAGAGGACAGGTGATGGTTGGAATGATGAATATCGACCTCTGTTGTAGACTCGTGCGAGAGGCTGACAACAAAAATAAAAACAGAATTCATTAAAAAAAAACACAAAAAACAATATTCAAATCCGTCTAAAGTCGTAAAAATTTTGCATTTGAATCTTGAAATTAGTGATTTTTTTTTTTGTATATCCTCAAAATTCATGTGTCCTTGACATTGAAAAAGTTGTCGCTTTTGATTGGTTCGAAATCAAACGACTTAGAAATCGACAAATGTAGGGGGAAATTTCCGGATAGAAACACGTGGATCAAGAATTTTTATTGATACCTAAATTAAGTAATAAAAAAATATAAAATTCATATAAAAACATCGTTAAGGGTTGGAAATTCTCCCTCGATAATTATCGTAATTGGAAAGCGATTTCAACCGGAGCAATAAATTCTAGAAAACAACAAACTTGTCGCAGTTATTGTTAGCATAAACCTTGGGACTTGACTTGTTTACGAATCGTTTTTCACGTTGTCTGCCGCGAGACTCATTAACTTGAACTTGCAACTGCGACATCGGTTGATATTGGTCATATTTCTCGGAAATTTCCCACATATAGCTAATCATAAAAAATGATGTAAAATAATAAAAAACTCGTTTCAAATGCATTCAAAGGGAAATAAATTAAACCTAGCACACGAGAATTCGTTCTTCGGTCTTTCGGCATGAAAAATCACACAATGTTAAGCGTTTCATTCTCTGACACACACAATTAGGGAGGGGAAAAAAACGATTAACAAAAATAGAATAACTTCTGAGGCGGAGAAAATTATACAATGAAAATTTGCGACGGAGTTTTTAATTGTGATTTCCAGCATTTATTTTTTCAACATTGTACAAAGCGATTTTTTTTGAGATTTTATTTCAATGAATTAACGTTTGTTAAATTTCAACAAAATTCACTTTGTTAAATTTCAACAAAATTCACTTTGTTTAATTTCAACAAAATTAATTTTGGTTTATTTTCAACAGAATCAACTTGTGTTAAATATCAAACAAATTAACTTTCGGTGATTTTCAACCCAATGAACGTTTATTTAAAAATTTAATGAGATTTTTAACTTTATTTGTGTACTAAAATAATGTGATCATGATCGACGGCTTCGCGTATTTTGGAACGATTTTAATTTATGTGCATAATTTCTGGTTTGTTTGCTGTCGTTATTGCATTGTGGTTATTATTATAGCTTTCGTTATTACATTTGCTGTTTATATTTCAAATTTTATTATTATAATTTTTTAATTTTTTAAAAAATATCAAACATCACAAAGTCTGGGTTCAAAAACAGGTTTTCATCATAGGAGATATTTTAAAAATATTTATTCGAGATGAGGAAATCGCATCGTTCGTGAATCATGCTGAAGCATATTTGAACAAATGCTAATTATCGATGATTTGGAATGGACAACCAAGACAACAGAAACAACAACAATAGTCACAACAACAAAAATATGCACTACAATAACAATACCCTTAACAACAACAACAACAACAACCGTAACCCCTTCGTTATGCCAAACGAAAGACTTAAGCGACGAACGCTTTGAAATGACATTTGATTAATATTTTTTGTCGACTTCTTTGGTGAATTTTTTGATGATTAGTTTTGGTTGGATTTTTTGTTGATTTTTCGTTAAATTTTTATTGATTTTTTGCTGATTTTTTATAGATTGTTTGCAGACTTTTTTTGCGATTTTCTTGCTAATTTTTTTGTGGGTTTTTTCTGATTTATGTTGTGTTTTTTAATTAATGTTTTTCACATCACTTGTTCACTTCCTTCTATCTATTTTCATGTTTTTTGCATCCCTCTCGGACTCGGTCACGATAATCCGACAATCGTTGGAACCTCGGGAGCGAAAGACATTTGTAAAAGTCTTGTTGCATGTTTGAAATTCCTCGACTCCCTCGCACTCGACGATTGTCGTGATTCCTTTCGCACGTCCCTCCAACGTCATCATCGTTCCATGAGCTGAAGCACGTGGGGTCTGCATTTTAATGACAATGTTTTCTGTATTTGTTGTTGTGGTCGTTACAGTGGCTCTTGTTGCTATTATTAACTTGTCTGTTGCGGTTACAGTGGTTTATTTTTTGTGTGTTTTTCTTTTGTTGTTTCAATTGCATTGTCCGCTGACAATTGGCAATCTTGGCCACGCCCATGTTCACGCTTTGTCCGCCTGCGCATGGCATGCATTCGTTGCCCTGCAGCACATTTCGTTTCGCATGCGTTTTTCATGCTGCATGTAAATTATTGACAAGCGATAACGATCTCTGTTGGCCACCAGCCATGGCCGAGTGACTGTCACTACAATAAGAAGAAATACATTAAGAAAAACAACAAAAAGTACATTAAAAAACAACAAAAAGTACATTTTAAAAAAACCAACAAAATCTACATTAAAAACGACACCAGAAACAATATTAAAAAAACCAAATTATCAACAATAAAATACAAAGAAATACAATAAAAAGTAATCATGATAGCAACAATACCAACAAAATGATGCATTGCGCAATTTGCATCGGTTGAAATTGAAAATTCACGGCAGGAATTGCGGGTCAATTGTTATTGTTGTTACCTCATGTTTGTGTGTGTGTGTGTGTGGACCGCCCGCACTTACTTTCGTCCAAACGAAATTGTCACAAACGATCCATAAAGATCGATGGAGATCGTGCTAATTTCGAGGACGCCACTGTGAACGAATTTTGATTAATGGATTGCATTCAATTTAGACAAGGAGTGGAGAAAAGCGATGGGAGATCGATAGAAAAAGAAAAAGTTTTTGCCACTATTGATTAAAATCTATTGATTTATTCAAGTTCTCTCATTGACTAAGATCCTTCTAGAGAATCTCAGGAGATGACTGGGGTTTCAAAAGTTGAGGTTGTGGTAGGAATTGGTTTGGGTTTGACTCAATTGATCTCACAGTTTTGTTCACAGTTTGTTCACAAACAATTAACACCTTCTACCGAGACTTTTGTGGGTTCGAATGAACTCGATTACATTACTTATTGTCGAATCACCACCAAGTCAATATTTACACAATTAACAATCGAAGTGTGCCTGCGATGATTAAGTCCCCGATAATGATCTAGGTGTTAATGAGCATCATGATGTGATATCTTAATTAAGACCATTTTCAATTTTTTTCACATACTTTTTTTGGTATGTTTTTTGACACTATTTCAAACATTTTTTTGACAAATTTTTTGATAATTTTTTGTACACATTTTTTTGACAAATTTTGTTTAAATTTTTTGAGTCATTTTTAGTATATTTGTAGTTATTAACTTTTTTGTTGTATTTCTTATTGTTTCACTTGTTGTCTCTGCTATTATTTTTTATTGTTATTATTATTGCAATTGTCTTTATTGTTGTTATTGCTATTGTTCCGCCGTCGCCACCTCATTTAGCATAATATCGAGAATTATTTAATATTTTTTGTGAATCGATTAACATCAAATCGCGAATTGAATTCGAAATTTGCGAACAAATATTTGATGAAAGGGAGTTTGAGTGACAGGCAGAGACAAAAGGAGACAGAGAGAAAAACTGCATACAAATTGAAACAAAAGACTCGAAACACACAAACCAAAATGAACGTGAGTTGAAATTCAACAGAAATTCAAATTCAATTAGCGAAAAATATTCTCCATAGAAACAAAAGACTTAAGAAGTGAACGTGATTTGTTTAAATGATTATCAACAGAAACATATATGCAAAAAAAAAAACAAGAATAACAACAACCACAATCATAAAAAAAATGCATTCTTCTCGCCACATGACGACGTGACGTGATCGCGACACAAACGGAAACCAGAATCGCTTAAAAAGCTCATTGAGGTCAGTTGGCGATTGCGAAGTCGACGTCTGAGGCTCAGATTCAGCATCCGATTTGGCGTCAGACTCGCCTTAGATTAGCATCAGATTCAGACGTAGCCTCAGATGCAAACTAAAATACAGCCTTAGATTTATAGTTAGATTCAGTCTCAGATTCAGTTTCAAATTCAACCTCAGATTCAGCTTCGAATGAAGCCTCAGATTCAGCTTCGAATGAAGCCTCAGATTCAATGATAGATATGAAATTCAATGAAGCTTGAGATTTAGTATTAGATTGCATTCAATTAAGAATTAGATTCAGCATCAGAATCAACCTCACATTCAGTCTCAAATCAACCTCCAATTTAGCCTCAGATTCAACTTTGTTCTGTCGGCCTCTGCTGCAGAAGCTTGCAAAATATTTAAATTGTCTCTTCAACTAATGCTTCTAACTTCTTACTACATTACTATACAACAACAAAAAGAACAATAAGCATTACAACAATATGAACAACAAGCATTACTACAACAATAAGAACAGCAATCATTACAACAATATGAACAAAAAAACAATGCCATCAAACAACATACCAACAAACAATAACAACAACTTATCCCAACAATATTACCGGTAAAATCAATAAATAAACTCAAACTCGTTTGCATTGCAAAACTTTTTCAAAACGAAAACTCTAGACAAAAAACCACGAGACAAAAAAACTCGAAGAATTTCAAAACGTTCACCAAACACAGATGGAAAAAATATTCTAAATCGCGGACAACGACGACGACGATGAAACCAACGATTGTCGCACGATCAGTCGAAGGAGAGACGACAAACGGACAGAGGGACAGACATCGGACAGAGGGACAGACGTCGGTCGGTTCCAGCCGCAGTCGATTGCCTTTTAATTGGATTCAGAATGTTTGCAATATCAACATCGACACTGAGAGAAAACCACATGTGGTTTTAATTTTTCAATGTTGCAAAATTCAATCAGAACTTGATTCGAGTCGAGGAGAATCAGAGACGACCAACACATGGATGCAAATGTTGTAATTGTTTTCTGTTCATCCATCTATCTACCTGTCTATCTTTCTGTTTATTTGTCTATCGATCTATCTATCTCCCTGTCTACCCGCGAGTGTAACTCCAATAACAACACCAACAACAACAACAACAACAACGATAAACACTTGCCTGACCTTCTTTACCAAACATGAATGTAAATATAGAAAAAAAAAAACAAAACAAAAATTGAAACAACAAAATCAAGCACGATATCGGCTCGTTGCACAGAAGCAGCAACTGCACCATCGCAACCATTCGATAAACCTGAAATGAAACCTCTAACACAACAACAACAACAAAAATAATAACAACAACAACTCTACTGCAAGTAAAGAACAAGCAAATGCAGCAATTGCTAATAAGACAACATAGTAAAAAAAAAGCTTTGAAAATAATATAGCCAATAGAAATAACAACAACAGCAATAACAACAAAATACTAACAACAAAATACTAACAACAACAATAACAACAAAATTCTCAACAAAAATTACAACAATTATGACAATAACAACAACAACGATGCGCGTCGATTGAAAATCAACAACAAGTTGCCGGTTCCTTCCGTTGTTGGCTGCTGGCGATGGTTGAGTCTTTTGTGGGGTTAAAAGGGGGTGGGGTGAAGCAAGAAGGGGGAGGGAGAGGAGAACGGTGAGGCCGTAGGAGGGACAGACAGAGGGACGGACAGATAGATAGACAGACAGACAGTCGGGCAGGCAGGCAGGCGCGTTGGCCAAAAACACGTTTGTGTCTCAATCGAGATGCCAGCGTCTGCAGCGAACTTTCAATTTCAGTTTCAATTGCATTTGCACTCGAGTGTTGTTGTTGTAGTTGTTATTGT
Source organism: Coelopa frigida (assembly GCA_017309665.1). NCBI lineage: Eukaryota > Metazoa > Arthropoda > Insecta > Diptera > Coelopidae > Coelopa > Coelopa frigida. Next base: position 8,118,824 of record CM029565.1, on the reverse strand, counting down.
TGTTATTATTGTTTTTTTGTATTTTTATTGTTATTGTTATTGTTGTTTTTGTTATTATTTCGGTTGCTCTTGCTGTTTTATTCGGTGTTGATATTTTATTTTTTTATATTTTTTTTCTGTCGTCTTTAATGTGGTTGTTGTTTCATAGCTCTCTATTGTTTTTGTTGTTGTTTTTTATATGCGTGTTAGATAATTTTGCTGAAAAAGCTTTTGCGGCAACGCGCTTAACATTTATGCGGCTAATTTAAAGCGCAAATAGATAAAGAGAGAGAGGGAGAGAAAGAAAAGATAGAGAGAAAAAAAATAGAGAGAAAGAAAAGATAGAGAGAAAAAAAAGATAGAGAGAAAAATATAGAAAGAGAGATAGGAGAAAAAGGAAGATAGATAGAGAGAACAGTGAGTGAGAAAGAGAGAGAGAGGGCGAGTAGTAACTTCAACTAGCCGGCAAATGCAAAAGTTGAACTAGGTCAACGAGCGATCAAAGCAAACTCGAGGAGAGAAAAGCAAGGAAGGAAGGATGAGAGAAAGAAGAGAAGGAACGAGAAGAAGGGAGAAGGAGAGAGAGGAAGATAGAGAGGGAGACCACGATGCGGGGACTTGACTGTCATGTTGTCACGTTTCCCGAGTTCACGACATGACACTTGCGAGAGTGTTTTTATTTTTTTGGTTTTTTAATTTTTAATTCTATTTTTCTTTTTTTATTTTTCTCGCTTTTTTCTTTTTCTGCTTTATTTTTTCCCCCATTTTTCATGTGGCTCTTTTCCACTTTAATTTTTATTTAAATGTTTTTTGAATGTTTTTTTTCTTGTTTTTGCATCAAAAATACTTTGGTATGTTTCGCATTTGGAAATGTCGTCGGTTCAAGTGTTTGGGTTAATGAATCAACGACATTTCAACATTTCATGGAAAACGACAATATTTTATTGCTTACAGAATACAGAATGAATTATGGGCACATGTTGGGAAATTTAAATAATTCGAAATAAAATGGGAATGAGTTTAATAATTATGTAAGGTAATGAAAATGAAAGGCGTTAAGTCGAATTTTTTTAATTACAAAATAAGTATTTAATTATTTTAGATTCAATTTATTCCAATCTCCAGTTTGTTTCCTAAGTCTTCGTGTTTGCTTAGGAGAGTTCGTTACTTAAGTCTTCTAACTCAAGTTCTACATCGAGTTCGTTTCCCAAGTCTTCTAAGCCAAGTTCTAAACCGCGTTCGTTTCCCCAGTCTTGTCACAATAGTTTGTTTCTTAAGTCTTTTGTTTTGCGATCACTTCTTTTTTTTCGCAATTGAATTTTCACTCAAAAATAAATTCCCACACATATCATTTCTTTTCATCCTCTTTCAACTTCTCTCCTCACACCACAAGTTCAAATAATTTCCACCTCCTCCCCTCACCCGAAGTGTTGCCCCAATTTGTTGTTGTGGCCACTTTCAAGCCTCCATCACGGAGTAATAAAAATTATATTTTTACGCTGTGGTTCGTGCAACACGCGCGACCTGCGTCGACCGACGGTGTGGCCACTTATTTTGACATTAACAATGACGACAACGAAGACCACGACGACGACAATGATGATGATGATGTTGACAATGACGATGTTGATGATGACAACTACGACGATGATGACGATGACGAGCGAGAAGACAATCGTTCGTTGCATGAATCTGGTTTAAATTGCGTGTCCAACAACAACAACAGACGAAGTAAAAACATCGGAAACAACAGCCATATCAAATTGTTAACAACATGAGACGACAACGACGTCGAATGCTGCAAGTGCAAGTCACGCGTTGACAAATGACTGACGGAGCTATGGACAGACAGAGTCATGGACAGACACACAGACGGATGGACACACCGACGGATGGACAGACGAATGAATGGACAGAGAAATGACGAGAGACAATGACAAAGTGACAAATAATGCGACGAAAATGTCACCGACGAGCATTAAAATTGAAGCATTTTTGGAGTATTTTATTAATTTTATTACGACCACCAGTTGGCAAGAGAGAAAGAGATAGACAGCTATAACGAAAGATATAATGCGAATATGAGGAAAATTGCGACTTCATTGAAATTCATGGTCAACATTTGCTTTAAAGTATAATAGTTGAGCTTTTTTTTATTATTGTTGCGAATGGAAACAAACATCATTTGCAAGTCGTGCAGAAAAAAAGAGTCATAAAATAATCACACATAAAAAGATGTATAAAGAAATAATAATGTATAAAAAATAGAAAAAAAAAAACACAATAAAAATAAACAATAATAATTATAGATGAAAAAAATCACAATGGAACAAAAAAAATCTTAATGCAACAAAACATGTTAATGATACAAAAAAATTATAATGGAACAAAAACTCATACTGTACTCGAATTAAAATAATAATTGTTGAAAAAAAAAAATAGTAATGGCAAAGAAGCATTAAAAATAATGAATCCGAAAAAAGTGTATTAAAAAAATCTGAGCGTAGTCGCAGTCGTAATTATGCTAGTTTTATGTTTCAGTTTATATAATTTTAATCAGAGGCTTCGCTTAATTGCGATGGCGTGTTTGTTGACTTTTGCCATAATTTCCTCACTTCCTATAATTTTGTCACTCAACCCATGGCGGAAGAGGGGAGTTGAGGATGGACGGGGGGAGAATGAAATTAAAGAGGATGACATCAGAGGAAGTCTCGCCGGTGAATTTCGGCGAGGTTGAAGATGATTGAGGTGAGCCACCGGGTCTGGCGAAATTCGCGACTGTAAGAACTTTGAGAAAGTCATAGAGTTTTTTCGGCACTTTAAGATATTAAAGTTTTAAATTTGAGATATTTAAACATTAAATTTGAGATATAATCTTTAAGTAAAGGTATACAAATTTTAAATTTAAAATATAAAAATGTCCTTCGTTACTAATTCCAAATTTTCTTCCTCTATTTTTTCCAGGACTTGTATTACATCGCCTTCGGCTACCCGGAGAAGGAGCTGAGCACGGACATCGCTCTGATCACGGGCGGAGGAAGCGGCCTGGGCCGTCTGTTGGCCCAGCGTCTGGGCAAAATGGGCACCAAGGTCATCGTGTGGGATATCAACAAGGAAGGTGTGTGTCGAAAACATCACAAAATTTTACCTCAATTTTAAATTCTATAGTTTTCTTTAATTAATTTTGTCCTCCTCTCTTCACAACAGGTATCAAGGAGACCGTGAACATGGTCGAGGAGGAGGGCGGCTACTGCAAGGGCTACGTGGTGGACATCTCGAAGAAGGAGGAGGTCTACAAGGCCGCCGATGTCCTGCGCGCGGAAGTGGGCGATGTAAGTAAAAGAATCTAAAAATAAAATATATAAATAAAAAATAAATTTAAATGAGCGATCGCTTTGAAATTAACTTCAAGGTGGAGCCAATTGAAGTAATCACTTTCCATTTCTTCTGTTGGATTTTAATTCAGAGCGACAAGTTGGTCCTCCCCTTTCCTTCTTGTTAACTCATTCGTCCCTTCACTCTCTTAATACCACTCCTTCTTTCTATCCCTCTCCACCTTCTCCTTCCCTCCCTCACCGTTTCTTTCTTTTATCTTGATTTATCTTGATTTATTCATTCCTTCACCGTTCACCTTGAAAGAAACCGCAACCACAAAACGACGGAGAAGGTCTGGAGGAGGTTAAAAGAGAGAGAGAGAGTGAAGAGAGCGTGTAGCAACCTGTCGCACGAGGTTCCAATTTATATGGATCATGTTTGTGGCCACACGTCGAAGCGTTTCAACTAAATTAATTGCCTCCGTAACGAAAAACGAAACGAGACGAGAGGTTGAGGGTTTTAAAAATGGGTTGCGGTAGCTGTTGTTGATACCGTTGGCATTGTTATTATTTTTACTGCTGCGGCGAACTCTTCTCCATGCGAATCTTCCCCTCATGCCTCTTCTTCATTTACCTCTTCCCCTTCTACCTCTTCTCCTCCTGCCTCTTCTCCTTATTGCACCGTTGGCTCCTGTTGACAGCCTATTAAAGAGCCGTAAAATGCATTTGTTTGCTCGTTTCAAAACACTTAAATGTCATTGTTTTTACGATATGTGTACGACAGCTCAAACATTAAGACATCTCGCCTTGGGCGTGGACAAACAGAAGGCGGGGGCGACAGACAGAAGGCGATTGCAGGAGACAGGAGAAAGAGGCAACGAATAAGACAGAGACAGATGGGAGGCAATGGAGAAGAGACAGACAGACAACGAGGTAGAGACAGACATCCAAAAAGTACAGACGCCTTCCACAATTCATCAACTTATGGTCATTTCATTATATTTCGCCTCCGGTCGACTTCTCACGGTCTCCATCGACCTCCCGCTGACCCCTTGACAAGCCTTCTGTCTCCTGAGAGACAACTTCATTACTTCTGATATAACTCTTTATCCCTCTCCAAACCTCTTCAACCTTCTCAATCCCTCTCAAACCCCACTCCAACCTTCTCAATCCCTCTCAAACCCCTCTCCAACCTGTCTTTCAAATCTCTCTCCTTCCTCTCCATCCCAATCCATCCTTCTAAAAACATCTACATCTCTTTATCCACTACATTGTGGCACCATAAATAAATCATTTCCTTCGGCTTTTCCTTTCTCTTGCCTTGTTCCATTGGCTCTTCTCTTATCCACACCTACCCATCTTCACTCCACCTCCTCCCGACTCCCGCTTCATCATCCCTTGTCTCTGTCTAATGCCTCGTTTGTCTCAACACTTGCATAACCGCCATCATTGTCTTTGTCATTGTTGTTGTCATCGTTGTTGTCTTTGTCGTCAACGCCATGCAATTCCTTCATTGCCGACGAGCCGCTAATTTTATTAGCAACCTCACAAAGTTGGAGTTTGACCCAAATTGCGAGGAGTCCAGCGACAACGGCGGCGTCAACGACTGCGACTGCGACGTCGACATCGAAATCTGTGTCTAGTGTTGGCGGCAACGACAAATGCAGATGTCGATGACAACAACAACAACTACGACGTCGACGAGACATCGGCCTTTGGAGTGCAAATTGACCGATGCATTCACTTACAATTGACACGAATCACTTATGTAAATTACCTTGAGGGACGAGTGGGTGGTTGAGATGATGGTAGAGGAATGTAGAGGGGGTGAGATTAAGGTAGAGGAGGATAGAGGAGAGAAGAAAAACTTGTTACAGTGAAGTAGAAAAAGCATACTGAATATCTTGTATCAACTTAATTTCCAAAAGTTGCTGGAGTTGCAGCGATCGATGAAAGAATATCCAAAACAGAACATTTGATTTCATAAAAAATATTCATTTTTTAAAAAAAAATACCTGTCAGAGTCTTAAAATGATCAGATCTTGTTCCATATCAGATCTTATGCTATTGATTAATAAAAGTTTAGATGTGGTTTAGATAAAGTTCTAGATATAATCTATAAATAATATGGAATGAAATGTAAGTTTTAAGCTCTCGTAAATCAGTATGAATCAAATGAATGTATATAATGCGTAAATTAACTTTGAATTTAATGAGAATATGTAGATGTAAAACCAAAACTAAAATTAAACCAAAAGGCAGAAACATCTACACAAAATCGTCGAAACTAGCAAACACCAATTTTACAAAAACCAAAAGAAAAAACCACAAGAATGAACAACAAGAAACAACAACTAATAGCAACAAACAAAACCCTCGTCTGTGAAACTCTGAAAAATTATTTCACAGAAGCCGAACAATTCAAGAGGCTGTGAAATCGAGCAACCGTGAAAATGAGCTTCAAAAACAGAGAGGAAAAGAAAAAGGGTGGAAGGGAACGGTGAGAAGAACGAAGATGGAGATTTTTGTGAGGTTGACATTAAGTTGTTAAGCGACACTTGAAAAAGGCGGCAACACTGGCGTTTTTTCCATTGTTGTTGTTGTTGTTCTTGTAATTGTTATTTGTATCGTTATGCTTGTTGTTGTTGTTGTTGTCATATGGTTGATGGAATTTTCTTGCTTTTTTTCTTATTTTTTTGTATAGTTGCTGAGATTTTTGTTTTCATTTTTGTTGATTTATTGCTGGCTCATTTCATTCGCTCGAGACAAATCTCTTTAGTTGGCTGAGTAATAATTTTTTAATTGTTGTTGTTATTTTTTGTGTTACCTTTACTCATCTTGTTGTTGTAGTTACTGTTGCTTATGTTGTTGTTATAGTTTCTGTTGTTGTTGCTTATGTTGTTGCTACTGCTGTTGTTGTTAATGTTGTTACTGGTATTTTTTTTATTGTTGTTCTTATTATAGTAGTTTTTATGTTGTCATTATTTTTGTTGTTCTTGTAGGCTTTTGTCAATAACGTAACGTAACCAAGTCAGTAACAACAACAACAACAACAAAACAATAACATTCCCCAAACAACCGAAAAATGAAAACAACAATAATTACAATAGAAACAATGTACAAAGCAACAAAAATACCAATAACAATGACAACAATAATAACAGAAATGACAACAAAAATAAATACCACAATAATAACAACAACATAAATGACAACGACAACAATAACAACGCCATTAATAACATATGATTTTCGATAAAAACTAATTGCTTTTTGACAATCGACTTTGAGGCCTACAACCGCCCACGAAACGATCGATTGATCGTCGGGACAAGCGACCCACGACAGACCCGAACCCTCCTCGTCCTCCTCCCACGCCTCTTTTCACGGCTGAGAGATTTTCAAGACCCAACCCCTTCCTTTCCATCCAACCCAAAGTCCCACCAACTGCGGTCTTGGGTCGTTGGGCACGATTATGAATGAGTTTCAAGCAACGACAGATGAATACCTCACAGATTGGTAGACATATGGATAAATTGACAAACAGAAGGAAAGATTGACAGACTGACAGAGAAACAGAAGGAGTTTGAAAGACTGACTGAAGATTATATGGAAAGACTGATTGAAGAATATATGGAAAGACAGATGAATTGACTGCAAGACAGGTAGATAAATTGACAGACAGAGAGATATATTGCCAGATGGATAGACAAACAATTACACAGACAGTTGGATAAAAAGACAGACATTCGGCAAGATCTGCTGACATTTGCGGTTTCGTCTCGCTTTTGCTCCAGATCTCCAACAATTACTTAACTTAGTGAACTCGAAGTGATCTCAAAGTGATTTGAGCCCAAAAATAGAAAGAAAAAAAAACCTTGACATGCTCTAAAAATTTTTGTGGTCGCAAACATGATGCATCTGCCTCTTACGTCGTCATCGTCGTTTGATACATGTGGTAATAGCGTTTATGAGTTAATGCTTTCGTTTAATACGGCACTGAGGTTAGGATGAGCAACTAGAGAGGAGGAGATCGCAATTAATTTGGGGTATATTTCGTCATAGAGTCACAGGTCGTTGGAGTCATAGAGTATTGTGATGGAGGTTCATGAAAGTCATGTGTGGAGAGGGGTTCATGGAAGGAAAAATACTTCGAGATTCAGGAACGATTGTGGCTCTATTTTTTCTATTTTTCCAGTATTTTTATTCAATATATTTCTTTATTATGAATGGTCTCCAGTATATTTCAACTTTTGGTCTCTTCCACGATTTAGTGGTTTCATCGATTTAGGTTTAGTTTCTTTACCTCCAATTTTTAGTCCTTTATCATACTTATAGTAACTTGTGTTTGGCTATTTTGACTAAATTCTCAGTCTCTCTTTCTCTTCATTATCGACTTCTACTAACAAAATGCCTCTCTCCTTCCCCCAAACCAAATCCTGTTCCACTTGACCCAACCCAAACTCCACTTAAATTAAAATTTCCGACAGGATCAATTTATGGCCTATTGCAAAAGTCTCGACATTGCAACGCGGCCGATTAGGCCACGTTGCCCAATTGCCCAAATGGTTAGTTGGTAATTTTGACCAAAATTGATTTCTCGCCACCACGATCAACACATAACACTTGATCAGGCTAACACAAAACACTTGGCCAGATGTCCAGAGGCCAACGGGTGGTTGTGAAATTAAACACCACATGATCGATCTGTCTGTCTGTCCGTTGTTTGTTGCTACCAGAATCGTTCCATGGCCGATGACCATATGCAGAGAAACCAACATTAGAAGGAAGGAGAGGGAGGGAGATAGAGAGAAGGAGAGGGGAGAAAGAGATAGAGGTGTTAAGAGCAGTTGCATCAGGTTTAATTGAAAGGCAAACCGGCTGAGATCATGTTTGCCGAATTTTGCTTTGCCAAATTTTGTATTTCCAAATGCTTCTATTGGCCACATTTTCTATTGCTAAATTTTCTTTTTTTTTTACAAATTCTTCTATTTCCAAATATTTCACACTTGTTCAATTTGTTTTGTTTTGCTTTTATTTTTATGTTTGTGGTTGACACCGATTTATCGCAATTTTTTCATTCTACCACCAGGTGACGCTGCTGATCAACAACGCCGGCGTCGTCTCCGGCCTCCATCTGTTGGACACCCCCGACCATCTGATCGAGCGCTCCTTCAACGTTAACGTCATCGCACACTTTTGGGTAAGTTCTCAATATTTGCTCTTATCATTTATCTATTTAATAACTAACTCTTTTTAATAATGAACTCCTTTAATAATTAACTCCTTTAATAATTAACTCTTTTTAATAACGAACTCCTTTAATAATTAACGCCTTTAATGATGAACTCCTTTTATAAAGAACTCCTTTTAACAAATCATTTTTTTTTTGTGTAGACCACGAAGGCCTTCCTGCCCAAGATGATCGAGAATGAACGCGGTCACATTGCGACGATCGCCTCGTTGGCTGGACACGTTGGCATCACGAAGTTGGTCGATTACTGCGCCAGCAAATTCGCAGCGGTGAGTTTCAGATATTTCACCCAACCAATCCTTGATCTTCATCACCTAATATTGATCACAATTCTCCTGTTCTTCACATTTCAAATATTTCTTCTTTCTCTTCAGGTTGGTTTCGACGAAGCCCTGCGTCTGGAACTCGACGTCCTCGGCCACAGCAACATCCAGACGACCTGCATCTGTCCGTTCTTCATCCAGGCCACCGGCATGTTCGATGACGTCAACGCGAGGTGAGTGGGGGAGACTTTTCAGGGATTGAAATTTTCATGAAAAAAGTTTTTTAGTATTATGAAAAGGAATTTTATTTAATTATCATGAAAAGGGAAAGTGAACGAATGTCTAGAGGTCGTTGGGAGAAAGACGACGATCAGTGGGTGACACGAGTTGCACGATTGAGTGAGGAAAACATAAAGAAAATACTAATTAAATATTCAATTATTATTGAGTTATTCTTGGCAATCACGATCGTGTGCAAGGTCAACTACGGTGATACCACACGTGTCCCCGGTCGACGAGATTATTTGTAGACAAGCTTGAATAGTTTAATCGTTACAAAGGTGATCTTTACAAAGCCGATCGTTATAATGGAGATAATTACAAAGGAGATAATTACAAAGGCGATCATTAGAAAGGTGATCATTTTAAAGACGATCATTATAAAGGCGATCATTACAATGGCAATCATTACAAAGATCAATCGGAAGTTGTAATTTTAATGGGTTGGAAATTCAAATCAAAATAGATTAGAGTTTATTTGAACACTTGACATATAAAGATATCTTCTATAAATTAATTAAAATTTTTTTTCATTTTTTATTAAAATTTTTTAATTTAAAAAATGTGTTCCCTCGTCCACTTCCAGATGGGTGCCCACCCTGAATCCCAACGACGTGGCCGACCGAGTCATTCAGGCCATTCAGAAGAACGAAAAGATCGCCATCATCCCCGGCTACATCAAGGCCTTGCTATCACTCAAATGGTAGGATCATCTTATCCTCAAAACAAAGTGAATTTCTGACTATATTTTTTTTTTCTCTAGGACCTTCCCCTGGGGCTGCACCGCCGGCCTGCTGCGCCGTCTCGTGCCCGACGCCTCGCCGCACGGCAACGCCCAGAAGTCGATCGTTGGCGGCCAGAAGAAACCCGTTGCCGCCACCCCAGCCGCCTCCTCGACAAAGGACCTCAAGGAGACGATCGTGAGCACCAGCCTCAAGAGTGGAGCCGCCGATTTCAGTGAAACCCTTCCAAAGACCGCATCCCTCCTGATACAACGAACACCATCGCTGGGCGAACGTGTTCTCTGAGAGACGCTGTTGCATTTTCTCTTTAATTTATTCTGCGTCTTCGGAATTTTGAGTTGTTATTCCTAGCGCATGTGGGAAGTCTACATTGAAGTACCTTGAATAACAATCAATCACATAGTTATGTATGTGTATAGATAGTGGGAGGGAGGTTGGTCCGGGATGGGATGGCAATGTTTTGATATTCATCCCAAGGGAACACAATCGATGTTATTATTGTTATTTGTTCATCTAGTGATATTAATTTTAGTTAGGTTTTTGTTTTAGTTTTAGCTAAGAATACCTGAAACTGGGTGTTTTTTTGGTTTTTGTTTTTAATGTTCTTTTGGGTGTAAGTCTAGCTCAAGTATAGTTTAAGGCCTTCTCGATAAGAGCCCCCGAGACTTCCAGACTCCTCTTCCCAAACCCAAATTCCATTCACTATCAATACCATTCTTCCCCATACAACTATGTTCGGTTTCTCCACAATGAGAATGGGAATGAGAAACATTCGAATTGGTATTCGGTATTCGATAGACATTTAGTCTTCTAAGTAGTTAGTGAAAATAACCATCTATGTAGTTGTAAAGAACAAAATGTGTAGCATAGGTTTTTGTTATTTCTAATATTTGCAATTTGCAACACACAATGTTTAGGCTAAGTTAATTCTTTCGAAAAACTCCAATAAAATTTGAAAATATTTAAGAAAATAAATGGTGTTTTATTTTCAGTAGGCACATGGTGAATATTTAGGGAGTATTTTTAGAATTTTAATAAAACACTTCTCTTGAGAGAAATCGTCGATGAAAAATATTATTTTTATTATGCACAATTTTTAAGAAATATCTTTTGAATTAAAAATAATTCTTTTTTCAGCAGAGAAATCATATATTACAAATTTCGTCCTCACAATTTATATGGAGTTTAATTTCCCACCCAAGCCTGAAACTATGCTGCAATATTTTAATGCACTATATGTTATTCTTCAATATCCTCATATTTTTTCTTTCACATAACAATTATTTTCATATCATATTTAGGATTACAAATTTCCTCATTTCTTTTATAGTCCCTTACATTTTAAAAAATTATACAAAAACCACAGTCTACTCTATTACATTTTTATTTTACACTATAGCCTAAAACTATGCAATCCTCGTTTATTGCAAGAAACTCATATTTCTCTTCTCGTAATTTTCTCTCATTACAAACTATTTCGATTTGAATTGTTCATTCAGCTCCCTTTGGATCGTTGTCGTCCCCGCTTCCCCTACACCATCACCCAAAAACACTAGGAGAAGGGATTTTCATCCTCGGTCAATTCCTTCGGCACCCTGTACTCATACAGGGGATTCCGATAGATCGGACTCTCGTTCAACACGCTCAAGCGCTGATCTTCTTCGAAGCGTGCGTACTCCTGTCGATCCCTGATCTTCACACAGCACATGATCAGCACAATGATGAGGGCTCCCAGGAGGAAGGTGGCCAACGAGACGAAGCCGACGAGGGCGTAATAATTCACCGGCTCACAGTTGTTCACCTGGATCAGGAGGTAGTTCTGCGATTGGCCGAGACTCTGGTAGGTGAAGTAGTGATCGCACTTGATGCCGTACTGATTCTCGATTCGGGCCAGGCAACGGATGTCGGCATCTACCGAGGAAAAGTCATAAAAATTGTCATCAAAATTGTATCAAAATCGTCATCGCAATAATTTTTATGTAAATTTTTTAATAAAATTATATTCAAAATTGTGATCAAATTGTTATCAAAATTATCATCAAATTTGTCATCAATATTGTCATCGAAATAACCATCAAAGTTATCTTCAAAATCGTCAACCAAATTGTATCAAATTTGTTATCAAAAGTGTGATCAAAATTATCATAGAAATTACTACAAAAATTATTTTCAAAAATTAGATCAAAATTTGGTTGAAATTATCATCGAAATCTTCATCAAAATTATCTCAATATTGTGATTGAAATTATCAAAATTGCGTAAAAAATTATCATTAAAGAAAATAGTCATCAAATAAAATATTCATCAATGTTGAACTCACCGATCTCCTCGGTGACGAAGGCGTATGTGTAGTGCTCCCGCTCCTCGGCACTCGAGCAGACCACAGATAAATTATCACAACGTCCGGTTCCCAATTTCTGATCGATCAAGCAGGTGACACACGGCTCATAGAAGGTGCACAACTTATTCTCGGACTCGGAGCCGATCTCGCAGAACTTCCCGCGATACGGTTCCTCGCACTCGCACGTCCCACACTCGCAGTAGCCGCGTGAGGAGCAAATCTCCCCCGTCGGCCCCACACAACCCTCAGAGGATTCGGCGCAGTTGCAGCGATTCCCCGACCATCCATACTTGCACACGCACTGACCACAAACGCAATAGGCTCGCTCCGGATCGCAGTCGACATCGCACTCGGGACACTCGCAGTAGCGTCCCGTGAAGCCGGCGAAACAGAAACACGTTCCGCAATCGCATTCGCCGCGATTCGAGCAGGCGGCGCCCAGTTCGGGGGGGTTCGTGAACGGTTGGCGACACATCGTCTCGATCGCCTCGTTCGTCGTCGCGTTCGTCACGTCCGTCGAGCAGCTGCAGAAGACACCAGTCCTGAATGGGGGGGGGGGGGGAAACATAGACAATTAGATGATGATGAGAAGGTTTTCATTTCATCTTTGGTTTCTTTTTAACCCTTGACTCACCATCCCTCGTCACAGTTGCACATGCCGCACTGCATGTAACCGTTGAAGGAGCACTGGAAACGTCCGTCCTCGTCCTCCGGCTGTGGTTCCTCGCTGCAAGGACACGGTCGCTGGATCTCCACCTCGATCTCCAGGTACTCCGATAGACTCGACTCCTCCACGCGGATCTTGTGGAGCTTTTAAAGAGAGTTGAATATAAATTTAATGAAGATCAAATCATGTAATGATTATACCATGTGATGATCCAATCATTAGATGATCAAACCATGTGGTGATCAAACCAAGATATGATAAAATCAAGAAATTATCAAACAAAGAGATGATCAAACCATATGATGATCAAAACAAGATATGATCAAACCATGTGATGATCAAACCAAAATAAGATCAAACCAGGAAATGATCAAACCTTGTAATGATCAAACCAAGATATGATTTTGATGATGTGAAATGTGTGAAACTCACGTAGACTCCATCGCTTGGGAACTCGGTCAGTGTCAGATTGATGTAGAAGTCGACCTCGCGTCCCGTCTCGACGTTGTTGCAGAAGCTGCGCGGCCTCAACTCGCTGAACTGCCCGCCGCAATCGGTCTCGTAGTCCATGCGAATGAAGGGCGGGCTGTTGTCGAAGAACTGCGTCCGCTTGATGAAGCTCTCGTAGCTCTTGCCGATCAACTCGAGGATGTTCGACGAGTCAGCGCTGAGAATCTCCACATTGCTGACCTCCTTGATCAATTCACTCAACTCGCGATAGGTCTTGACGACGCCCTCCGTCACGGCGAAGATCACGTTGATCTTGCGATGCAACAACTCCCGATAGATCTCCTCCAACGATGGATAGTCATAGTCCAACGAACCCAAATACTCTCCATGTGCGTCGAGGTGGCAACGCTTGTCGTTGCGCCGGGTGATGCCAGCCAAAAGGCCGTCGCCGGCGAAGTGCATGAAGCCGTCGGTGACGAGGATGACGATCTTGCGAGCATCCGGCTTCCAGCCGATCTCCTCGGGGCACACGAGCACCTGCATCAGGGCGTCGAGGCCACCCTCCAAATTGTCCAGATTCCCCGTCACCCGGCTGCCATTCACCGAGCGCACAAAGTCCCCCACGTTCTCGGTCAGCGGCAGGTGGTGACGATAGCCGTAGGTCGGCTCGCACACCTCGTGCTCGGGGGCGCAGGGATTCTCGCGCAACTGCGGCATGATCATCGGCATCGCCGGCTTGTCCGCGAAGCTTCCGAAGCCCAAGCGATAGTTGACCGTCAGGTTGCCCAGGGCGGCGGCCAACTCGGCGCCCATCGTCACCAGGGTCTCCTTGTCGTCGCGCATCGTCCACGTGAGGTCCATCAGGTAGTAGAGATCGAGGGGGTTGTTGCGGGCGGGCCGGTAGGTGAGCTTGATCTGTTGCGGGTGGGCTGGAAGGCGGGGGAAGTGGAGAAGGAAATTGAGATAATATGATTAGACCATGGAGAAGATCGAAGATGAAAAATAATGAAGGTGTAAGGATCGATGTTGGAAGATTTTGGAAAGATCAAAGGAGGTAAAGATCGAAAAATAGAAGGTAAACGAATGGAAGATGTCAGGATCAATATTGGAAAAAATCGATTGTGGAAAAAAATCGATTGTGGAAAAAATCGAAAGTGAAAATATCGTACGGCAAACATATTGAAAGTTAAAAATATCGAAGGTGGAGCAAATCGATAGAAAATATGAAAGGTGGAAAATATAGTAAGTAAAAAAAATCGAAGAAGTCCAAGGTAAAAAAAATTAATCGTTGAAAATATCGAAAGTAAAATATATCGAAGTAAAAAATATTGAAAGTGAAAAATATCGTAAGTGAAAAATATTTGATGTGCGAAAAATCAAGAGAGAAAATCGAAATTAGAAAAATCAATTGTGAAAAAGAGAGAGCGAGAAAAATATGAAAGGATGAGAATGTGGAAAATGGAGCCCGAGCGGGAGGTGCAAAGTGGAATCGTATAAAAAAAAAATAAAAAGAAAGAACATGAAGGGTTTTAATACCAAAGAAAATTAAAAAGAAACTACAGAAAGAATGAGAAAGTTTCCAAGAGGCAGAAACAAAAGAACCTCGAAGGGAAAAACTTAACTCAAGCCTTTTCTTTGGCCAAGAACGAAGTCCCCAAGAGACGAAGAACGGAATCTCCAAGAGACGACTAACGAAGGCAAAATAAGAAAGGAAGGAAGTAAGCAAAGAATTGAAGTCTCGAAGCTGACTTCGAAATTGTGGCTGGAGAGCTGAGAAGATAATGGAGCCATGATGAGTTGTCGTAAAATTAAATGGCGCCTAATTGGGAGTGTTTGTTGTAATTTGTTACCGCGTCGCCGGCTCGCGACCTGTGATTTGGACGTCGGGCGCCGCCATCGTCGTCGATTCCCAACGATTCAACTCGCGATCTGTAATGATCGGTAATTAGGGATCAGATCGAGGCGAACGGCGGCAGCGACGACGGCGACACCTTGGAACACCCGAGGCCTCGTCTCAGGGACAGAAACGATGATCGTTTTGATTGTGGACAAGTGAATTTTTTTTAATATTTTTGTTTTTATAGTCCATTTGATAGGGTTTTATCCAGACTTTCTGTCGCCTTCTACTTCCTCGTGGAAAGCTTTTCAGAGTCCTATTTTCACTATCTCGATTCCACTCCTATTTACGCTCTCGATTCGATTCCCAATTTCTATCTCGATACGATCCCCAATTTCTCTCTCGATTTCTCACCCAATTTATATAAATTCCTCTCCTACTTTTTATCAATTCATCTCCTACTTTTTATCAATTCCTCTCCTATTTTGTAGCAATTCCTCATATATTTTCTATCAAATCTTCTCTCTAAATTCTCACTTCTTTCCCTCTTTCTATCTCTCTCTTTCTATTTACAAATCTCCCCCTCAGAGATTTTCTCACGCCTGACGCCGACAAGAGACCGACCGACAGACAGACAGACGAAGGACAAACAAACTGTAGACAGAATGGGGACGAGAGTGAAAACGAGAGCACGCGACTCCCAAATGAGAAGAGTAAACAGAAATGATGTCGAACACCTGATCGTGGTACCAACAGAACAGAACCTCAAAAAAACAACAACAACAAGAGTAACAACAACAATAACAATAACAATAACAACATGAATAACAAAAACATTACTAACAACAACCTAGACAACAACCGGTAGTCGTTGTATCACTCCAACAACAACAACAACAACCACAATAATCAACTTATCTCGCCAAGAAACGAAACTATGCCAAGAGATAAAAGATATCTTTGCGTTAGATAGATAGCTATGACGACGAGGGAAACCCACCAGGAGGGAAGGAGAGAGAGAGAGAGAGGGCGACAATTGTTGTTACTCACATTTGACCAACTTCATGTAGACCTTTTGGGGCTGAACCTGGACAGCGCGATCGCCGACACTCTGATAGTCCTTCAGCTCCGAGTCCTTGAGGATCTGCGTCTGCGGCTCATTCTCCCAGATGTCTTCGTCATTGCAGCCGTGCTGCAGGAGAAGCTCGCGAGTGAGACAGCGATAGCGCATGTCGTATTTCTACGATGAGTAGAGGGGAGAAGGGTGAGAGGAAAGGTAAGAGGATGGTGAGAAAGATAGGAGGATGAAAGAGATAGAAATCCCCAAACCTTGTCCGCGCACCAGGAGCAATTGATGTGGGTGCTGAGGCAGCGCTCGCAGGAATCGTGGAACATGCACTCGTCCTCTGCGAGAGCTAGAAAAAGTGAGAGAGAGAGAGGAGAGAAATGAAAAAAAACAAAAATTTTCACTATTTCACGTTTTCCACCTCTTTGCGAAACCGTCAGCTGAACCCCCAGGAAGCAGAGGGCGAGCACCAAAATGACCCAAGAAGCCGGAATTTTTCTCATTTCACTTTTTTTTAACTTAATTCAATTTTGTAATTTAATTTTATTGAATGTTCTAATTCAATTTAATCTAATTAATTAATTTTTTTAATTTCCACACATTTTTCTAAACATTCTCTTACGCCGACGAATATTTAACTAAACTTATTCTACTATTGCTGTGCGTTTTTTCACGCTATTAGCAACAACAATATATATTCTCATATAATTCCGAATATCTTATCTTATCGGCGGAAATGTTTGTGGGCAGGGTTTTTGGGGGGGAGGTGTGGGGGTTCAGTGTTTACCGTGAATTCATTCAATTGATTCCGATTGTATTCGCATCGATGATTCAAGTGCTTTCATGGGAGTGTTGACTTATTCTTATGAAAATTTGCAAACCCGACGGTTGAGAAATTATTCAAGAGGAATTCAATTAAATTAATGTTTCATCATACATTTTTTTTTTGATTTTATTTATTTCTTTTTTTTTTAAATTGAAGCCATTAGTAGAGTATATTCAAAATAAAAAATTTATAGATTTAAAATAATTTTTTAAAAATCATTAAACATTATGAATTAACCTCTGGAGCACCCTATAGAAGTTGCCGCGCCCTCTCTGAAGTGTTGCATGAAACACAGCAAGTAGAATTCGCTCTTATTAAACAGTGTATATTAACTGGGTTATAGAATTCAAATAATAATAAATAGAAAATAAAGGAGCAAAAAGAGTTTTCAGAAATATAATAAAATTATATAATAAAATTTCAGTATGAATTTCTGTATTTTTAAAATTATTTAAAATGTTTCCAAGAGTTTCAGCAACCCTGAAAGTCGCGGCGAAAAACATGCTGCCAGAAAGAGACAACACTAGGCAACTGTCAGGACGCACAACAATCGCCATCTCACTCGGACAAACTCGAACTCAAGCGCCGAACGGTGGAGCGAGCTCAGACAGTTCGCCGCGAGTCGAAGGCCGGATTTCGCCGTGCGGCGAATGTATCTGCGATTGAATGCAGCAGCAGCGGGCGAAATCACCAACAAGAAGTGAGGATGAAAAAAACACCAAACGAGTAGACGACGAGCAGCAAAGCGAACAACGTCGACGACGAACTGCGCGATCGTGAGGACGTTGGGAAAAAAGAATTTACGAATCCCAAACGGATGCGGAAAAGTGGAAATTCGAGTGTGGAAAATTCATTCGGGAAATTCGAATTGTTAATCGAAATAAAAGTGAGATAAATTCCATAAAACCTGAGAGTACGAATAGAAAGTTCAATGGTGTGCGGTGAAAATTGCAATTAAGAAGGTGAAAAAGTCATTAAATGAAATAACAAAAAAGCAAAAAAAAATATAAGGAAAAAATACCAATAAAAGGAATGAGCAAAAGGAAGACGGCGACGGCGACGACGACGACGACGTCGAACGAAGAAGAAGAATTTTTGTGTACTCCAGCAGCAGCGAGTGCCTGAGTGCGAGCGAGACGGAGCGCGAGTCGCCTGCGAGTTCTCCGTGAGTGCGACGACACCGAGACTTGAATCGACTCGAGTCGAGTCGACTCGTCTCATCACGACTCGACACGAACGGAGCGAAACCGACCCGACCGACTCGCCGCTGTCAACCGAGCGTGTGTTTGTTTGTGGATTAGATGGGAATGTGTGCGTGCATGTGTGTGTATGTGTGTGAGTTGATTAAATGTGTATGTGTGTTATAACAATAAAGGAAAAAGAAGAATAAAAAAACACAACAGTGAAATAATGAAAATATACAACAAAAAGGAGTTATTCGAAAATAAATAGAAAATATCGCGAGAAATAGAAGAAAAGAAGAAGTAGAAGTAAAATAATAATAATAATAATTGAGGAAATTTCTTATTGTTGTTGCAGCGAATTGAAGGCCAGCGAAAATCCGTTTAAATGCATTTCGCCGTCGTCGAAACCCCAAAGAAAGTGTAAAGTGGAAAAGAGAAATAAAATTGGAGAAGAAGTCGACAAAGAAGAAGAACAGTGAAAAGTGAACAGTGTAAAAAATAAAGGAAAACTCGCCGAAAGTAGGCAAAAAGGAAAACCCAAAGAAGGAACCACAAGACGAAGAAGAAGAAGAAGCAGCAGCGGCGATTCGTCAAAACATCGCCAACCGCGACGCCTGCCGCCCCCCAATCGTCCCAGTGGGGCTTCCCACCGAGCCCTCGAAGGCGGAAAATTATTGGATTACTTTGCACGGAATTCCCCGGGATTATCGTCCAGCCGTCCGCAGCAGCACCGAAGAATGTAAATAATTTTGTGAATTTATTTCCTTCCACTGTCGCCGCCGTCGTCGCCTTGACGAGAATCGCTTACGAGGCGTTCCAAATCTTTTGCTAATGCATCGATTTTTGTTTTTATTCTCTCACATTTTATTCTTGTTGCTCTCCTATTTTTTTCTTATTGTTCTCCTCTTGTTCTTGTTGCTCTTTCTTTGGTTGTTGCTATTCTTTTTGGTGTTGTTGCTATTCTTCTTTGTGTTGTTCGTGGCTCATTCTTGGCGCCGTCCGTTGCACGTTGTCACCAACCGACCGACGGACGGTTCTCGTGTCATTCCGTCGCTCTGTCGTTCGCTCTGTCTGTCTGTCTGTCGCTGTCGGTTTGTTGGTCGACCACTTGAAACACCACGCCGTTCAATAAATAATGGAAACCTCTAATTTATGGCCCCGAAGTCCGCGACACGCCGTGGCAGTTGTCGCCATCCTCATCGTCGTCGTCGTCGTCGTTGTCGTCATCCTCGTCGTTGCGTTCGAAGTTTGCTTCATTCGTCTGTCTGTCTGTCTGTCCTTTTCATTCGTTCGTCTGTCCTTTTCATTCGTCTGTCTGTCCAATTGGTGGTTTGATGGTAGCTGCGATAAAAATGATTTTTATGCGTTTGGCTCGCGATTTATTTGGCATTCAAATGGATTTAGGACTCGGACTCGCGTTGGCCAACGTCTTCGTCCGCATGGCTCATGCCTCAACAAAAAAAAGATGGATCTCTTGGGTTCCACGATCGACGATCGCCCGATAACGATTTGCGTTTCCAGCCAGACAAAACGCTTGCATTCGCTTGTGCTCACGGAGACAGTTTTTGACAAACGGACACTATCGAGAATGGGGAAAACTACAGACGATTTATGATGAAAACCTCGATTTCTCCAAAAGTTGGGTCGGGGAAGGAAATATTGACCTGGTCTCTGGAGCTTCTCCACCTTCTACATCTCCCTGATATTGATTTCCTCACGAAGTATTCACACAATTGCTGAGAGGAAGAAATATTAATTACATGAATTGTGTTATTTTAGAATAACCTCTGGCTCTGACAGGAGAGAAGTTTCACTGAGATTTCAATTAACGATTACAATTTCGATTTCCAGGAACTAAATCCTGGAACGACGTCGACATCAATCACATTCTTCCGGCCTTCATCAACAAAAGTCATGAGAATGTTTTGAATTCAAAGCGATCTGAATATTTCAATTGCCACCGCATTCATTTGCCAAGACTTTCAAGGCTCCGCCGCAGTAATCAACAACAAGAAGAAAAGGCTTTCGTTCACGTCGTAAACGACAGACGAAGGACGATGAAAGGTTCTTGTTGTTGTTGTTGTTGACGAGTCCTTTCTTCCATTGCTTGCGAAATCCTCTTGCTAAATGGATCCCTCAAATTACCGTCGCCTTGAGTCTCTGAAGCCTCTGACCCCACTAATTTACATCCTCTCAACTAGTTCAGCGTTTCATCTTGAGTTTTTTTTTTTTACTTTAGACTTTTGTTTTTGTGACTTCACTTCTTTCCGCAAACGACCTTCAGACGGTTGCCGAGAAACTTGAAGGACTTTTTCACGCCGCGAGGCAGAGGAGAATTTACAGCAATAACAACAAGAACGCAATCCAAAAGCAACAACCACAAGAACAAGAAACAACAACCTCGAGCACACGAATAAAACATTACTGTAGCCAAGAAATTAAAAATAGGAAATCTAGCCTTATTCCATGAACCTCCCACTGGCCCAAGTGGGAAGAAGCCGCCCCCTTTTGGCCCTGTCGTGGCTCTTGGTTTTTCCCACAACCACGTTTCCATGGAAATCAGCTGTTTTCCTCGTCATTCGTTCGTTCGTTCGTCTGTCGTTCTTTCATTCGTCCCTTCGTTCGTCTCTTCATTCGTTCGTCTCTTCATTCGTTCGTTCGTCCCTTCATTCGTTCGTTCGTTCTTTCATTCGTCCTTCGTTCGTTTTCGTTGTAATGTCAAAGTGTTTTCCTGATTATTTATTGACATGTTTCGCTAAAAATAGAAGCGCCAAAAAATACATTCATTTGTTTTCATAATTTGCTGCCATATTCCTTGTTGTGGTTGTTGTAGTTGTTGTTATTATTATTATTATTATAATAGTTGTTGTTATTGGAGCTGTTCATGTGCAGAACGCCTTAATTTCCGTTCTTGTCGTCCTTCATCCTACCCATAATCTACTTTCTGCTCCTCTTCATTCTTTGCTCCACCTCCTACTTTGCTCCACCTCCTATTTTGCTCCACCTCCTACTTTGCTCCACCTCCTCATTCTTCTCTCCCTCCATCACATACATTGACTGGGGATTATTTTCTCTGCTCTACTCTGCTCGAGTTCGCGAAGGTCCTGTGCCTTTGGGTCGAAGGACACCGCTGAACTTTATACGAATAAAATATTTAAATGGAGCCAAAAATACTTGAGAACAAAAGTCGGAAAGAAAATAAATGTCATTTGTGGCAGACGAGTTGAAATGTTTCTATTTCTGTACGACGCCTTCTGTTTCTCTTTCATTCTGTCTCTCATTCTTTCTGTCTCTCATTCTTTCTTTCTGTCTCACACTCTTTCAATGTGTCTTTCAATCTCTCACTCTCTTCACTCACTCCTTTCGGTGAACGAAATTAAGTTTGATGGATGACTGAGAGTGGACACGAGGCAGGGGACGATGACGACGACAAGGACGAGGGCCCATTGAAAAGCGACAAACGACGACGTGACATTTGGCTCTAATGAAGCGGGGGCGGCGGGTCCCGAGGCGCGGGAAGTCGTGCGTCCAACGCCGAAGTCAACGACGACGACAACGACAACGACTTCGTTTCAATGTTTCGCATTTGAATTCGAAATCGAATCGAATTAATTACATTTCATATGCGGGTCCTTTCTACGATGAAAATCATCCTCTCGTTTCTCTCCCTCTCTCGCCCCACTCTGGGCATCGAAAGTAGATTCCGATTGACATCGTGATTGATGACGACGACCCACGTTGAAGGACGAAGGGTTCGTTCTTCTTCTTGCAGCTGGTTTTTGTTGTCTTTTCTTTTCCTAGATAATTTCCCAAAATATTCAAATTATGTGCTTTGAAGCAAAACAATTCCGAAATTCTCTTAATTTCCTCCTGCTTGGAATTCGAAATAATTTTCCTTGATTCTAATCTCTAACGCATTTGTTTATCTTTCCCCCCTCCCTCCATCTCTCTCTGACTGTCTCTCTATCTATTTTTCTGACTCTTTTTAATTTTCTCTCTCTTTAATACGCAATTTAGTCGAAGTCCTGTTCAGCGCTTTAAAGGAATTAAGTGTGTATATCCTCTGGACTCTATCTGTCTCTGGGTTTTTCATTTGTCCTTCCTCTGCTTAATCTGAGTTTTAGCCTAATCTTGTCTCAAATTATTTCGCTCGCAGGCATCTCGCATCTCATCTCATGTTGATGTTGAATTTTCTCTCTCTACTCTTGATCTCGTTTTAAATCCTGCCTTGAGGTATGCATATCTTCCGGTAGAGAGAAATTTCCAGTTTAATTCGTTTCTTATTTATTCTAACAATTTCTTCTTCTCCTTCCACTCGTCCTCCCCCAACACACACACTCCCACATGTGGTTGTCTTCAATTCTCCACATCAACAACTGAGAAACTCGTGCTGTGAAAATTTGTCTTTCGTTTTTCTACTCGAGTTGATATTTTCCTCAAAATATTCTCTGTCTTAAATTATGCACCGACGCCTGTCACTTTCTCTCTTTTCTCTCTTTTTTTCTCTCTCTATTTTTCTTTCACTTCCTCTGCAGGAGTTTTCTCTATCAACGTCATCTTCATCATCATCATCTTTTTCTCTCTCTCTATTTTTTCCGTCTCTCTGCTGACGATCAATTATCTAACCGACCTTTTATGATTCCTAAGTTAATTCTTGTGCCAAACTTCAATCTACAACGCCTAAAATTAGGCATCTAACACTCAGTTTCTTACTCTCTCGATCTCTCTTTCTCTCCCTCTATCGTTTCTTTTCCCTCTATCTTTTCTTCTCCCTGTATCTCTTCTTCTCCCTCTATCTCTCTCTTCCATTTTCCCCCTCTTTCTATCATTGAGTGTCTTCCGTTCGTTGGCTCCGACACCGAACCACGTCGGTTCTTATAAATAAGTTTTCTCCAAAATGAATATCCTTGAAGCCTCTCAACGCCAACGTTGTCTCCATGTCGTCGTCGTCGTCGTCGTCGTCGTCGTCATCGTTGTCGTCGTCGTCATCGTTGTCTCCATGTCGTTGTCGTCGTCGTCATCATTGTCGCCAACGTCGTCGTCAGCCTCCTCCTCCTCCTTCTCGTCATCGTCGGCGCCGCTTTCAAAACTGGCAATTTCCCACGTTGACACAATTACTGAAGGAATATCTCTCGGCACATAAACGGACAGCCGGGAAGTGAGTGAGTGAGAGAGATGGTGAGACCAAATTTACCAGAGTGAAAAGAAGACCATGAAAGTGAGGGAGAGCAGAGAGAAGAGAGAGAATGTGGTTGTTGTCACAAGGCTAAGATGAATCCCTAATGGGGAGCCTTGCTTCATATACACCTTCAACCATACTCTCTCTCTCTTTCACACACTCTCTTTCATACACATTCTCTCTCTCTCTCTCTCTCTCTCTCGCTCTTACACACTGTCAGTCTCTCTCTTTCTCACACACTATTTGTCTGTCTGTCTCCATCGTCGGCACTCTCTGTGGGGAAAATGTATGTCACAGAAAATTTTGCACACTCCAGAGGACATTCATGCATAATTGCAATTAACAGCATTTTGCCCTCGCTCTTGTCGCTTCACGTTGAGAGCCGATTGCCAGGACTCATCGACCGACAGACAGACAAGAGGACAGACACGAGGACCGACAGAAGGACAGACACAAGGACAGACACGAGGACAGACAGAGGGACAGACACGAGGACAGACAGTTCGACCAACCGACCTACCAACCGACTATCTCTTCTTTCTTCCTATCTGTCCGTCCGTCTGTCTGTCGCTTGGTTGAGCCGCCTGGTTGCCGCCAAGAAGAACAAGAAGAAGAGAAGAGGCTTCGATGTGCACTCAAGTGTTTAATAAAAGAAAATTTACTTGCCTTCGTAACACGTTCTGCCACACAAAGGATATCAAAAGCATGGGATTCTTGAGTGGACCAGACCCTTCTTCTTCTTCTTTTACTTCCCCTTCTTTTCCGTCCTTCCGGGTCTGTGAAGAGATTTTTCGAAAATTTATTGATTTTCATTCACACGACAGACAACGGGAATAAGAACAAGAGCAAGAACCCAACAACATCAATATGGGAAGAAAATAACAATCAAAGAGACATAAAACGGAGTTTAAATTTCACGCCGAACGAGCGAGCGACCGAAGGAAACGAAAGGAAATCAATTTGCAAGCAAAGTTGCGAAGAAGAGAAAGAAATTTCGGAGAGGCAGAGGGGTGGAAGATAAAGGGAAGCAACAACAACAATGATGACGACGACGACGACACTTCATCAACAACAATACACCGAATGTAGTCATTCGTTCATTCATTCATTTCCTCCATTCACCGATGAGTTATTTATTTATGCTTCCCAGAGAGAGAAAGACAGAAAGATATTGAGCAATTTATGTTATTTTTCGAATGTTCGGTTCGTTTTCACAGATGATTGAAATTTATTCACATCTTCTTTGCTTTTCTTTTATATTTATTCTCTTGTATTGATCCCCGTGTGTGTTTTTGAGAGATTTTCGCATGTGTGTGTCAACAAGGATTGAAATGTTGACATGCGAAATCGTTGTGGTCCTGAAATTGCTTACACTTTTGTCTTGTATTAAGTTATGTTGGGTATAATTGGAGAGTTTTGTCGAACATGGATTTCTGAAGATGAAATGAATTCTATGATCCACAGCACGAGCATATGGCAAAGTTTGATGAAAGAAAGGTGAAACGAAGATTTCAATCTCTTGGAGAATAATTTGATGAAGAATATATCGAGAAGTTGATAAAGAATATCTCGTGATTGGAGGAAAAATATCTCTGAATTTTGATTTTGATGAAAAATATTTTGGGATTTTGATGAAAAATATTTTGGAATTTTGATGAAAAGTATTTTGGGATTTTGATGAAGAATATTCGTGGAAATTTGATGAAAAATATCTCACGATTTTGATGAAGAATATTTCCGGGTTTTGACGAAGAATATCTAGAGAATTTTATGACGAATATTTCGGAATTTTGATGAAGAATATATCGAGATATTAATGACGAATAAATTCGTGGAAATTTGACGAAAAATATCGAATACAAATAAATATTTAAATGGAATGATTTTTATTTCTTCGAATTGAAAACTTTTTGTTATATGGTGTGAAATTCTCAACACAATCGTCAAGCTTCCTGGAATAATATTTGTACTTGTTCTAAAAATATTTCAAATGCACCCTTGGAGCGTTTGAATTGAGTGCGTAAAGTTTATTTATTCTATTTTTACTAAGTTCAAATTTATATTGAAATGATGTGTAGTGTTCTTGAATTGCTCTTTCATTGTTTAGTTAAGAAAACTTTTGTCTTTCAACCCGATGATGGTTGATGGTTTTCTTCCCTTTTGCCCCCTTTAAATTTTCATTTATTGTTATTGTTGATTTGCCAATTGTTGTTGTTGTCGTTCCATTTATTGTTGCTGCTCTATTTGTTGTTATTGTTCACTTTTGGTGAAAACTTTTACCCTCAGTTTGTGTAGTCTTTGCCTTCATTTTACCTCTGCAATGTCCTTTAGAAACACTTTAAAGTCAAGTATCACTTGAAGAAAACACAACTCAATATCCCACAATATATTCAGCCATCCATCCATCCATCCATCTCCCTTTCACTTCCGCCTTTTGTCTCCTTTACGTCCTGCTCCCTTTAGTCTCATTGTGTCTGTGTGTGTGGAGTTCCTGAGAATCCAGGAGAAGCCATTATAAAAGTTTGTAGCGTTTGGCGGCTGCCGTCTTCTTCTTTTCCTCCTTCTCTTCCTCAATCTTCTGCACCTTCCCACCCTCCTTCATTCTCCATCAATTTCTCCTTCTCACCCTCCTTCTTCCACCAACTTCTTCTACTTTGAAACATCGCAAATCCAGTTTCTCAATTTTTTTTTCTTACCATATCCTCCTTTTCTTTGTGGTGGTTGTTGTTGTTTTTGTTGTTGGTGTGTTGGCCAACTTCATAAAATAATCGTCGTCTAAAACACTTCTGGGCTTCTTCGCATAAATTATATCGTCTCCTCTGGCGATCTCCCTTCTCTTCCATCCCTCTCTCTCCCTCTCTATCTCCCCATCTATCGCATGGGATGTCGTTTTCTCTCCACACTTTATCTCTCTCTCTAACACGGTGTGTGAATTGGCCACACAAGTTTGATGGCCAAAATATTATGAATATTTGAAAAATTTATTCACAATCGATTTTTGGCAAATTTCCAAACTATTCTCTAGAATCACTATGACTACAACAAAAACAACATATCGCTCTCTCTCTCTCTCTCTGTCTCTTTCTCTCTACTTTCATCCACTCCACTTAGAGCTCGACCTGGTGGTGACCTTCTTGTTCCAATTTCGACGTCGCTCATCTGGACAAAAACAACAATAGAGTAATATCCACTACAACAACAAGAGTAATATCCACTACAACTACAAAAACAAGAAGAAGAACATTCACTACAAAAACAACAACAATAACAACAACAACAACGATGCAACGTCGACAACGACAACAATCAAGTAGAAACTTTAACTGGGTCACATTCGCTTGTCGCACAACTCACTCCATCTCTTTCTCCTAGGTCTCTGTCCCCTATTTGTCTCTCTCTCTCTCACTCTTTGTCCCTTCTCTCCTCCCACCTCTCTCACTCACTCCCTCACCTTCTGTTGGTCCCTTCACCATTGGGCAGTCGAGTGGATCCGACTCGCAGTCATTATATTTAATTTCGAATCGTTTTTAAATTAGTTTTAATTCGTTTCATTAGAAGTCCAACTCTTGAAACTCCCCCCAACTCCCACTCGATTCAACTCCCAATCGCTTGTTCTTCGTTTCTCAATCAATTTTTGTCTTGGGAAACATATAGAAATAGACTATATGTTTCCCTCTCTTTTTCTCTGTATTTTTCTGCCTTTTCTCCCCCACTCTCCATCGATCGTCGATCGAAGCTCTGGTGCTCGCCCACGTTTGGCGAAATGCAAATCGACCATCGATGGTCGAGGTCTTCTCGAATCGACATAAATAAGTCAATTTGGAGAGTTTCACAACGGATGGAGGGACCGACGAAGGGACGGATGGATGGACGAATGGAGGGAGCGTGAGAGAACGAGGCAGATGGAATGAGAGGAGATCAAATGAAGGGTGAAAGGTAGAGGGGGGGAAGATAGAAATGGAGAGGGGTCAAAGAGAGAGACGAGAGGAGGAAAGAAAGACCAGGGGTTTGGGGGGGGTAATGAAAGGCTACCATAAAATATATTTAATTTCAATTCCAATGAATTCGAAACGCAAGAACGCCTCTTCGAATGCCTTTTTCATACCACTGTTTCATTATTGTTGTTGTCCTCATTGTTGTTGTTGTTTTTAGGGGTTCATTTCTTGTTGTTGTTGTTGTTGTTGTTGTTAATGGTTATGTCGTTGTTGTAACTGATGATGTTGCTGCCGCCGCTGCTACTAATGATTGTGTTGTTGTCGTGTTTTTATTTATTGTTTCTTAATTTAAAAAATGCGCGCAACCAGGAACCGCGCAGGCGCGACGAACGGCCGTCGATGATCGTCTCTCACCCTCTCTCTCTCTCTCACTCGCTCTTCATCTCCCTCTCTCTCTCACTCTTTCTCTCCTTTTGCCTCTTCATTCAAATTCTCGCGTTTATCAATTAAGTCAACGTTAAAATGTAATAAAAATTAAGAGGAGGACGACAACGAACGACGACGACGACTTCGATGACGATGATGATGATCGTGAAGAGAAGGAAGGCAGCGGGGTGCGCGACTCATGTGGAGCGGATCGGACCGAAAGAGTGAGAGAGGGAGAAGAAGATCGAGGGTAGCAGAGAAGGTGAATACGAAGAAGAGTATGCAATGATGATGATGATTATAATGATGATGATGATGATGATGAGAATGAAGAGTCGACTCGACTCGGTTGGGATCCGCGGCAAAATCGTATTAAATGGTAGTTCGACGGACAACAAAAGGCAAAAGCATTAATTATTATTAATTGCTTTTTTTGTTGTTGCCATTTGTTCGTTGTTGTTGTTATCTTCATTCTTCTTCTACGTTGTTGTTGTTTTTATTGCTGCTTTTGCTTCCCTTTCCCGTCTCTTGCTCATTCTCTTGTCTTCTCGCTGTTCTTCATTGCTCAGTTGATGTTTCAGTTGTTGTTGGTGCTTTCTGGGTGTTGTTTTTTTTTTATTGTTGTTGCTTTCTTACTGTTGTTGTTTTTGTTGTCATGTTTTGTCTTTTGGAAATTTGTTTCGCTTTTGTCCAACAAACAGACACCGGCTGCTGTCCTTTTCTCAGTCCCTCAGTCCATCCGATCGTTCGTTCGTTCGTTCGTCTGTCCATCCATTTGTCTGTCCGTCCCCCCTGTTTGTCCGTCCGTGTGTCCATCTGTCTGTCTGTCTGTCCATACGATCCGCTTGCTACCCCTTCGTTCTGGACACTCCTTCATCTCTTTTGGAACTTCATCTCTTTCCTTTCCTTCTCCTCTTCATCTTCTCATCATCATCGTCGTCGTCGTGTTTGCTCGATGGTCGTTTTGTTGTCGATCGAGCTCCCGCGGCTGCTGCTGTTGTTGTTATTGTTATTTTTTTTTTATTGTTATTGTTGTTATATTTGACTCTGGAGATGAGGGCAGCTCTCAGGCAACAACAACGACAAGAGAATCAACAACAACGTCAGCTAAAACACCAACAGCGACATCATCAGTCGCAACAACAACGACAACAATAACAATAACAACGGCAACAATAATAATAATAATAATAGCAGTTGTTGAAATTCTCCACATGTGGGATCACAAGCCCAAGCAAAGCCACAACCGATGGACAGACAGACGAACGGACAGACAGACCGTTGGACAGACAGTTCATTCGTTCGTTTGGACCAAGGCAATAATCATTATTTATGGAGAATTTTTGATTTAAGTGTTTTTGTAGAGTTTTTTTTTTCTCTCCTCATTCTACTTCTACTTCACTTCTTCTCTTTTTTTTCTCTCACTCTCTCGGTGTGTTATTGTTATTATCGTTTTGGCTTAAAAAAATAACTAAGCATTTGTAGAGTTTTTCATTCGAGTTGAGTTTCTTGAGATGAAATTTCGAAATATGCAAATTAGTCATTATTATTGTGGTTGTTGTTGTTGTTTTAGCTACCGTCCGGTAGCGATTGTTCTTTTGGTGGAGTTTTGGAGAGTGTGTCCTCCACAATCTGTGGACATTTGAGCGCGATTTATAGTTATTTGAAAAGTTTGCTGTCTCATTTGATTTGAATAAACGACAGCATCATCATTAACTTTGTTTTCTTTATACTAAATTGATTTTTATTCCATTCGAACTTCGTTTTAATTCAGTGCTAACATGAAGTTTTTCATGATTATTGGGATTTTATCTGAAATTTAAACGTCTGGTAGACACAAAAGAAATCTATAAAATATGTACTCTAACGAACTGGAAGGAAAATCATTTGGATTAGAAAATAAACGAAATTAGTTGATGGGTTTTTAAAGATATTTCCCCTCTAAAGTATTTAAATTGTTGAAACTTACTCTAGACATTTTTGAGTTTTTAGAGATTTTCTTTGTTCACAAATCCACAAATTTAACTAGAAACATATATGATTTGGAGAAATTTTTCCTTAAAATGATTGAAATTTGATTTTAGAATTTTTGATTTTTGTAAACTGTTTTATTCAAAAATACACAACTTTATATTAAATTCTAACATTGATATTACATTTCTTTTTTGAATTTAATATTTAAAAATTTATTTTTTATATGATCAATAAGAAATAAATCAAATATAGTTTCATTAATCTAATCTTTAATTTTTATTTTAAATTGCTGCAGCAAAATTCTATAAAAATAAAAAAATACAATATCTTTTTTCCGCATTTAATTTCTATTTTTTCTTTCCTCAAAGGAGAGTTTTTGTTCCTCTCAAATTTATATTTCATTCAATTTCCGAACATAATTTTCAATTTGAATATTGTGTTTGAATTATTTTTTCATTTATTTTTTTGTTGTTTTCTCTCTTTTCTTTGCATTCTCGTTTTGCTCAATTTGTGCAATATTTTCTACTTTTACTCTCGTGTTTCGATGAGAATTTCTCTGCATATTTGATGATGGAAATTTCTTCGTTTTTGATGATAAGAATTTGCTCCATTTTTTCATGAGGAAATTTTCTCTGTTGAACAGAATTAATTTCCTAAATTCTTGACTGTTCTTTGGAAAGAGAGAGAGAGAGAGAGAGAGTGAATCGAAGGAGACTTTTGAAAAATTCCCAAGAGGAAATTTTTCTCTTGGGGAAACTGTGAGAAGACTAAACAGAGTTGATGACACATTTGGAGACTTGTTCTTCTTCTTCTTTGTTTACCTATCTCTCCAGAGATACTGTGAAAGAAAGGAGGTCGTGTGTATGTGTGTGTGAGAAAGAGAGAGAGGAAGAGAAGCATGAGCGACATTTATTTCAGTTTCTTAACTTTTTAGAATCCTTTTTAATGACAGCTAAAAATTTACTATTTCTCAAGCGAGGAGAACGACGAACGAATAACAAAAACAACAGAAACAAGAACAACAAGAGATACAAGATGAAGAACAACAACAATAATTACAGCTAAAATAACAACAATTTCTATAAAAACAACAATTACTACTCCTACTACTCAAACAATAATAAAAATAAGAACAAAAACAAGGCTCTTTAAAAAGTTTCTTCGCATGTCATTCCATCTCTTTCTCTTTCTCTGCCTCCTACTTCGCCTACATTCTTTCAGCTTTCTTTCGTCCCTCTTTAGGCCTCCTTCTCACATCCTTTCAACCTTCCTCTCTCTCTCTTTCATCCTCACCTGTCTCCCTTTCTTCCGTTAAACTGTCCCCAGGTAAAGTTTAAAAATTCCACACGTTGTTGGCTGCCTTCCTTTCTGTCTGTCTCTCCGTCTGTCTGTCTGTCTGTCTGCCTGTCAGTTCCAAGTAGCAGCGGCAGCAGCTGCCCACCTCTGCCTCTCTGCCACGCCCCCTGTCTGCTGCCCTCCTTGAGCACCTTCCGCGCTCGGCACAAATATTGCATCTTTCGAGCATTTAATCTTCTTCTTCTCCCCGATCCTTCTTTTATTTCTCACTCCGTTTTCTCAATTTTTGTTTTTTTTCGCAATCTCGTTTTTATTTTTCACTCCTTTTTTATTTCACTCAGTGTTTTTTATATTTGATCTCTTTTTTTTAATTCTCTCACTTTTTTATTTCACTCTCCTTTGTTTTTGTTTTCAATTTGTTCATCTTTTTTAATCGTTTTCCGAGCTGTTTTTTAATTCTTGCACTTTTTTAATTCCTGTACTTTTTTTGAATTTCTCTCCTCGTTTTATTTCTGTGCTTTTGTTTTTTTTTTTCTTCTTTCTTAAAATAATTTTCTTCGCTCTCGAGGAACAATGAAAATAAGAACAACATAAGAGAGACAGAGAGTGCTGGAGTAATTGTAAGAGAAAGAGATAGAGAGGGGGAGAGGGGGGTATCAGGTGAATGATGGAAAGGAGAGGAGGGGGGAGGAAGGAATGCAGGGAGAAAAGAATGGATGGAGTGAGATGGAGTAAAAACGAACGATGGAAAGAAATTGCTCTGCTGTTGCAATTAGAATGCGTGTTAAGTAGAGATTCACCCTTCTTCTTCTTCATCCTCTTACTCAACTTCTTCATCTCTTCCTCTCCTTCATCTTCTCCTCTTCTACATCTTGTTCCTCTTCTCCTTCCCCCCACCATCTCCTCCATCCTTCCTCTTTCACTTCATCTTCTCAGACACATGAATGCGTCCTACAACAACAACAATAGGAACTCCAACTGTGTTACTAGGCGGGGATAGAAAAAAAACATACGAAAGAGTTAGAGTGAGAAAGAGTTAAAGTTGGAGTGAGTGAGTAAGTGAGGAACATAAAGTGAGGGGCATGTGAAATAGATACGAAGAAGAATATCATTCGAAATGTTAACAAAATGCATTGGGTGCAACAGCAACAAAAACATAATAGTAACAACAACAACACGAAGAAGAAGACCAACCGAACAATTACAATAACAACTAAGCCAGCAATTGCAACAATCAAGCGAGCAATTGCAACAACAATCAAGCGAGCAATTGCAATAACAACCCAGCGAGCAATTACAACAACGAAAACAACAACAAGTATTTGACTCAAACATCCCAACAACAAAACTTGATTCCAACAGCAGCAGCAGCAGCTATGAAAAGTTTTGAGCTTCTCTTTTTTTTTTGTCTCCCTTCTTCGCTTCGAGTCTTCTTCTCGAAACTCTCATCCTCTTCTGATTCTCCTCTCTTCTTTGATCCCCCCTTTAACACACACACACCTCACTCCATCCCCTTCCCACTCTCTCACTCATCTTCCTTACACACGCTCGAATCGCTCGCAAGCTCCATCTCTATATCTCTTCCTCTCTCCCTCTCTCTATCACTGTCTCAACTCACCTTCGCTCGTCGGTAGTTTTGCGGCGACTTCGGATGTTGGTTGGAGCAAAAACAAAAGAAGAAAAAAGTATCGAAAACAGAAAAAATTAAGCAATGAAAAAAATTCTCCACTGCACTCTGGAGAATGCACCGAAAAAAAGAAAAAAAAAACAAAACACACTGAAATTCATCCGAAAATGCATTCTAGAGTGCGATTCAGTGTGTTCTCGTTTTGCTTCTTTTTCTACTATTTTTTGTTGTTGTAATTGTGGTGTACTTGTTGTTGCTCAAGGTGCATTTGTTGTTGCTCAATGTATTCTTGTTGTTGCTTAGGGTGTTATTGTTGTTGCTTAAGGTATTCTTGTTGTTTCATTGGGGTTTTTCTTCTTGTTTTTGCTTCGGGTGTTCTTCTTCTTGTTGTTGCTAGTGTTTGCCAACTTCGAGGTGTGAGCCGAGGTTTTAGTTAGAGTTGCCAACGATTATTTCACTCCTCCCTCCTTTCCATCGTCTTCGCCTTCAATCTCTTCTTCTTCTCCTCCACATGAGTTCAAACTCCAAGAGGCTTAATTAATAAATGCCTTTAAAGGAGTCCAGCATGTGATGGTGGGATGCCAGAAAGGGATTTCATGAACTTCGAGGATTTTGTTTTCTCGTAAAAATCTCCTCTCAATGATCGAGGAATCGGAAAAATTCGCAAATACCAGGAAAATTTCAAACATGGTCCAAACACGAACCAAGGATGATGTGGAAAAAGAGAGAGATTTTTTTCTATTTGATTTTTCGATTTCAAGCATTGGATTTTAGTTCATTGGATTGGATTTTAATTCATTGCATTGGATTTTAATTCATTGCATTGGATTTTAATTCATTTGATTGGAATTTAATTCTTTGGTTCAATTTTAGTAAAGTCAAATTTTTCTATTATTTTTCCAATACCGAAATAATTTAATTATTTGTTATATATTGTGTAATCAGTCTTTTGATTTGAGTTTGTATTAGTTTCGCAAGACAAAAGACCAAACCCATAATAAAAACAAGGTACCGTTTTTATTCACTATAAAATATAATAAAAACAGCTGGTTTAAAAAAAAACTGTTATGAAAAAAAAACACCAACAAAACAGAGAAATCGTATTTTTTCCCAAACCTCTTTTGCTTCACAAATTACAAACAAAAAATTAAAAAACCCAGCATCTCCTCATGTTTCAATAGCAACGGGAAAAAACTTCAATTATGAAAAAAACACCGAAAACGTCAAGAAACAGAAAACAAAAAAAAAAAATTGTGTTCAATGTGTGTTGAGTAAGAAAAAAAAACCCACTTGAAAATCTCCTACATCTGGCAACCCTGACACGACGAGCATTACTCACACGAAAGAATGCCGTGTGTTGTGTGCTGCAGCGTGTGTCGTTGAATTGTATTTAAAGTAACTAAATATCTTGTTTCATGCGACAGACGGACAGACAGACGGATGGATGGACGGACAGACAGACAGACGAAGTGTGTGTGCTGTGAAGAAGGAAAGGTTTGTGGATGGAAGGACGGACGGATGGATGGTTGAAGAGAAGGACGGATGGTTAAAGAGACGGAGGAAAAGACGGAATGAAGGTTGGACAGACGTATGGAAGGTTGGACAGACGGATGGAAGGTCGGACAGACGGATGAAAGGTTGGACGGACAGACGGACGTGCGGATGGATGGACGTTAATAGCCGAGCTCGCAACGTGTGGATAATGGAACCTTTTGGAGACCGCAGCAGACACGAAACGAAATGAAGCCCGAGCGACGAACGGACGAAGATGAGACGAAAGCCGAGCGAAACCAACAGTCGACGGACGAATAGACAGAGGGACGGACGGACAGACGAATCAATGGACAGACGGACGAACGAAACGATGAACGAGACAGACAGACAGACAGACGAACTCGCGTTCGGCGATGATGCAGGAATCGCGTTTGGTCTCTGAACGGCAGGCGACTCAAGAAAGTTCAGCGACGTCGGTTGCGGTCGATTGTGGACGGTCCAAAAGACCGAAGGACGGACAGACAGTGGTTTAGTTGGGGACTTTGCTTCGTCTCTTTCTCTCTCCCTCTCACTCTCTCTCTCTCTCTATGCCCCTTTCAAAAAAGTCTAAAGAGAAAAAGAAAGAAGAATGAAAGAAAAACGAAAGAAAGAAATGAAGAAGGAGAAATATTTGAGGGAAAAGATGAAAACTAGTTTATGACAACATTATACACGGGAATATCGTCGACATCGTCGTCGTCTTGGTTCGTTCAATGTGGTTGTAGTTGTTGTTGTTCTTAATGTTGGTGTTTTTTTATTGATGTTGTTGCTGTTTATGACCACAGCGAATATGAAGACAAGAAGAACTACAACAACAGGCACATGAACGATTTGTGGAAAAGAGTTTCATGAGGGAGCAAGAGAAACAGAAAGAGGGAGGGAGGGAGATGGTCGAAGATGTAGAGAGAGAGAGAGAGGGATGGAGAGAAATGAAGAACTCAATCACGAGATTCCTACACGACGTTCCCAAGCGATTCACATCGAAGCGCGCTAATGTTGATGTTCCTCCTCTTCTTCCCTTCTCCTTTCCTCTTCCACCCTCCTTCTCCTTCCCTCTTTCTTCTCTTCCATCCTCCTCCATCTCCTTTTCCTCCTCATTTCCTTCCATCATCCTTTCCTTTTTTTACTTTGACTCTTTTTCTTCCAACTCCTACTTCTTCTGGTTGTTGTCTATAATGTTGTTTTTGCTTGGGATATTGGCTGTATTGAAGCTGATTCTTATTATTATTATTGTTGTTGTTAGTGTTGTTGTTGCTCTTATTCGTATTGTTGTTGTTGTATAGTTCCTCGTATATCTTTTGATGAAGATGACAAAATATCTACGAAACCATGAGTTGAAAAATGAAGCAGATATTAAGAGCGTTTACCACGTTCATCCTCCTCCTTCTTCTCCTTCTCCTCCTTCATCACCACTACCACCGCCCCCTTACTCTATCGCTCTATCTCGCTCTATCTTGGTTGAGATGGGAGGTTGATTCATCTGTCTCTTTCGCACACTCGATTCGACGTGTTGTTATCCCCATTTTTGCGGCGTATCTCGTCGCCACAATCAGCTCAGGCATCATTTGCAACGTTTTTCACTTCTCTGTCTCCCTCTCCCCTATCTCTTCCTTCCTCTCCTCTACTCCTCGCTCTCAGTTGCCCTCGTTCTTTTTTTATGGTTCTCTTCACCATTCGCTCTGTCTTTTATCAATGCGTTTATATTGTTGTAATTGCCTTTGTTGTTATTGTTGGTGGTATTTTTGTTATTATTGGTATATTGGTATTTTTTGTTGTTTTAGTTATTGCCATTTACATGCATTTCATACATATTATTTTTTCTTCCATCTATTTTTGTTTTCGTCCATTTATTTTTTCTTCATTTCTATTTTTTTTTGTCTATATATTTTTTTCTTTCATCCTTTTTTTCATCCATTTATTTTATTTCGTCCATCTATTTTTTCGTTATCTCTATTTTATTCTTCTCGATTTCTTCGCTCTCCCTGGCGTCTCCTTTTAGTAGTTGTTGTTGTTGTTGCTGTGGATCTCAAGATTTCGCGGTTTTCATCTCTCTTTCATCTAATTTATGCGTCTCTCAAAGACAATCGCTTGCATAAATTTTCCTTCATCTCTATCTCTGTCTGTTACTCACTCTCTCTATCTCTGTCTCTTACTCCCAGTCTCCCTTTGTCGTTTTTCGGTCCTTCGCCAAGTGTTGGAAATCATTTCGTTTACTTTGGCTTGGTTTGGTTTTGTTTTCTTTAGTTTTATTTGGTTTTATTTTTGATTCGGTTTCGTTTCGTTTTCGAGTTGATTTTATTTTGTTTTTCATTCAGTTTCGTTTGGTTTTTGATTTGATTTTATTTTATTTTGTTTTTCATTCGGTTTCGTTTGGTTTCTGATTTGGTTTTCTTTCGATTCGTTTCGTTCAATCGATTTGAATCGATTTTTAACGCTGATCTAGCTTTACATTTCTTGAATCGACGACGACGACTATGAGGAGTTGAATCAACGACGATGTGGAGTTGAGTCGTCGATTGGAGTTCTTCGCTCGGATTCCTATCCTCGTCCTCGTAAGAGTCTGAGTCTTGTCTTGTCCTTCCTTTTAACCTCCTCTCTTCTGGGTTTCGGGATTTTTCGACGTTCGTTGAACCTCGATTGGGAGACGCGAGCGTTGTGGAATTCGGAGTTATGGGATTTTCAAAGCTATAACAAAATCGCTGTACTACCTAATCGATGGACTGTGATCAACAGGTTTCCGGAGTTGCCAACTACTCGATTTGAGCTATTGCTGAAATTAGGAAGATAATATTTCATGATAAAATTAAACTATTGAAGGGAGAAAATAGAGTTTATAATAGGAAAAATGAACTAATCAATGAAAAAACTAAATTATTTTATGGAAAATTCAACTATTTTGACAACGATTACACTATTAAATGGCAAAAATGAACAATTGTTAAGTAAAAGTCTTCTAGAAATCGGAGAAAATAAACTACTTTAAGGTAAAAATCTTCTATTTAATCGAAAAACTAAAACTGTTTATTGAAAAAACTCAACAACTGTCTGAAAAATATTACATATCATCATGGAATCATTCCATGCAATGATAAATCCTCTCTTAATTCTGATGATCATCGTTCTCATGGTCGACACACGAAATCAATTAACTGCAGGTGGCAACGCCACTCAACCCCATCATCTCGAATCTAAATGAATGGATGGATGGGTGGATTTCCATCGACGACCAATCGACTCAACGTTTCATGTCCACCTTTCGATTCGATGTGATGTCATTTCACAAAAACTTCAACGAGACACTCGAACAGACAGACATACTAATGGACAGACAGACAGAAAGAGTTCAACAGACATTTGAGCACACAAATAGACGTGAGGAGTCAGAGGTGGAACAGCAGCAGCAATAAATGGAAATTGAGTAAAAGTAAAAGAACTCCGGCGAAAATAAAACAAATGCTTCTCGCATTATCGGATTTGGTCGTGATCCGCTCTAATCCTCGACACGGAGTTTACAACTGCATCCAAAATATCAAATAAAATTTGAAAAAAAAAAATCAACACACAATGATAATAAAAACGTGGGCGAGCAGAAGAAGAAGAAGGGGGAAAACCCGAAAATCCCTTCATCCACCTTCTCCACCTCTTTCTCTTTCTTCTTCTCCTCCTCCACCTCTTTCCTGTCGCTTTCGTCGTTTGCATTTGATGCATGTTTCGTGTGTTAAAATTCCAAAAATTTTTATTTCTTCATTTGGAAAAACAAATTTCATTCACACCCGAAAAGTTAATAAAAAAAAAATAAAATACCAATTCAACTACAACAATAACAACAACAACATGAACTCAAACCCCACCTTCCTCCGTTGGTGGCGAGTGAAACGTGTTGGAAACAAAAATGTTTATTTTAAAAATGTTCATGTTCAGCAATTGGAGTTGGTTGTAGCTGCCCGCCTGCCTGTCTGTCTATCCGTCTGTCCTTCTCATATTCTGTCCGTCTGTCATTCTTTCCGTTCTCCTGTCCGCCTGTCTGTCTG
This sequence comes from Coelopa frigida, assembly GCA_017309665.1. Classification (NCBI taxonomy): domain Eukaryota; kingdom Metazoa; phylum Arthropoda; class Insecta; order Diptera; family Coelopidae; genus Coelopa; species Coelopa frigida. The sequence goes on along the minus strand of CM029565.1, from coordinate 8,080,620 downwards.
TCGGCCTGTGTGTGTTTTCGTGTGTCGGTTCCGTGCGGTGTTTGTTTCCGTGCGACGGAATCCCTTTTTACACTTAATCACCTTTACTTCTACTTCTCCACCTCCTCCTCCTCCTCCTCATTCTCCTCTCCCTCGATTCTTTGCTCGCCGTCCTTCACGTTATTCCTTCGTGTCATCCTCACGTTTCTCTCGCTCGTGGTTGATCGTGGCAGTTCTTTATACCTCAGTTTCTCTAGCTCTTTCTCTCTATCTGGCACTCTCCTTCTCTCTGCTTTGAATTTACCAGACCTTTTCTTACCCTGACCTTTTCTTCGGGTTTTTTCTCGCCCTTCTCTCGGTTTGCTATGATCGTTTTTCCTAATAATTTCTGTCCTCCCTCTTTGTTCAGGTGTTTCTAACTTGATATATTCCTCCTCTATATCAGTTCTATCTTCTATTATACATACATATATTCAGTTCTTTCTCTACTTTTAGTTTCTTTTCTACCTTCGAATCCTCCTCTACCTTCAGATTCTCATCTATCTTTAGTTCAACCTCAAGTTCTTCATCTACACTTAGTTTCTCATCTACCTCAAGATCCTCAGTTCTTTCTTCTCTACTTTTAGTTATGCTTCCACCTTCAGTTCTTCATCTACTTTTAGTTCTTCTTTAACTTTTGGTTCCTCAGTCTACCTCAACCTTCAGTTCATCATCTACCTTTAATTCCTCATATATCTCTACTTTAGTTCTTTTAGTTCCTCTTTTACCGCAAGATCCTCAGCTCATCTTTCATTCACCATCTACTTTCAGTTACTTCTACTTTCAGTTCCTGATCTATCTTCAGTTCTTCATCTACCATCTACCTAGTTCTTCATCTTCACCTGCCTTCTCGCAGTTCTCTTTCTTTCTATCTCTTCTTGCTCATTTTGAGCCCTTTGGTCGACCTTTCCTCTAACTCAAATCGTTCGTCCTATTCACTCGTAACCTCTCTGCATGTTTTCCCATACTCTTCTCTATGCTCTCCACCTCTCTTCTGTGCCCTCCACCATTCCAATGAGCTCTCCTACTCCTCTCTATATACTCCAAGTCTCCTCTATACCCTCTCTACCTTCTCCACTCCTTGGTTCTTTCCCTCACCACGGTTTCCTCCATCCCTGGCCCTTCCCTCCTCCCTGCCACGTGAACCCAGAGACCCATTAGCCTCGCTCCGCTGGCTGCCCTCGTCGTCGTCGTCGGGGGATTCCGGCCGCCGCGGAATTCTACCTGTCGCACAGCCACCCTCTCATCATCGTCGTCCTTATAGCGCTCTCTCTCTCTCTCTCTCCCTCTCAAAAACATACAACCACAACCATATTTTATGACTCTTTCTCCTTCGCTCTCACTCATTTTCCCCTACTCTCTTTTCCTATCACATTCATTTTCCTTTCTCATGCTTTTCCTTTCCTTCTCTCATTCCTTCTTTTTCTACGCCTTCCACTCGTTTTCCCTCGATTCAACTCGCCTCGCTGTTGCTTGCGTGTGCATTGGTGTTAGTATACTATATGTGTTTCTGTGTGTGTGTGTGTTTATGAATGTATGTATCTGTGCATGTTTGAGTTGGTGAGTTTTGTTTGTCGGTAATTTTTTGTAATTTTTCAGACAAAACTGTCTCTTAACACGCACGCATTATTTTTCCCCCAAAATATTTTCTCGCTCTCTCTACCGTATCATCTTTTCTATTCTATTCTTCTCTCATTCACTCTTTTTGTCTATTGCTATTTTCTGTTAATTCGAAATGTGTTGTTCTTTTCCCTCGATTGTTGTTACAGTTGTTGTTGTTTCTATTGTTATTGTTATGGTTCTTATTGTTGTTGCTACGGATTGTTCTTTTGTGTTTTTGAATGTTGGCAATAAATTCGTTGGTTTTTGGCATAGCATTGTGTTGCTTTCCCTTCGGCTTTCTCCCACCTCATTCTAACTCATTCCATTCGAATCCTTCCTCTTTATCCTTCCTTCCTTCCTTTTTTTCGCCTCTTTCTACCTTCCTTTCGTCCACTTTCTTCTCACCCCAGACCTTCGCTATATTTATTCTCGCCCACCTCGTCTTTAGCTTTCATCATCGGCTCGGCCGCAATTAGTGTCCCAGTCCCGCTTGGGGTTTTCCTCGGCCACTCCTCCACCTCTTTCTCCTCCTTCCTTCTTGACCTCCAACCACTTCTCCTTCTAAACTCACTCCATCACCTTCTCCCTCCTGCCTCGTTTGCATTGTTATCTCGTCCGCTTTAGTGCGCTTCGCTTTGTCGTTTCGCTAATTGTTTTCGTTGCTATTTTCATTGTTGATTCCTCCTTCTGATTTGATTCGCGCACAATCTGAGCAACGGGACAGGACGACGACGATGATCGCGTTAAATTTCTGATAACAAAAACGGTCATATTTTTTATTCTACCTTTCTTTTTCTCTTTCACTCCTCATATTCCTGTCCTGCCTCGGTTCCTTGTCCTTTTTCTCTCTCTCTCTCTCTCTCTCTCTCTCTATCTCTCAGTTGATTTAGTGAATTTTTGCTGCCGTCGCATGCTTTTCATTTGCATTTTCCCACTTTAAATTATTTCATTTCGAGTGCTGCCTTCTCTCTTACTCTCACTTTAGCGTCACTATCTCTCCCTTTCTCCCCCTCCCTTCTGCCCTCTCTTCTCTTCTCACTATCTCTCCCTCTTCTATCTCTCTCTCTCTCTCGCCCTCCCTCCTCTCATCTTCCGTTCCGTTCTCTCGTGCTCATTTGCTTCTCTCGAGTTCATTGCGATGTGCTGCCAGATTGTCGAATTAATTGTCTGTCTGGCCCGTGTGTCTGACCTTTGGATGTCAAAATCTGTCTTGCTTCATGCCATGTCGTCTGTTGTACATGTCCGTCCGCCTTTCGTCTGTCTCTCCGTCCTTTCATTCGTCCGTCCTTCCATCCATTTGTTCTTCGGTTTATTCCACCATCTGTCTATCTGTCTCTCTGGTTGTTGCTTCCTCTGCATATCTCTCGGTCCTTTGTTCTCGATGCCTGGCTGCTCATCATCAGTCGTTGTCGTCATCATCATCATCATCATCGCCGCCGCCATCGTCTGACCCTCGATGCTCTCTGTTGTTTGTTTGTATCGCGGAATCCATCTCTGTCTGTTCTCTAATTCGTCCTTTCATTATTCCCGATGTTTATACAACAGTCGGTGGGAAATTAGAAACAGATTTTAGTTTTGAATGAAAAATCACCGCTCTCTGGATCTTTCAAAATAGTCGTAACTGATTAGGGATCCTTCTCTCGAATCGTAATTTATCGAGGAATGTTTATTTTCAATTGGAATTTATTTAGGGATTGTTCTTTCTAATCGTTATTTATCTAGGAATCTTCCTTTCTAATCCTAATTTCTTCAAAAGTCATTCTAATGTTTGACTTCGATCTGTCCGTTATTGAATCACTAAGTGATAAAATTTCACACTATCTTTTCAGACTTCTGTCTATAATCCTCTGTCTTATCACTGTCCATCAATATATATTCGAATATTCCAATTTTTTTTCTCTTTTACTCCGACAACCATTCAATTTGTCACGTCCGTTACTGAACTCTTCATCCTCAAGTTTCTCTAAAAGTGCCGTCTTCTCTCTGAATATGTCACTTATTTTCCTTCTGTCACTATTAATTTCATCTTCTCCTCGGTAGACATCGGTAGATCTCTTGAATTCCTCGTTCTCGCTTTCCTTCTTTCTTTTTCCTTTCCAAGCTCTCTTTCACTCGTTGTTGTGAACTTTGGCATTTATCCCATATGTAACGACGTCGTCTCTTTGTCGCTCTTCATCCATCAGACACGATGCGTCAGACCCTTTTACTAATTGTCCTGTCTGCCGACGGTCTCCATTTCTCTTCTTTCTCTTTGTCCCCCCTTCTCTCTTTGCCTTTCTCTCTGATCCCCTACTTTGTTTCCCTTAGTTTTTCTCTCTTCGATCGCCGTCGTCTCTTCTATTTTTCTCTCACATAAATTTCTCAAGTGTCGCCTCTTCAAAATTTGGCATCAAATGTCATTCAGTCATCGCTTCGGTATTTTTTTGTTGTTGTCTCCTCTCCCTTACTTGTTTCCTTCTCTTTTCCACCCTCTCACTTTCTCCTTCGCTCTTTCTCATTCACCCCTCTGTCCTTTTCTTCCTTCCAATACTCTTTGTCTGATATATTTGCTGATGTTGTTTTTGTTGTCTTTTGGACCAAAATTTATTGCTGCCGGCAAACGATTCCCGCATTCTTTAGTTGCTTCCGCATCCTATTTCTCCACCTCCTCCTTTTGCTCTTCATCCATCTTCACCTCCTCCTCACCAACTCCTCCTCTTTCGCCTCCTCCTCCTCCTTCATCATCCTTCATCTGTCGGTTGGTGATGATGTTGTTGTCATTGTTGTTGTTGTTGCTGTTGTTGGTGGTGGTGCTTCTGGAGAAAGTGTCGATTTAAATGAGTTTCCGAGATACTTGAGCACGTTCGCTGCCCATCTTCCTCACGTCCGTTCTTCTCTCTCCCTCCCCTCTTCGTCCTCTTTATCAATATTTCGTTGTTTTTTTTTCCACTGTTATTTTTCTCCTCCCAACGGTCCTAAGGTCTCTCAATCCATCCGTCCGTCCGTCGGTTGTCTGTCTATCGTTCTGTCTGTCCATCCTTTGCTTTTGGAATGAAATTAATTTCAGCATTTAACTGTTGTTTTTAGCTGTTTTTGTTGGTGCTCTTATAATTGTTGTTGTTCCTCTTATTATTGTTGTTGTTCCTCTTATTATTGTTGTTGTTCCTCTTATTATTGTTGTTGTTCCTCTTATTATTGTTGTTGTTTCTCTTATTATTGTCGATTGTTGTTCTCAGCTGCTTCTGCTGCTGGCTTCCTCTAATGAATCATTCATTCCGTCCGTCATTCATTCATTCATTCAATCGCTCAAGTGCTGCCACTTGGGCGGCAAAATTCACATAAATTTCATTCATTCGTTCATTCTTTCATTTCGAAAGACAGTCGCCAAATCTTCACTTGAAATAATTTTTGGGATCTTGTTGTTTTTTTTTCCTTCATCTCCATCATTTTCTTTTTCTTCTTCATCTCCATCGTTTTGTTTTCTCTATTTTTTTCATATTTTTTTGGTTCCACTCAACGTTTGTCTCTGAAGTGGCAGCAATTTGTGGAACTTTCTATAATTACAAAATTTCCAACAATTGAATTTTTAAGCACGAACGGGTGTTTTGTGGGACGGATAAATTATCTCCATCTCTCTCTCTCTCTTACCCCTTCTCTCATCTTCTATTTGTTTGGGAATATTTTTTGGCCTCTAAATGAAGTTTTTAGCTGTGGAAATATCTCTTTAAATTAGTAGAAGTGGAACGAAATTGGGATCTATGGGAAAATTTACAGTAGTTCTCAGATTATTGGATTATTTTCACACTTCTCCATCATTATTTAATATGCTAAATCGAACTCTTACCGCTAATTTAGCCATCTATTAATCTTTCCAACTCTCCAGCTGTCTTTTATAATTTCTCGATTTTTCTCTTTTGCTTTTCTCACACTTTTTCTTCGTCGCTGCAATCTTCTTCACACATCATCTTTCTCTCACGTTCATTTTGTGATATTCCCCTAGATATCTCTACTTTAGCAGAAAAAATAGATTTTAATTTATAATAAACGGTTAGAATGAATTTACAATAACGGTCACGTCTGTCTTGGAAATTATTTTAACCCAGAGAGACTTTTGGAAAGTATTTAATTATATGTCTTACCGAATTTCTGACAGCTGTCTACAACTTTATCCTATCTTTCTCTCTCTCTCTCTGTTTCATTATTTTACTCTCTCTTGGTAAACTAATTTCAAAGTGCAATTGATACTATTTTGGCAAAGTCAAAGAAACCAAACAGAAACAGACCAACGGACATGTAAGCAACATCATAATCAGAGACCATTATAATTATTTAATTAAAGTGGAAAATTCATTATCGAACAACATGGCGTGTGGTGCTGTCGGTCTTTCTGTCTGTCTGTCTGTCTGTCCGTCCGTCTGTCGGTTTCTCTTTGTCGTCTCACTGCATTCATATTTACTTCGATACAAAAGCACTCTCAATTGAAGGTAATTGCCAGCAATTTGATTTCACCTCAGAATCCAGGGACAGAAACCGAATAAGAGGGAGAGAGAAGGACAGAGAGAGAGAGAGTCAAACAGAAAGTGTGAAAGAGATAGAGCTACACGGGGAGACACACAAAGGGAGAGAGCATGAGAGAAAAGACTAACCCAAAGGTCAACATTTCGCATGCAAATTGAACACTGAACACTGATTGCGGGTTTCGTCCGCATTAGACGTGAGTGAGGGTGAGAGCGAGTCAATGACTTCGAAAGGGAGACAGAGAATAAGGGAGTGGATGAGGGATAAAGAGAGAGAGAGGGAGTTAGGCAGGGTTGTCAGGTGTATTTAACAGAGAAAGGTTCTATTTGATGAAGAAAGGTATTCAATAAAGAACTTTATTTGCTGTCATCAAGAAATATTGAATATCGGTTATAGAAAAATAATTTCTATAAAATTTATTTGCACACAAGTTGTTTATTTTCAATTAAAGTGGTTTTTGTTGAACCAAGATTAAATTTCGGAAGGTCGGGTAGGAGAAGGATTTAATTTTCTGGTTGAGTTTGAAAGTGATTTTTGATCTATGACAATGTTGGAAACGAATTTTTGAGACCAATTTTTGAAATCTATTTTTGAAACCCATTTTTAAAATCCATTTTCATTCATTTGAAACCTTTTAAAAGTAAAACTTATTTTTTAAACCCTGGAAAAACTCAAACAATGGTACAATGTTGTGACCCCAGATAACTCTAGGTAGTTTCACATTGTCTCACGGTGATGACGCGAACATAAATCACGCCTGCCTCCTACGATAAAAATTAATTCAATTTACTCTTTCTCTGGCTCACTCGTTATCGGTCATATATGGTCATAAGGGAGACAGACACGTTGTAAAGAGTTGAGACGAATCCGGTTGTGCCGTCGTCGTTGAAGCCATTGTTGACGCCATCGTTGTCGCTATTTTTGTCGCCATCGTTGTCGCTATTTTTGTCGCCATCGTTGTCGCGATTGTTGTCGCTATCGTCGTAGTTGTCTCTATATCCATCGTTGTCGCCATCTCCATCGTGGTCGTGGTCTCTTATGGTAGACGAGATATATTAAAAGTAATTATTTCAACAGTTTTAGATGTTGAATTTCCTGTCTCAGACCAACCAACTGAACGACTATCAGTACATCTGCCTTTATTTCTACCTCTCTCTATCTCCTTCTCTCTTTCTATCTCTTCCTCTTTATCTTCCTCCATCTCTCTCTTCTCTCTTGTCCGACCGCCCGCACATTATTGATGGGGACAAATTATGTCATAAAACTGTAATTTCCAGACTCGATCGAGAGTTAGTGTCGCGTGTAACTTCCTTCTTCCAGTGCAGCGTTTGATTGGCAATAATTGAGTACATTCGAGTTGTTCTCCTCCTTCTTCTTCTGCTTCTGCCTCTTCTTCGTTTTGCCTTCTGTTGCTTGTTCAACGTTGTCATTGGACATGTTGTTGGTGTTTTTGTTGTTGTTGTTAATATGGTTGTTGTTGTTAATGTTGTTGCTTCTGCTGTTACTACAGTACACGTTCATTTACACCCACTCGAAGAAGCTTCACTCGAGTGACAGAAGGAGGCGATTCAGATGGAGAGAGAAGGTGGAGAAGGACAGAGAAGGAGAGGGAGAAGGAGATAGAAGGAGAGAGAGAGAGAGGGAAGGAGAGAGAGAGAGAGAGAAGGAGAGGGAAGGAGAAGGTGATGGAGCAAATGACGACACTCAGACAATGGACTCCTTGTTGCTCATGTCTTGTTCTCATTGTTCTTGTTTGTTGCTGTTGCTTAATGTTGTTGTTATTCTCCTTGTTGTTGTTATTCTCCTTGTTGTTATTGTTGTTATTGTTCTCCTTGTGTTTGTTGCTCTTACTGTTATTGTAGTTCTCATTATTGTTGTTGTTATAGCTCTCCACTCCTTGTTATTGTAGTCTCCATCCTGCCACTGTCTATTTAACCATAGGCAGTGAATCCAACTGTCTGTCTGTCTCTCGGTCACTTTGAGTGTCTGTCTGTCCGGCTGTTTGTCCATCAGTGGGTTCGTATGCGAGTTCATCTGTTTGTCTTTTGGTATCGCGATTTCATCGTCCTTCAACTCGTTCCTCTGCATGACTCTATCACTCTCTCCATCTCTCTATCATCATCTCTATCTCTCTCTATCTTAATCTCTATCTCTCTCTATCATAATCTATCTATTCTCTATCTCATCTATTTCTATTCTATTTCTCTATGTCATCATCTAAATCTCTCCTTCATCATCTGTATCTCTTCTTCATCATATATCTCTCTCACTATCATCATCTCTCAATATCTCTTCTTCATCTATGTCTCTCACTCATCTACCTCTCTTCTTCATCAACTACGTGTTTTCTTCATCATCTTCCTTTCTCATCTTCCTTCATAATATTCTTCATATTCTTTCTCCTTTCTCCTTCTTGTCAGTTCCTCTGTCTATCCGTTCTCTCATCGATATGTCGTCCATCCATTTGCTACTCTTTCGCTATGTCTATCTGTCGATAGTCTATGTCAATGTGTTTGTCTGTCTCTATCGATAGTTTCTCCCTCTCTATTGATAGATCTCTCAGTTTCTTTCGATAGTTCTCTCTGTCTCTGTCCGAATGACTCTCTATCTCTCTGTCCGTATGTCCATCTGTCTGCCTCTGTCGATAATTTTGTCTCTGTCGTTGTCTTCTCGCTGTCCATTGGAATCTTCTGTCGTTCGCTGTCGTCTTCTATCAAAGGACTCCTTTCATTCACCTTCGGCAACAATGACAACAACAGCGAGAATTGGAAGAGATGGAGCAACAAGAATGAGAAGAACTACAACAACAACAACTAGAGGAGCAATAACAATTTAGGGGAGAAACAACAACAACAACTAGATGAGCAACAAACACCTAGAGAAGCAACAACAACAACAAAAACATCAATGACAACAACAATGAACGGTTTTGTCTGTTGATTCCGTTTCTCGTATCAATGTGACGACGCAAGTTCTCTTCCTTATCCCTCCTTCTTCTTCCTCTTCTACTACTCCACGAAGTTCTTCCTTCCGGCCGTTTGTCCGTCTGTCTGTCCTTCTGTGTGTCTGTTTGTCCTTCCTGATCATAGTGAGGATGTTGTTCTTTGGTTGATTGTTGTTCTTGTTGTTGTTCTTCTTCTCAGTTGTGTCTAGTTGTTGTTCTCAGTGGTAGTTCTTGTTGTTGTTGTTGTTATTGTTGTAATGCACTCCATTATTCGACGCTCCACCGAACGACCGCCGCAAAGGGAAACGATTAATTAAAATCATTTTCACTGCTCTCTACTTCGTCGTCTCTCTTACTTCACTTCCTCCCTCTCCCTTCTCTCTCGATCTCTGTTCTTAATGGCCACCCACTCACTTATTTAACGTTCCCTCTCTCTCTCTTTCTTCCTCTCTATCTCCTTCATCTATCCACCTCTGTCATCATTTGATTGTGTTCTATCTCTCTTCCCCTTTCCCTCACTAACTCCACGATTTCGCCACCTTCTTCTGCCATCATCCGTCGTCCTTCCATTCGCTTCGGGCACATGTTGTCTCTCTCTCTAACTCTAACTCTTTGTCAACCACTCTACGCCTTGTCTTCTTCTTATTTTCCTCTCTTCTCATCTACTCTCACCTCTTTATCACCACTTTTCATCACCTCCCCATCGATGCTTTCCGACTTGATTACTTCATCCAACATTCGATCATCCGACGTTGAGCCCGTTGACGTCGCTCCATTTCATAGAATACCGTAACATCACGTGATGAAACTTCACGTAAAGCAATGTAATTTCATTTAAAGTTAACTTAAAGTAAGATAAAGTTAATTCACTTAACTTAAGGAAACTTAACTTATAGCAACATAACTTCAGTAAAGTAACGTAACTTGGAATAAAGTAACGTAACTTCCACTAAACTAACGTAACTTGGAATAAAGTAACGTAACTTCTACTAAAGTAACGTAACGTAACTCAACGTAAAGTATCGCAACGTAATGTAATGCAATGTATCTCAATATAATGTTACGATTCCTGAATCCTTAACGGGCATCCATGAGCTTCGATTTTAATCCGTGTATTGTAATTGATGTTATTGTTGTTGTTGATGCTATGTTGTAGTTAATGTTGCTCTTGCTAACGATATTGTTGTTGTCCTCATTACCGTTACCATCGATATCCGTCGATGATCTGTTTTCACTGTTTCTAGGCTACGTTCTTCCTCCCCATCATCACCAACACCACCTTCCTTCATTATTATCCCAATATGTATGTGTTTCTCTCCTCCCCCTCTCTCTCTCTCTCCCTCTCTCCCAGTCGTTCTACCTTCCTCTCCAGGTTCTCGATGTACCTCACGATGTGTGTTTGAAATTAATTCCATATTTATTAATCTGATTAGCGATTCCTCATCCGTAGCAAACGCCATCAACCACCTCTAACGTCATCTCTCTTGGTCTCTTTCTCTCTGTGATACTCCCCTTCTCGCTGTCACCTCGTTCTCCTTGAACTGCTCTCAACCTCCCTTCATTTCCTTCTCCATATTCATCTCCTTCTCCATATTTACCATCTCTCTCCATGTCGATCTATCGGTCTCTTCTGTTCTCGATGTGTGCCATCCATGCAAATCCTTCAATCCCGGCCCAGATCCTTAATTTATGGCATTCGGTCGGTTGCTTATTGTATCCTGCTCACTCTTACTCATCCTCAATCTCCTCACTCCTTATCCTCTATCAACCTTCCTCCTCTCTCTCATCCTCCCCTTTCATTCCCCTCATCACATACACTCGTGCAGAAATATTCGTATCCAATCGATGGAGATTTATTTCGCAATTCGTGTTTATCTCTTTCGGTCTCTTCTGCGATGGATAGATATTTCAATATTTGAATATTATAATTCCTTTTAATGATCGCGGCAATTTCACACATCAAATATTACGTTATATATAGTTATAGTAAGTTTTATAGATATATTTAATTTGCTGTATTAGATTTACTGTCTGGGATTTTCTGTAATAGGTTTGGTATATTATGTTTTCATTGTTTTGTTCTCTATATTATGTTTTCAGATTCAGATTTCAATATTAGGTTTGCTATTTTACGTTAGTTGTATTATGATTTCTACATTAAATTTGATATATTTCGAATATTTTCTCCCTCTCGAGTTTCGCGCCACGGATGATGGGTTTAATTGAAGGTCCAATCAAGATAGGATTTATTTATGTACATAGATGTCGATTGGGGACGATGAAGAAGGACATTTGGAACAGAATCCAGGTCAAAGCGATTGTACGACTTGACTTGAGGAAATTAATTGACTCATCTTTCAATCAATTCAAATAAATGATCTCCGTCTGTCATTGATTATTGTTTGTTGGAAATTATTCAAAGAGTTCTTCTACTCTAGTTTCCATATTCTACTGAGATTCCATTAGTTCATTCAATGTATCCATTTATCTATCAATCCATCTATCTATTCATCCATCTATCTATTCATCCATCTATCTATCCATATCACATTTACCAACGATATCAGAGCACAATGGATTTTCTATCCGTGGGAGATGGCGAAGAAAGAAATGACTCATGAAATGTATTCCGGGAAATTTTTCATCCAAGAATTCGTTTTTTCATCATCGTTTTTTTTTTTCCTGGTTCTGTTGTTGGCTATAAAAATATACATCTTGCTCTGCCGTCGGCTCGTTTTTCATCAGAAGCCGCTCTTTGTCTTCGCTGCGATGTTTACATTAATGGACATGAAACCCTCAATAGACCCCAGTCATGTCGAAGGCCACGCTCTCTTACTCTCTCTCTCTCTCCCTGTCTCCCTCGGCCTAACCACAAGATCAACCAAGAAGAAAATTCTGTCTCTCACCCGTTAATTCTACTTATGCATGATTAGACTTATTTTCTTAAATGCTGAGACTCTCATTTTAACGGTAGAAGAAAACACAAGGTTTTTTTCTTACGTTTTATATAAATACCAGCATAATTTTATTTTAATTTAAATTGTTCAGTGCTATTTTTGTTACTAGTCATTAGTTTTACTTTTACTTCTTTCTTATTTTTTATAATATTATTATATTATATTCCTTTGCTGTTATATTTTTATTATTTTTAATTTATATTTGTTATTTTTTATTATTTTTTTTTTGCTTTTTATTTTGTATTGTTATTTTTATTGCATTCTACTTTCGTCACATTTTGCTTTGATGTCTCATTTTGTACTCTATATTTTTTTGTTGTCATTGTCTCAATTTCTGTAATGTCTACATTTTTGTTTCATTTTTTTTTTACTCTTTTCTGTTCCTATTCTTATTATTATAATGGTTATTGCTTTTGCTATATGAGCTTCAGTCGAAGCTGATGTCGAAGTTCCTCTAATTACGATGCCGATGAGGCCAGAACTGTATCTTCTGTCAATAGCAAACGGCATTTGTATGCAACAGCAGAGACGATGACACGGAAAGGGAGTGAGGCCAGAGTGAGAAAGAAAGAGAGAAAGAGACTAGGGAATGAGGGTGAGAAAGAGAGAAGGAGAGAGGTCGTGGCAGGTGCCGCCCTGTCGCACCGTCCTCGATGAATCCGCCTCACATTTCGTAATTGAAAACGTTCCAAAGGAAAGCAAACAACAACTGTTGTAACAACAACAACAACAATAACGCCAATAAGCAGAGCAGTATTAACAACAACTGTCATTGCAACAACAACAAATGACAACAACAACAACAACCTTAGTAACAAGAAGCTTTAAACTTCGGAATCAAACACATTTCATTTCAATATTTTTTTTTCTCGCTTTCAACGTACCTCGAATGTCGAAACTTACCTCGAATTTCAAATATCCGAGTGCTTCCAAGAAGTTCATACTCGATTTTTTCCCCTCCTTCTCCCTCTATATATGTCTCTTTCTCACTTACTGTCCCCTTCCCATACTGTCCCATACTCACTCTTGTCCCTCATCTGGCCTTGGGTCTGGCTTCCTCATGTTTTTTTCTATCGAACGATATTTCATGCAATATCAAAGTGAAGTAAACACACGTCGAGTGAGAGAGAGAGAGGGCGAGGGTGGAGAGAGAGAGATAGAAGACGAGTTCCATGAAAAGAACCGGAGAGGAGATTCTCTTCAAAAGGAACATGAAAGTAATCCCCAACTGGTGCCACGCCCACCGTCGGCGTCGTCCCCTGAGCTGCTGTATTAAATACGAAATTATGGGAGAGAGCAAAGGAAAAACCCATAAATGTTTGATGAGAAGTCATCGAAAGAACCAACGGATGGAAGAGGGAGGAAAATAAAGAGAGAGCACGAGAAGAAGGTGGGGATAAAGAAGTGATGACGGAGGGTTTTGGGGGAGGAGAAAAGTGGAGGTGGTGAAGGATGGGGCGAGAGGTGGCGAGACAAACAGAAAGTGCAACTCGATACAAAGAGCTCGAAATTAAAGAAGAGCAACAGACACTCAATCAACATCGCCCTCCCTCTCTCTCTATCTCTACCACTCTGTTTGTCTTTCTACCTCTCTCTCTCTCTATTTGTCTATCTGTCCGCCCCGCCTTGCGATCCATTAGTTACGGCTTATCGAGAAAACTCCGTGGTGGAGGGATGGCGGATTTAATTGCTCGTCACAGCAAATATTAAAATTTTCACAAAGTATCACTCGATGTTGTTGTTGTTTAAAACGATGATGATGAGGATGGCGATGATATTGATGACAGAAATGATGATGATAGTCTTGCGGATAACGATAATAATGACAGCGAAAGGACGAGTTTCTTTCTTTCTCTCTCTGTCTCTCTGGAGAAAGAACCACAGAATAAAAAATCGCAAAAAATGGAAAATTTCAAATTAAAAAAAAAAAAAAAAAACGAAGAGAAATAAGAACCTCATCAAGCTCTCATGCTCGATAAACCCCAACAAAAGCTCAATTAGAATCCGCAATAAAATGCGAAAATTCTTGCGAAAACACATTAAAACGAAAGAAGAAAATTGCGAACAAAGAGGGCAGAAACTATTAAGTGGAATGGAGAGAAATGAGATGAGGAAGTAAAAAGAATGAAATTACTGAAGAAAAATTGGTATGGATTAAGATGCGGGAAAATTATTGAAAAGAGAATAAAAATGAAACAAAAAATCTTAAGAAAAAAAAAACAAAAATTAAATGAGAATTAAAATTGATAATATTAAAAATTAAATGAACCCAGATGATAGCGGAGAATAAAATGGTATTGAACAAAAACAGTAGAAAGAACCACTTCAAGCGTTCACTGTTAGCTGTTTATTTATTGTCTTAGCCGTCTTAGAGATGGTATAGAAAGAAAGAGAACAATGGAACACAATAACGTACAAGAAATCGTCGAAAGAGAATTTTACATAAATTATGAAAAATATAAAAGAAGAGCTTAAAAAAAAAAATTGTTTTTTAGTTCACAGCTTTCTTAGCAAATGTTGTTTTTATTTACAGTAGTTGATATTTTCAATATTGAATATTGAATAAAAATTAAAATTTTTATACAATAAGCAAATTAATATAACCAAAATTAAAACGAGCTCAAAAATCGTACTTTTTTCGCTCGTTTTAATTTTCGTGCTAAATTCAACAGAAAACAAATGTTTAGGACTTAAGAGAGAATTTTAAAGTCGACACGAGGAAGCGCCATGAGGGAGCTCCCACCACTAGTTGGATCTACGCATGGGGAGCGGATGTGGGTGGTAGCATTAAAATTTATTCGCCATTAAGGCGAGCACGCCTTTTCCTCTTCTTGCACCTCTTTCTCCATCTCTGTCTCCACCTTTTCCTCCATTTTTTCCTCCACCTTCTCCGCCGCCCCCCTCAACACACGCCCCCTTGAGGCCGTTGGCGTTGCAACCGCGAAATAAATCATCAATAAAACAACTGATCCCCGCCCCTTTACGCCCCCGATATTTTCTCTCATGAAACACCTTCGAAAACTCCCCCTAAAAAGACAACCTTTGCTAATGTTCTGTCTCTTTTCTTTCTTCCTTCCATTGCAGATACGACGAGATCCTCCGAAAACAGAGTCGAGACTCCGAAGAGAACCGAGCCTCCGAGGAGAGCCGAAGTGAGCCGAGGAGGAATGCACTTCGGGGACCCGACGCCGTCGACGACGTCAACGTGGAGCCGACGACGCTGCTGCACCTTTGCCCGATAGGAGTCGTTGCAGTCGTCAGTGAGAAAGAGAAGCAGGAGGTGTAGAAAGAGAAGCAAGAGGAATAGAACCAAGAGGATAGAAAGAGACGGCAAAAGTAGAGGCAAGTAGAATAAAGCGAGAGCGAAAAAAACAGCGCCAGCCACCGCATAAATTTTCCACAACCGCCGCCGGCGTCAAGGAAAAAGAGAGACAGAGAGAGAGAGAATAGAAAGAGAACTCTTTTATCAGCGAGGAATAAATTTTGAAATTTTATCAACGACAACCGAAGCAGAGGAGCGGAAGGAGAAAAGGAAGAACAAAAACCAAAATAGAGGAAAATCGTAGAAAACAGAAATCGAAGAAAACAAAAATCGTAGAAAACAAAAATCGAAGGAAACGAAAATCGTAGAAAACAAAAATCGAACCGAACTCCTCGAGGACGGAGAACGTAAATAAATCGAAAAACGACAAAAAAAAAGGATACTTCGACAAAATGCTACGATAAACATTTGGTGCGATCGAAAGAAAATGCATGAGAGAAGAAAACACAAATCGAAAAGTGAACTAAAAGCAGTCCACATCGTCGTCGTCGTTGAAGAAGAAGAACAAGAAGTAGAGGAAACGTAAATAAATAGCAAAGTATCGCTGAGATATACAGAAGAGATAAATAGAGAGAAAGAGAAAGGGACAGAGAAAGAGATAGTGATAGAAAGAGATAGCGATAGCAGAGGACACATGTGTGAGCGGTAATAAAATCAACAACATCAATAACATCGTTCACATAAATAACAACAAAAACAACACAAATACAAAAGCAACAACAACAAAAATCAGCAACAATCTCTTAAACGTTGTTCAGCTGCCGTTTAACGACGATTTCATATCGAAAAGATACGCTGTCGATACTTTGCGTATCTGCGAGATACAAACAACAGACCAAACAACAACAACAACTACAACAGCACTATCACCAACAACAACAACAACAACGACAAACACCACACGATCAACAAACAAAATTCTCGCGCTCATCCAAACAAACAACAAAACTGAACGCGATAAATTGTTGGCATTGAGTTTGTGTGTCTTTGTTAGAGAGAGAGAGAGAGAGAGAGAGAGAGAGAGAGAGATAGAGACAGTGATAGAGAAAGACAAGAAGAGAGTAACAGAGAAAGGGATAGAGACATTGTGTTGCTCACATCCATCGGCAACGTCATCATCAGAATCGTCGCCGTCAACGTTGTCGTCATTGTCGTCTTAAACCTTGTCGTCAACGTCATCCTCATTGTTGTCGTCATCGCCTCATCGTCGTCCTCGTCATTGTTTGTTGATTCTGATCGTCCTCTCATCGTCACATCGCACTAGGATGTGCGTCTCTGTCGCTGCCAACGTCGACGTCGCTGTCAACGTCTCTGTCGCCATCGATGCTGCTGCCTAACGTCTAACGATGAAATGTTGTCGGTTCAATTTCAAGAAACAAGAGAAAGAACAGAAACAATAAGGGGAACAATAACAAAAGGAACAAGAGCAACAACAACAAGAGGAATAACAAGTGAAACAACAACAACAAGAAGGACAACAACAGAAAATACAACAAGAGCAACAACCACATTACCAAGTGGAAGAAGACGATCGATTCGATCAACAAAACGATCAACAAGATCAACTAAAGCAACAAAATCGACAACAAGAACAACTATAGCAAGAAAAGCTATAACAGAAACAACAAAGAGTTCAACAAAAACAACAAAAGCAACACCAACAAACCGCAAATATAACCACAGCGACAACACGCTCCATTATCTCTCTAGCCACAAACTGCGCTCTCTCGTTTTCGCTCTCACCGCGACGTTAGCGACGACGTCAGCGTCATCGTCAACGACGTTCGATCGTCGTCAACGCTAGCGACGTCGAAATCGACATCGCCGACGACGACCTCGGCCGCAGTCCGCAGCCGCAATTAGTCGCATTCCGACGCCGACCAGAGCCGCAATCGTCACCGATTGAACGTCCGTGTCGTCATCGACGTCGTCAACTTTGTCGTCATCGGTTGCAATAATACCAAATAACAAGAACAACCAAAACAAAACAATTGTAAACGTCACAACGACAACAACAACAACAATAATCACCAGCACCACCATCGAGGAGGCGGCTCCACCTCCTCCTCCTCCTCACCCGCCTCACCAAACTGATCGACCTGCGTCACCCGCTCCCGCCACCCACCAATGGACCATGTCGTTCCACATCAGGAAGCACAAAAAACCGAAGCCTCCGCCGCCACCGCGTTCGGAAAACGAGCATGGAACGATCAGGAGTTGTTGTTATCAAACGCAACAAGAAGAACAACAAGAGGAACAAGGACAACTACAACAAGGACAACTAAAACAAGGACGATATCAACAACAAGAGGAACAACTACAACAAGGACAAATACAACAAGGACGACTATATCAAGGACAAAAAGAATATCGACGTCAAAATCAACAACATCATCATCGTCGTGGTCGTCATCGTCGTTCCCTCCTGAGCTCATTGTTCAGCATCGTCGCCGTTGTCGTCCTCAGCTTGATGGCGTCCGCCGCAGCCGGCCTCGCTGTGGGCGTCGACACGGCCGGCGCGAACCTCACGGATCTGGGCAGCCCCGGTGTGTATTTAGGTTAATCTAATATTCAAACAGAGTCGCCGCAGGGGTCGTCGACAAAACGAACCACTTGTCTCCTCCATCCACCCTCCTCACCACACCTCACCTCACTTCACCCCAAATTCATCCTGTCACCTCAGCACCTTCTCTTCTCCTAATTTCCTCGTCTCCTCATCACCAAATTCTGCCACAATTTCCGCCCAATTTTGAAACAACCTCCTCCTCTCAACCTCCTCCACCCAATTTCCACCACCTCCCAATCAACCTGGGCTCTGATGTGGACGCCTCCTCCTTCTCGCCCTCTGGCCAAACGTCCTTCCAGAGCCTCGTTGAAGCTCTCTCTTCTCTTCACCCTAGTCCCTTCTTCTCTTCTCTCTAGCTCCTTCTTCTCTTCACTCTAGTTCCTTCTTTTCTCTCCTCTTTCCTCTCTCCTTCACCCCTCTTCCTATTTCCTCACAGCTCCCTCGCCATCCCAAGCATCAATTAACCCAATTTTTGCACCTCGCATTGGCCACGGCGCCTCTTGTTTACGCAACACTTGGTTTTCTGCCAAGTCTCGCAGTCGCACTCAGTCCTGTGCTCAGCTCAGACCATCTCACTCTCCACATCATACCCTCTCTTTCCCTCATCTTTTTCTCTCACATCCTCACTCTCTTCTCCACGGTTTTTCATCCTCTTCTTTTTACTTTTTCTCACGTCTTCATCCTCTTCTCCTCAATTTCTCTCAGTTCCTCTCCTTCTCCTCCTCAGTCATTTCCTCTCACTCTCCTCTTCCCCCTCTCTTCCTCCTCCCCATTTTTTCTCTCTTTCGTTTCAGGTCCCTCGTTGCAGTTGGTTTTTGGTTGGTTTTGGTTTTGAATGGACGAAGGACGTCGTCGTCGCTGGATTCCTGAATTAATTATCGATTTCTATAAATTTTTCAGCCTCGCGAATGATTTGTTTGCGCAGCATTTAATTAACAATTTTTCCAGCTCCCCCCAACGAACCCCCTCCCCCCCTCTTTTCACAATCGCTCTCTTTCAGCTCACATTAATTACATTTCGTTTTTCAGCCTCGAGGTTTTTTAATCCAATTTCAGGCATTCTTTTCAGGGCAAATCGATTTTTTTCAGCAAAAATAACTTTTTTATTTCAGGGAAATTAATTTTTTTTTCAGCAAATTTTATTTTCTTTTCAGTGAAGTTCGATTTTTCCAGCGATGTTCGATTTTTGCAGTAATGTTCCATTTTTTCAGTGAACTTTTTATTTTTATTACTTTTTATATATATTTTTTTTTATTTTACACTAATTAAAATTTTTTTCAGTCAATTTAATTTTTTATTTTCAGTGAAACTTTTCTTTTTCACAACTCAAACTTATTTTTCACCCATATATATTTTTTATTTATAATCAATTTTTCAGCCCTCTTTTTTCAGTCCTCCCCCCACCTCTTTCGCTTTGAAGCTCATTTCGGTGAAGCTTCATTTGCCTTTAATGTTTTTTTTTTTTCATCTCTTACAGTGGAACGAATCGAGATAATTTTCGCCTTGGTTTTCACTGAATTTCATCTTTAATTGCGAAGTTATTTTGGATTTCTTCAGATCGGCGGGGGTCCCTCGACGACCCTCGACTCGGCGGCGGAGAAGGTTTTGAAAGTTTAATTAAAAATTTATTTCAGCTGGAGGCATGGGCATGGTAAGAAGAAGGGGAAGGGGCGAGGTTTTTCAGGTGGCTTTGGAGATGAATCCACCGTGAAGTTTATGGAATGAAGAGGTTGTAACGAGAAGAGTGAGAGGCTGAAGGAGAAAGAGAGACTAAAGGAGAATGAGATCCATTCTGGATGAAGAAACGGCTGCTGTAGGCAAGATCGAAACGAATCCCAAGAGATTCTGAGATTCCCGGAGCAAACGTAGGAAGAATCGGTTACCGGAGCAAACGTTGGATGCTTCGGTTCCCGGAACAACTGGATCCTTCAGCTTTGGAGAGATCTCAACGGAAGAAAGGATGGAAGCAAAGACCAAATTTGTCCACATCCAAAGGAGGAGACTTGAAGGCTCCAGTGGCGGAATTATGATCCATGTGGCTGGATTATATCTTTCATTCAACGAAACCTGTGACGACTTTGGATACGGATCTGGAAGCAAAGATTCCCCGAATCGGATGGAGAACTTCGCGTTGACTGAGCTTTTCTTTGGTTGAGCTTGAGGTAAGTCGGAGAGACAAATTTTGTGAAGGTCAAGGTCTAATGAAATCCACTTCTGTTTTTCAGACACATCAGGAAAGCATTAAAATAGGATTAAGAACCGGAGAGAGAGAGGAATTACCAACCCAAAAGAGAGCAGTTAGAACCAGAGAGAGACAGAGGGAGAGGATTCATAGCCAGAGACAGAGGATTTAGAACCAGAGAAAGAATCTGTTCTGATGACGCTTGGCGCCGATTTTACCCAAGGGAGATGAGAAAAGAGAAATGGACTCAGCAGCTCTGGAACCTCGAGGCGTCGACCTTGACGAAGTATCGCCAAAGGACTCCGGGGCATCCTCTGCATGACCCATCTTCCTCTGTATTCTATATCAAATATTACATATATGTTAAAAAGTTATGAGAAAAGAGAAATGTGTAGAAAATAATGAAAATAAATAAAAAATACTGTATCAAAAGTTATAAAAGTGAAAAATCCAATTATTTCAAAATGCAAACTAAAGTCCACTCGACAACAACCGAGGGCGATGAGAAGGAGAGAGGGGGAGGGAGAGAGAGAGAGAAGGGGAGAGGGAGTGAGGGAGAGGAAAGAGAGGGTGATGGAGAGAAAAAGAGAGAGAGAGAGAGAGAGAAAAGAGGGATCCGCAAAGCAATCGCAGTTTGAAAAGCACTTCAATTGCAGCGGACGAGCACCTGTTGTGTCTCCCTCCTATTCTATCTCTCTCTCACTCTTACTCTCTCTCACTCTTACTCACTCGTTTTCTCCCTGTTTTTCATTCATTCCCCCCTCTCACTCCCTCACTCTGCCCTTTGTTTGTCGTAATTATTAAAACTTTATTTTTCGCCAGTTGTTTCTCTCGCTGTTTTTGTCGTTTATTTGACTGCGGGGAATCAGAGATAGAGAGAGATAGAGAGTGAGGGAGAGAGGTAGAGTGAGGGAGGGAGACCAGAAGAGACACGAAGATAGAGAGAGACCAAAGAGAGAAAGGAAGATAGAGAGACCAGAGCGAGGGTGCAAGAGATGGAGAAAAACTAGAGTGATGGAGTGAGATAGAAAAAGACCAGTGAGTGAGCTGAGAGAGAAACAAAAGTGAGACTAACTGAAAGAGACAGAACGATAGAGTACAGAATTAAGTTTGTTTAATCTATTGTTTTTGTTTTCAATTCACTGCTGCTGCTTTTGCTGTTGCTGTGACGACGTCAGCAGGAAAAACTTGTTGCAGCCGGCGGCCACTCGTCGTCGACGTCGACTACGAGAGTCCAGAGTCGGACGCATGCTGCCCCGATGTCTATCGCTGTCTCCCTTTTTCACGCCACTTCCCCTCTCTTTCTTTCTCTCTTGGTCACTCACTTTATCCCTCTCTTGGTGCACTTCATTCTCTATCTACCAATTTATCTCACTCTCCATCTCTTGGTCTCCATCTCTCGCTCTCCATCTCTCACTCTTCATTTCTCCCTCTCTACCTCTTTTTCTCTCGACTCCTCTATCTCTAAACCCCTTTCTCACACTCATCTCTATCTCTCTCTCTCTCTCCACCTCTTCCCCTCATTCTCTCTCTCTCTCTCTCGGTACCTTTCCCACTTTTTCTCTTTCAGCTCGCGGCTCATTCCAGGCGAATGACTCATTACAACTAATTTGCACTGCAGCAATTTGACTTGACGTCCTTCATTCAGTCGCCTCGAAACTCGGCCCCCCTCTTCTCCTCTCTCCTTCTCCCCTCTCCACTCTTTTTCACCCCCTTTGGGCCATCGTTGGTTTCTCGTTTCATTCGCTGCCGCCGGCTGCTGCTGCGGCCACCGCCGCAAGCGAAGGCGCCGAAGGGACGCGATTTTTAATGTCAGAGAGTCCGAGGACTCGACTCGACTCAATCTGCTTTCGCTGGGGTTTCGACTGACGACAGTTGTATCGTTTCTCGTTGTTGTTGTTGGTGTTGTTCTTGTTGTTGTTTTTATTATGGTTGTTCTTGTTGTTGTTATTATGGTTGCTGTTCTTGTTGCTATGATGTTGTTCATTTTGTTGTTATGCAGTTATTTTTCTTTTATTTTGTTGCTATGGTATTGTTATTGTTGTTGTTGTTGTATTTCGCTTATCCACCGCATTTTGCTGGCCGGTGGTTTAATTTTGTTTTTGTTTAGTATAAACGTTGTCGTAACAGTTGTTGTTGTATATGTTGTTGTTGTTATTGTTGCTGTTGTTATTATTGTTTTGGTTGCAGTTGTTGCTTTGATCTTGTTGTTGTTATTGTTCCTGTCGGTATTTTAAATGAGATTTCGAGATTCATCCGTTTACATCTCTCTCTCTCTCTCTCTCTCTCTCTCTCACTTTCTCCCTCTTTCTCCTGCCTAGTCATTTCATTCTGTTGTTGTTGCAAGGTGATTTGGTTCTTGTTGTTGTTATTCGTTATTGTTGTGCTTGTTGTTGTTGTTTGTAGTGGTTTTTTTCCCTCTGTTGTTGCTATTCATAGTTGTTATTATCCCTTTGTTGCTGTTGTTTTTGAAAACCTTTTGGTTGTTGTTGTTTTTTTGTTGTTGTGTTTTTTTTTTTGCTATCCTTTCTTGTTATTGCTACTAAGTGGCATCATCCCGAGCTCAGCGTTAAAGCGTCGAACTGAAGTTATTTCCTCAAAGCCCATTCCACAATCTCTCCTTCTCTCTCTTCTTCTTCTTCATCACTCTCTCTCCTTTTCTGCATCTCTCTCTCTTCTTCTTCTTCATCACTCTCTCTCCTTTTCTGCATCTCTCTCTCTTCTTCTTCTTCATCACTTTCTCTCCCTTTCTACCACTCTCTCCTTCTCTCTCCACATCTTCTCCTCTTTCCTCTATTCTTCTCCTCCATTTCTTTCTTTCGCTATTGCCTCCCTCCCCATGGACTCCACCGGTGCGAAAGTGAGAAAGAAATCTCTCTTTCCTTCTTTTCTCTTCCCATCTTTTTTCGCGGCCACTTTGGCGAACAGAAGGAAGAAAAAAACAAAGAATTATTTCCTCCCATGGTGTGTCCAGGGCTCACTCGTGTCCATTCGCAGCAAGGTGCGAAGGCGAAGGAGTTGCGCTGGGGGAGGGAGGGAGCAGAGGGCGGTGTCAGTGGGGGGGGGCGTGTCATGAAATGAAGACCCCCATGGATTCAACAGAGGCCTTTAGAGGGAGGAAAGAGAGACAGCGGGAGAGAGGGAGGGTGGTAGAGAGAGAGAGAGAGAGGGTGATAGAAAGGGAGGGATGGAAGACGAGCTCGACTCTCGTCATGTGGAAGAAAAGGCTTTGATTCGACTCGGGTATCGCATCGCGCTTGGATGATGAATCCTTCATTGTGGTGGTGGTGTTGTTGTAGTTATTTTTGTTGTTATTATTTTTTGTTGTTGTTGTTTTTATTGTTTTTGTTATGTTTCATTTTGTTCTTGTTGGTATTAGATATTGTTGTTGTTCTTGTGAAGAGTTTTGTTATTGTTAGTTAGTGTTTTATTGTAGTTGGTCATCTTGTTGTTGTTGCAGTTGGTCACCTACTTGTTGTTGTTATTGTAGTTAGTCATCTTGTTGTTGTTGTAGTGGCCATGTACTTGTTGTTCTTGTAGTTAGCTTTTTGTTCCCGCTTCCTTTCCCTGTTGTTTTCATTTAATCTCCAACAGGCGAGCAAAACAACGAAAAAGCGACACGCGGTCTCCTGCACTCACTGACTTCGCTCTCTCACTCTTTCCCACTGTCTCTCTCTCTCTCTCTCGTTCATTATCTATACCTTTCTCTCTTTACCTTTCTTTTTCTACCTTTATCTCTACCTTTCTCACACTCTCATATTGTCTCAACCTCTTTCTACCACTTTCTACCACTCCTTGCCTGTCCCTTTCCTTCCCTCTGTCTCTCTCCTCCCGTATATCTCCCTGTCTCACCCCCACCCCCTCATTGTGCGAAAGGATGCCAAGGACTTGTTGCTCATTAGGGACGGAAGGACGAACGAATGAACGGTGAACCAACGGCTGGTTGGTTGGTTGGCTGGCAGGAAGCCTTTAATTAAAAGCACCGCGGCGTCACGGCCGCACCGGAAGGATGATGAGTACATGGACAACGGACGGACGGACAGAGAGAGAGAGAGAGAGGGTGACGGACAGAGAGAGAGAGAGCGAGGGTGACTGACAGAGAGAGAGAGAGAGAGGACAGACATTGGGGAGGTGAGGATTGAGGCTTCATAGTGACCGACTTCACCTCCTCCTCATCCTTCTCTTCCTCCTCTCATCCCTCGCGCCTCACGTGCACCGGTTGCAGGCTCCGACAACGAACGCCGACAGCTGCAATTAATTCAAGCCCTCGAATCCACCAAACGACCGTCCGTCCGTCCGTCCGTCTGTTCGTCCGTCCGTTTGTCCCTGGGAACCTTCGAGGCTGCTTTTGTCGGTCTGTCGTTCGTCCTTCTTCCATCCATCCCTCTGTCCCTCAGTCTCTCGTCCTTCACCTCTCGTCCTTCGTTTGCTATTTCTCTCTCTCTCGTCCTCTTTCACCCCTCCTCCTCCTCCTCCTTCACCCCTCGTCCCCTTAGTCCCCACTCATCGTCTCTCTCTCTCTCTCTCTCTGATGTCGTGCTCTAGATTTTGCTTTAATTACGGATGATCGGCCGTCGGATGCGAGCGATTAGAGTGCGAGAGGCCGGCGATTGGAGTCGTTTTAAATATTCATTGCAATTATAATCACGAGTGAAATTCCATGCCTTCGCCTCGCCTTCGCTATCTCACTCTGACTCGTATCACTATCTCTTTTACACTCGCTGTCATTTTCCTTCTGTCTCTATTTACTTCAGTCTCATGGTCACTCACTCTCTCTCTCTCTCTCTCTCTCACTCATTACTAACTACTAATCTCTTCTCTCTCTTCGCCACTCGCGTGTCAACTTCGTTCTCTCTTCTATTCCATCTCTTATTCCCATCCCTTTCTATCTCTTATCCGATCTCAAAGGGGAATTTGTTACTGAAATGTTGTTGTTACTAAATTTTTGTTGTTACTAAATTATTTTTGCTACTAAATTGTTGTTGTTACTAAATTCTTATTCTTGTCTATGAAGACTTCGCCATATGTGTCTAAAATGCAAATCTCCAAAATGAAATTCTCTACAAAAATATTTCTTGAAACTAATTCATAGCAAATTTTCGGTTCTACAAAAAAATCTCCAATTATGTTAATTTTTAAATTGCAGAAAAAAAAAATCTCCAAACCGACTTCAAAACTCTCCAAACCAACTTCAAAACTCTCCAAAGCCCCTTCAAAATATGTGAAACGATCTCAATTGCAATTTTTTAAATTCTACACAAATATTCCCATTGACCCACAAAAACTCTACATTAAATCTCTACACAAACTAATCTGTAAATCCTTTTCTAAATCTATAAATTTCTAATTCTTATCTTCAAAAAAGATATCCTAAAATTTATCAAATGGGTTTTTCTACAAAGTTTACAACCAGACAAAAACGAATAATATTCTCCAAATTCTACATCCGACAAATTCGGCCAATTTTCTCCATATCGTCCTCTCTCCAAACTCTCCGCATCGAGCAATAATTGTTCGATCAAAACAATAATCTTCACCAAAAACCCTAGAGTTTCAACACAATCCTCTTTTCGTCCCTCTCTCTTTGATGTTTCATTTTCTCCCTCACTCTCTCTCACTCTGATGTTTCATCTTCTCCTCCCTCTCTCTCTCTCTCTCTCTGTTGCTGATTCATCCTCCATCTCACTCTGCTGCTGTTTCATCTTCCATCCCTTTCTCCTCTCTCCCACTCTCTCCCCACCACTCGAAGTCTCGTCCCCAATGAAATGATTTCGATTCAGAACGAGAGAAAACTCTCCATGGTTTCCAGAGGTCAAATAGGACAATACAATTGTGGAGGTTTGAAGAGCGTCATCACGATTTCCATCTCACTCACACTCGCTATCTCTCTCTCGCACTCTCTCTCTCCGTATCTCGCTACCTCTCGCTTTGTCTCACATTTGTGTTCTCTATTTCAATTGTTTGTAGAAGCGGAGAGTGGGAGTCAAGTGTGTGTGTGAGTGTTTGTGTGGGTGTGTGAGAGTTTGTGTGGGTGTGTTTGAGTGTTTGTATGTGTGTGTGTGTGTGTGTGGTCGTTGTAGACTTTTTGCGATTGCAATGGAAATCAAATTAAATCCAGGACATCCTCCACGCTCTATCTCTCACTTGCTCCCTCTCACTCTCTCCCTCACTCTCTCCCTCACTCTCTCCCTCTCTCTCTCTCTCTCCCTTTCTCTCTCCATCCCAAACAAAGCCTTTCTGCCACTCAACATTCGTTCTGAATGCTTTTCCATGTGTTGATTATCTCTCGATCCCCCTCTCTGTCTCTATCTCTCTCCCTCTTTCCATCCCTCCCTCCCTCTCTCTGTCTCACTCACTCTACCCCCTCCTTTTCTCTCTCGCCCCGCTCTGATTGCAAAATGAAAGCTAAAACTTTTCCCATTGTTTGTCCTCAGCCGCCGTCCCCGACCTCGAATCCCAACAAACCAAATTCTCCACACCACGCCCACCTCCACGCCTCCCTCCCTCGGGTCCACGGTCCCTGGTCTCCAAGCCGCGGATGGTTGCAACTTTTTGTTTAATTGTTTTATTAACAGTTTCATGAGTCAACCTTACAAACGAAAACCTTACCCTCATCCACCTCAACGTCCTCTTAGCAAAAACAATAACATGAACTGCTTTAGGGCCATGAGCATCCCGATTATTGTAGCCAGTGAGAGACAGAGAGAAAGAGAGAGGAGGAGGGAGAGATGGAGATAGAGAAAGGGAGGGGAGAGAATGAAAGGCAGATCGAGTAAGAGTAAGAGAGGGATGAAGAGGTCGAGGGAACGATTGAAATTCACCAGTGAAAATGAGGTCAACCTCGGCGTTGGCGGCCGTTTGGTCACAAAGGGTGGCAACACATGATGGGAGAGCTAGAGGGAGAAAGGAAGAAGAATTGAGAAGGAGGGAGACAAAGGATGGAGAAGGGGAGAAAGAGGCAGAGAGATAGAGAAAGAGACAGTAATAGAAGGAGTGAGATTGGGAGGGAGTGAAAAGCCGATAGAGTGAGAGAGAGATGTTAGCGTATGTGATCATCGGCGCCAGCGAGAATGAGCCGAGAGCACTTGAGATGGAGGCAATAAATGTTTGAAACATCCTCCTTCACACTGGAGACGCGAAGGAAGGGAGGTGAAGGAGTGAAGGAGAAGGAGTGAAGGACTGAAGGAGGAGAAGTGAAGGAGAAGGAGTGAAGGAGAAGGAGTGAAGGAGAAGGAGTGAAGGAGAAGGAGTGAAGGAGAAGGAGTGAAGGAGACGGAGTGAAGGAGAAGGAGTGAAAAAAGGGTGGCCAACGGAAGGTTGGGGAAGGTCCCGAGTGGCCGCTGAAGGGACGATGGAATGGAGAGAATGGAGATGGTGAATAGAAAGAAGAGGGAGGTGGTGAATAGAACGATGGGGAGAGGGGATGGTGTAGAGAGAGAGAGAGAGGGAGAGTGTTTGAAACGACGAGGGTCGACGGTCGGTCGGTTGGTTCTTGGACTTGGCGTCTCCAGCATCGTAAATGAATTTTTTATGTTTGTGTCATTCGCGACAAAAGGGACGAAGGCGATGAGGTCGAGAGGGAGAAGCTGATGTGGAGTCGAAGGGAGAGTGGAGAGAATTGTGGAGAGTAAAGTGAAGAGTGTGGGGAGGAGAAGATTGTGGAGAGAAGAGTGAGAGACGAAGGACTCGGTTGTCGTCGCCTTCTCGAGAGAGACGTCGGTCGTTGGTCGCCTCCTGGAAGAGGTTTGGATGTCAATTGTTTTAAGCTTGTCGTCCTTTGTTGGTGATGTTATTCCTGTTGTTGTTGTTTTTCTTGTTGTTGTTGTTGTTGTTGTTTTATTATTGTTGTTGTTGACCTCTTCTTCTTGTTGCTGTATTTGTTGTTACTCTTTTTCTTGTTATTATTCGTCTTCTTCCTGACGTTGTTTTTGTTCTTATTGTTGTCATCGTCATTGAGTTTTTCATGATGCTGACATTGGGTGTTGTAGATGTTTTTATAGTTGCTATTGTTATTGTTATAGTTTTTGTTGTAATTGTTGTAGTTGTTTTTGTTGTTGTTACAGTTGTTGTTAATGTTATTGTTATTATATCTATTGTTTTTTCCTTTTTTTTCAAGCATTTATTTTTGATTTTATTTCATTTTAAAAACACGAGAAATATTTTGTTTTTTGATAGTTTTTTGGATTTATTGTTATTGTTTTCAGATGTTGTTGTTTAGATGTCGTTGTTGTTTTTATAGTTGTGTAAAATGTTGTTGTTGTTATTTTCAATGTCGTTGTTTTTCCATGATGTTGTTTTAAAATGTTTTTCTTTTATATTTCACTGTTTTTAGATTTTGCTGTTTTTATATTTTGTTGCTGTTATTTTACATGTTGTTGTTGTTATTTTATATATTGTTGTTGTTATTTTGCATCTTCTTGTTGTTATTTTACAAATTTTTGTTGTTCTTTTACATGTTATTGCTATTTTATAACATATTACTGTTGTTTTATTATTTGCTCAATGTTTTATACGTTATTATTGTTGTTGATTTTATTTATTGCAGTTTGCTGTTCTATTGTTATTGTTTATGTTGTTGTTCTTGTTGTTGTCTTTGTTGTTGTCTTTGTTGTCAAATTTCTTTATTGTTGTTGTCAATGCTCTTTGTAAGAGCAAGTTTGCAACATGTTTTTGACAGATTAATTTGTTAACTTTTTTCCCAACAAACACAACAAAGAATTGTGTGGCATTAGACAGAAAGAGAGAGAAGTAAGGAGAGAGAGAGAGAAGGAAGGAGTGTTCGGACGAGAGACAAATATGGAGACAATGAGCTATAGAGAGAACAAGAGAGACGGAGAGACAAAGAGGGAGAAAGGGAGAGAGAGAGAGCGAGAGTGAAAGAGTGAGAGGAGTGATAATGATAATGTCCATTGAAGATGAACTTTTGTTCAGATTATTTTGCTTAAATTCTTTTGTTTCAAATTTTTTTCATCTCTTCTTTTTTTTTCTTCTATTAACTTTTTCTTTCTTTTCTTCTTTCTTTTCTTTGCTTTAAGAAAAGAATTTCCTTTTTCATCTCTTTTGTTTTATTTTATTCTCATTTTTATATTTTTTACATTAAAGGATGAAGAGATTTTTCAACAGACAGAGAGAGAGATATAGAGATATGTAGATGAACAGAGAGAGAAACAGAGTGGAACATTGAAAGAGAGAGAAGGAGGGAGGGTGTGACAGAGATAGAGAGAGCGTGTTGTTGAAATTTCCTCGAGGGCATCGAATTTTGCGCCACAACATGCAAATGAAGGTCACGCTGTGGACCCGTGGCTCAAACGAAGGGGATTTTCCAATAAAAGAGCGGTTTCTCTGAATTTCTTTCCCTCCCCATCATCCTTATTCTTATTTTTATGTACCCCACTATACTCCACCAATTTTTTATTTCCTTCACATTCTTCACGCATTTTTTTGGCATCTGACCGTTTTTGTAGAGCACGTCTTCGTCATTTTCCGTTTCTTTTTTCCTTTCATCTCATTTTTATCCTTTTTATTTTTTTTTCATACGTATATTTTTCAACTAAATGTTTTCCTTTTTTTCCCATATTATTTTTTTACTAATAATTTTTCATCTCAATTTCTGCTTTTATTTATGTTTCTTTTTTATAGCATTTTTTATTGAACTCATTTTTTTAATACAATATTTTTTCATTTTAGTTTTTTCCAACTCAATTTCACTATATCTTGTAAAATAAAAGATAGAAACCTTTACTTTTTTTTCATCTCAATTTCTGTTTTTGATTTTTTATCTCAATTTTTATTCAACTCAATTTTTTCAAATTAAATTTTTTCATATAAATTTTTTTTATCTTATATCAAAATTTGTATTTTTTCTAAATTTTTGAATTTTTTTTTCATATTCATTTTTTATTTCAAATTTATTTTCATATAATTTCTTATGTTTTATTTAAATTATATTTTCCATCTTCTTTTTTCCCATTTTTTTCTCTAATTCATGAATTTTTAACTTATTTTTTGGTTATTTCTCATCTCATCCTTCACTTATTCTGACCATTATTATATTTTAACTTTTAGACTTCTTAACTCATATGTTTTCCTCTTCGGACATCTTTCTCCTTCTTCCCTTTCCCTTGTCATGACTCATCTTCTCACACTTTGTTCTCTTTTTTTGGCTAGTCTTCTCTCCCTTTCTCATCATGTTTTGTTTTCTCTCCCTTTCTCCGCTCTGCATGTCTCGTCTTCTCTCCTTGTTGTTCACGCATCGCCCACTCGTCCTGCATACGTTGAATTCCAAACGCCTGACGCCTCGTCTCAATGGGAGGATGTTAACAACAATGTGGATGATGATGAAGAACATGATGTTGTTGAGGACAATCAAGATGATGATTAAGACTTCAATGTTGAAGACTTCAATGAAGAGTCGATGATGAAGATGTCGATGATGATTTCGTCGAAGCCACACGGCGCCACCCAGGACGGCGTCATCGATCCCACGATCCTCAGATGCAGAACGGGAAAAGCCATCAAGAGAAGAAGAAAGCGAGTGAGATGACGATGAACGAGAGTAAAAGAGAGAGACAGAACTGAAAATGGATGAGAGAAGAAGTGAGGGAGAGAGAAATAGAGGGGGAGATTCGCTAATGATGCGGGAGAACAAGGATTCAATGAATTTGAGGGCATCGAGCGGAGATTTCGCGTACTCGAGGTCGAGGCGATGATGCTGAAATGGGAGACGAGGGTGTGATGATGAAAGAGAAAGAAAGGTGTGGAGAGGAAGGGTTGAGGGAAATAGAGGACGAGATGAGAGGGAGAGGAAGGAATGAAAGAATGAGATAAAAGAATGAGTAAGAGGAATGAAGTGAGGTAAGAGAACGAGATGAGAGAATTTTTTTTTTTTTTTTTGTAAATATTCTTTTATTTGCAATCTATTTAAATAATAATAAGCAAATTTGATTACATAAATTTAACAGAGTTATTTTGAACTTCATTAAGTCCAAAAATACAATGAACATATTTAAATGAACATTAACAACAACTTAAATATAAAATAATAACAAACTTAAAATAGCTATATGTACATACTTATTATCTAAATGGTAAATCTAGTGTATGGTATCTTTTAAGTCTTTTAATTTCATTAGTATCATCAAGAAGTCTTATAGCTAGAGTATTGGTGTGATTACTAAGTCTAATAAGGTATCTTGTAAGAGATGAGAGAATGAGTTGAGAGCATGAAATGAGTGAATGAGAGTGATTGTGATGAAGGATGGTGAAAGAGAACGGGAGGAGATGAGCAAATGAGAGATGATTTCGAAATGGGAATGAGGGGTTGGGGTTGGGGTTGGATGAGAAATTGTGGCCGCGAACCGAACAACGAACTCATTAACGGAATAATTATGCAATGAGTGGATGCACTTTTTTTTTTCACCCAGCCCACTTTTTTCACCACTCCCTTCACTTTTTTCAACTCCCTTCACCTTCCATCGTCTTTTTTAACCTATCCTTCTTTTTCTCCACTTTTTCGATTTTCACCTTTATTCCACCGTTTTTCACCACTCCTTCTTTTTTCACCTCATCAGCTTTTTTCGCCTCAACCCCCTACCAACACTATCATCATCATCATCGATGGCGACAGAGCGTCGTCGTCAGGGTCGTCAACGTCGTTGTCGTCATCGTCGATGTCGTCAGCATCATTATTGCATCGTTGTTGATGTTTTCAATGTTGTTGCAGTTAATGTTGTTGCTGTTCATGTTGTTGCTGTTCATGTTGTTGCTGTTCATGTTGTTGCTGTTCATGTTGTTGCTGTTCATGTTGTTGCTGTTCATGTTGCTGCTGTTCATGTTGATGTTGTTGCTCTGCTCTTCTTGTTGTCGTTTTTGTTGCTGCAACTGCCGCTGGATGCGGGGGGTTTTTTATGCTGATTGAAGATGACAGCGTCAACGACATGCGAGCGGTTGCAGCGTCCATCAGTGGTGGTAGCAAAAACAACAACAACAACCACAATAACAACAACAACCACAATAACAACAACAATAACAACAAAAAACAAAGGTGAGGCAAAAATAAAAAATTTAAAAATAAAACATATAATATCAATGGTAATAATAACAACATCATCATCGATAGCAACAACAACATTGTTGGCAATAACAAAAACAACATTATCGCCGATTATAACAACAATGTTATTGGTGATAATAACAACAATATTATTGTTGATAGCAACAACAATATTATTGTTAATATTAACAAGAACAACATTATCGATAAAAAGAACAACAACATAAGAAGATTATGGACAACAACAAGATGAAGAACTCATCCAACCAGAATATTTCATCAACAACAACAAAAGGAAGAATTTCAACAACAACAAAAACAAAAAGAATCATTGAATCAACAACAACAAAAATAATCTTTTAAATAACAGAAACAACAAAAAATAATCTTTTAAATTACAACAACCACAACGATATGAAGAATATTTCCAAAAGCAACAACAAGAAGAGATTTCAACACAACAACCACAGGAACAATTTCAACATCAAGAACAAAAAAGAATATTTTCATCAAAACCAAAAACATTAACAACAAGAAGAACATTTTCAACAACAACAACAACAAGATGAGCATAATCAACATCATTCACAAGAACAAGAACAATAACAACAACATCATGTGCAACATCAACCAACTGCAATAACAACTAAAGCGGCAACAAATGAATGATAACAAAAAATACAAGAACAAAAACATAGCAAAAATAACAAAAAATACAAAAAAGCAACAAGAACAACAATGATCAACACGGCAAGTAGAAGTAGAAGAAGAGGAAGAACACAACACGAATGATGGCAGCTGAACGTCGGACAAGCCATTAGCTGCCCAACAAATGGGAAGCAGCGGCGACATGTCGTGGACCACAAGCGACGCGTCATCTTCGATGGTTCGGGGGAGCGAGGGAGGGAGGGGTTGAGGAGTGAAAAGGAGGGGCGAGGAGAGAGAAGGAGGGGAAGAAGAGGGAAGGACGAAGAGGAATTTGGGGGGAAGTTGTGCATGTGTGTGTGTGTTTGATGGAGCAAACGTGGGCAGCAGGTGAGTGGATCACAGAGAGAATTAACAATGAAAAAAAAAAATAGTATATACTTAACACTAGACTGACTGCAACTTAGTATTGAACAAAAACAACAGTCAAAATGACTTCCTTGGCCAATCTAGTGTTAATAACATACACCAGAAGGAATGAATTTTCCAGTGAGAAAAACCAAAATCAAGGAGGGTGAATGATGGAGGTGGGAAAGACAGGGAGAGAGAGAGTGAGGAATGGAAATGGGGAGAGTAGGCAAACAATTGAAGAGAGTTAGGAAGGAAAATGAGAAGAGTGTAAATGAAAATGGAGGAAGGGAAGTGAAAAAATAGTGAATTAAAAAGTAGTGAAGTGAAAAATTGTGACGTGAAAAAATAGTGTAGTGAAAAAAGTGAAGTGAAAAAATAGTGGAGTGAAAAAAGTGAAAAGAAAATATACTAACGTGAACATATAGACAAGTAAAAAAACTTGTATAAAAAAAGGTGAAACGAAGATATAGTGAAGTGAAAAATAGTGAATTGAAAAAATAATGAAGTGAATATATAGTGAAGTGAAAAAAGTGAAGTGAAAAAATAGTGGAGTGAAAAAAGTGAAAAGAAAATTTACTAAAGTGAAAAAAATATATTTTATTTTTAATATTCTTTTATTTGCTATCTATGTATAAAATAATAAGCAAATTTGATGAATAAAAAAAAATTATAATGAAGTGAAAAAAAATTTAAGTGACAAAATTGAAGTGAAAATAGTGCAATGAAACAAGGTGAATTCAATTAAATAGTGAATTGCAAAAAAGTGAAGTGAAATAGAGTGAAATGAGGAGAAGTTAAGAAGACGAGATCATAGGGTTATGAGGGCGATGACATTGAGAAAGAGACAGAAATCAGGGGAAAAATTGCACGAAGTGGAGATAAGACTGATGAGACAGAGACAAGAGAAGCAGACGAGGTAGTTGGTAGGGGAGAGAGGGGCAGAGAGAAAAGAAAGGGAGGGAGGTAGAGAGGTAGATAGGCGAAGACAATGAGAGATAGGGGAGAATGTGAATTCGATTCGCAAATGGGAATGAATTAAATTGCAGTCGAGCATTAAATGCGACGTAAAAGCAAGATTCCAACGTATTTAAGCAAAAGGAGACAGAGAGATGGAGGAAGAGGCAGGAGTGAACGAAACAGTGACTGCGATGGAAATATGAGGATGAAGAGAGAGAGTGAAAGAGGGGGGGGGGGGGGGGGGGGGTACAGCGAGAGAAATTTGCAGCAAACAAAGAAAGCGAATTGGGTCAAAGATCAAGAGAACGAATGAACGAAAGAACAGCATGACAATGATGGGGGAAGGAGAGGAAGGGGCGGCGAGAGGAAGAAAGGGAGGGAGAGAAAAAGAGGGGAGAAAAAAGGCAGGCAGACGATAGGAAAGAAAGGAAGGAAGGAAGGGAGGACGGAGAGTGGAATGAAAGGGAGAGCAATGGAAGGATGAGGATGGAATTAAGAGGATAGTAAGACAAACACGTAAAGAGAGAGAGAGAGAGAGAGAAGGGCATGAAGAGCAAGGCAAGGCGATGTGGAAGGAGGGAAGTGGAATCAACAAAGTAATGAAATAATCATCAACAGCAGCAGCAGCAGCAAAAGCAGCAGCAGAAGTAACAGCAGCAGAAGGAGAAGCAGAAGAAATAACTGCTGCAACAACGAGAGAACGAACGACTGAAGGACGACGTGAGCAAGTGAGCAAAAGAAGGAAGAAAAAAAAGGACAGAGACAAGAGGACAGAGAGGGAAAGAGACTGAGAGGGAGTGAGCGAGAGAGAAAGAAACAGAGAGTGAGAGAGAAAGAAACAGAGAGTGAGAGAGAAAGAAACAGAGAGTGAGAGATAAAGAAACAGAGAGTGAGTGAGACAGAGCGAACAAAGCGACGGCCCTCGAATCCTCTGGAGCCGCGGCAATCGCTGGCGGAGCTGAGGCTGAGGCTAAGCGGCTTACGAAGCAAACAAACCCCAGCTCCCGAGACGAGGATCCGAAGCAAGGCGACGGAGGACGAAGAGGACGACGTGTGCAAAGGGGGCGGGAGGCGTGGATCTCATCCGTGAAAGAGAGAGAGAGAGAGAGGGAGGGGGAGGATGAAGTCGCTAAGTGGCGGCAGCGAAGATTAAAAAGAAAACGAAACCAGAATCAAAAATGGAAGGAACAAAAAAACTTAATCATAATTCAAAAGCGATGAGGAAAACGATGGGAGATGGAAAAATGCAGAGAAAGGGGAAGAGATAGAGAGAGTGGTAAAGATATGGAGAGAGAGTGAGAGAGAGACAGAGCGAGGAGAAGGAAAAGGTGAAGAAGGAAGGTGAAGGGAGATGGTGAGAAATATGGAGAGAAACGGAGCAAGAGAGAGAAATAAATGTAGGAACAGAGTGAGAGTGAAAGCGAGAGAGAGGGTAAGATAGAGAAGGAATGAGACAGAAATGTGTGAATTCGGAGAAGTCGTGGAGTTGAATAGAAAAAGTCATTCAGGAGAATGCAGGAGGGTGGATAAAGTGAAGAGAGATGGACCAAGGAGAGGAAAAGAAGTAGGAGGAAAAAATTTGAAGAAAAAAAGTAGAGGGAAAAAGCTTTAACTTGTTCTCTCTCCCCCTTTCATTCGCTGTCTCACTTTTTTATCTTGACGTCTCTGAACTTTAAGCTAACCTACTTTTGTTTCTGATCCTTCTCCATTGTGACCCTTCTCACCCTTTGTTTTTTTTTTCTTTCGTTTTTTTTTTATTTTCTTTGGTTTTTTTTTATTTTCTTTAAATCAATTTTTTTTTCATTTTTTTTGGTCCGTTTTTTTCTCTATTTTTCGGTTTTTATTTTTTCTTTTTTTGTTATTTTTCGAATGCAATCGCTAATGAAATCGCTTGAGTTCAAAATAAAAAAAAATACCAAAAGGAAGCACACACAAACACACCAACACACATATGTATACAACTAGAGCAACTGCATCAAGCACAACATTATAACACGAACAACAACAGTAGGAACAATAACAACAACAATTAGAACAACAACAATCAACAACGAACGAGATCGTTAGAAAATCCGAACACAAACAAAACACTTGACCATTCGTCGGATTTATTCGTCGCTAATTGCTTCCTGCGCCTGTCCTTCGTCGATAAGACGACGACGACGTCGACGAGGGTCAGAGTGCATTAGTTGCAGGCGCTGATAAAACCATCTCTC
Organism: Coelopa frigida; assembly: GCA_017309665.1. Lineage (NCBI taxonomy): Eukaryota > Metazoa > Arthropoda > Insecta > Diptera > Coelopidae > Coelopa > Coelopa frigida. The sequence continues at coordinate 8,044,252 of CM029565.1, read as the reverse complement.
TTCCTCTCTTTCACTCTCTCTCCTTCTTTATCGCTCTCTTTCTCAATCCCTCTCTCATGCTCTATATTTCTCTGCACATAGTTTTCTTCTTATCAACTACTTCTTTGCTCTGGGTCATTCCCTAATTCATTTTCGATTTCATTCCCTACCTCCCTCTCTAACCTTCTTTCCCTTTCTCACTTTCCCTCCCTCTTTTGGCCTTTCTTCCCTTCTCTTCCTCACTCATCTTATCCTCTCGTTTATTCTCGTGGTTTTCTCAATTTCCTATTTTCCTACTTTCCTATTTCTCTCCGATCGTTACAAACTACACACAGAGATAGATTGTGAACTGACCCACACATACAATCAAAACACACCCTTTCACCCTCACACACACACACCCTTTCACCCTCTCACACGCACTCACCCTATCACACAAAAACCCAGGCCGACATCCCACATCACCGCTCGTCGTGATAACGATTAACGTTCGGCACCGGCTCCTGGATTCGGCTTCGGGTTCGTGTTCCTAATCGGGTTCGTGTCTGTCTTCGGGTTCTGTTTCTGGAGCCGCGGTCAAAGACCTGACCATCGTCCATTCGTCGAAATCGTCAGACGTCGTCGTCGTCTTCGTCACAATCGACACCGTTGCCGACATCGTTGGTGTCGACATCGTTGTCGTCAGCGTTGGTGTCGACTTCGTTGTCGCCACAATCGCTATCGTTGTCGTCGTCCAGCTATCATCCATCCATCCATCCATCGCCTGAGTCATCGTCATCATCGCCATCGTTCGCATCTGTTTGAGTTCCATTTCCATTAAAATTGTTCAATATTTACCTAAGTTATCATTATTTCAATTCGTATTTATTTTCCTTTCCGATGTCGTCGTTAAATTTTCCACTCCCTACTTCGACTCCTCCTTCTTTCGACTCCCCTTCCTACTCCACTTCTCCTTCTTCCTACTCCTCTTCTCATACCTCTTTTCATATCTCCTCTTCCACTCGTTCCCATCGTGCTTCTTTCTCGTCTCCTCCTTTTCCACTCTCCTTCTTCTACTTCACTTCGTTTTTGTTCTTGTTCTCTTCTGTTTGTTCTCTGTTGTTATGTTGTCATTTTATTAGTGTTCTTGTTGTTGTTGTCTTTTGCTTTCATATCTGTTGATATTTTATGTAAATAACGAGAGCAGTGACAATACCGGCAACAACAACAACAAGAGCAACAATAACAACAACGATAATTTTAACAACGACATTTTTCAAAATTTAAATTTCGAAATACTTTTCCTTTCTGACATTTTGATTGTTGTTGTATTTGTATTTGCTCATCGAGTTCTTGTCGTTGTTGTTATTTGTTGTTTGGGTCATCTGATGTTCGTTCTTGTTGTTGTTGTTGATGAGTGTTCTGCTTATCCATATTATGTTGTTGTTGTTGTCGTTGTTGTAATTGCAGATAAAATCCACTCAATTTTGTTGAAGCCCATCATCAAACAAACGAAGGACAGACAGATATCAGAAATAAAGAAAGAAAGAAAGAGAGACAGAGAGAGAGAGAGAGAGAGAGAGAAAGAGAACGAAATAAGTTCGGCGATCATTAAAAATGATATCTCAAAATACATATATTTTCCGCTGGAATTTTAATGGAAAACAAAGTGAATATAATAAAAACGAAAAGTCATAAAAAATATAAAAATGTAAATAATTAGATAAGTTTTGAATTTCGGTTGCTGTTGTTGTTGTTGTTACTAAAAATAAATTCGAAATAAAAAATTCGTGTACAAAATGAAGATTGATGAAGATGCAAAAGGTCAGAGGAAATGAATGAAATGAAATCGATGATAATGAACAAAATAGAGAATAATTTGAAGGAAATAATTCGACAAAAAATATTAGTCAGAAAATTAAATTAAAATAATAATCAGAAAATTTAAATTAAATTTTCAAGATTCTCATTAAAAGGAGAATAACTCAATTGTGTAATCGGAAGTTAGTAAATATTAAAATTGAGTATTTAAAATGTATTATACATTTAATTCGATATTCGAAATTAAAAAAAAAAAATTTATAAACATTCAAATCGCATGTTCGAAATTTATTAAAAAATGTAAATCTAGTTTCAAATCTTCATAAAATTTTATTTTTTTATTGTTTTTAATTTTGAGTTTTCAATATTTCCTAGCGCCATCTCACGACCAAAAGCGGATTTTGGAAATGTTGATACCGAAGACACGAACCGACCGACAGGCGGCGCACGCACACACGCTAAGATGGAGGAAATTTTTGCCCACGTGACCATCATTGGAAAAGTAAATTTGCTTCGTTCGATTCCAGAACGTTCGTCAAAAGCCGGCCATTTTGAATTGAACTTCCAGTTTTTTTCGTCAAATTTTCCATTTTGAATGGAACTTCCAGATTTCTTTCGTCAAATTTTCCATATGAATGGAACTTCCAGATTTCTTTCGTCCAATTTTCCATTTTGAATGGAATTTCCAGATTTCTTTCGTCAAATTTTCCAACTCTGACCAGACAAAAGTTTTTGTTATATTTTGCAAACTTTTTTTTCGGAAAAATTTTCGCGGTCCATTTTTGGCGATTTGTTTACGTTTTTCGATAACGTCCCTGAGCCATGATTGATTTGGCACCACCGACCGGGCTTGCCGTCCCTGTCTAATTTGAATTTGGATTCTGATTGGAGTTTTTTGAATAAATTTTTTATTGCGAATTTATTTTGATTGTTGTCAATTTATTGTGTTTATAAATAATATTTATTTTTTATTTATTAAATATTATTATTTGTGAATTGAATGAATGAATTTGAATTTTATTATTTATTTATTTATTTAATTTAATTCGCCCTCTGATAGGAATTATCAACAAGTTGCCATCGTCATGTTGCGCGCTCTCTGTCTCTCTCTGTTGTGGCTCCCTCTCGATGGAGGCGAGCGACCCACTCGCAATCAGTTCTCTCGCAACTGTCAAACGCTCCACATCGCACCGTGGGGAGCAGCGCGCCATTTGTTGTTATTTGTTTTTTTTTTTGTTGGTTTCTTCACTCCAAAAAGAGCCGGCGACACCCGCAATCGAACGAAAGACGTGAAGTGTGAGGAGGAAACTTCGTGGTGATGTTTCTTCTATTTGCCGGAAATTAATGCACAAAAGAATCTAGCAAACAAATAGAAAGTTTTATCGAAATCATTCATTCATATTCGCACATTCCTCGACCAAAGAAAGATTCCAGCAATCAGAGAAATGATTCCTTCACCACGACTGTTGGGGCTCCTGCTCAGCTGCTTCTGTGTTATCGGTGAGTGGCCGGCATAAGCGGCTCATTTCAGATTCCAGACACACATCGGAGTTTGTTGACCCGCGGTCGCCGCTTGTCGTCGCCCTCCCAAAGCGTCGTCTTGTGGCCAAAGAAGCGCTGGTCGTTGTAATCAATGACGTATGATGACAGTGGCTTCGTCGTCGTTGTTGTTGCTTCAAATTACTTCCTCCAGGCGCTTTGTTGGTCATCCCCACAATGCCGTCTGTTCATTAACGTGGTCCAGTTTTTATTCAATGCAATTTCGCCATCGTTTCTTGACCCGCATTTGCTGCATTTCATTTTAATGTCTTCCACATTCATTCTTCGTTTCCACCATCGTGCCTCTTCCATATTTTTTGAGTCCACTCCGTTGCTTTGGAGTCTCCTTCTCCTCTTTGGAGCCTCCTCCTCCATATCTTTGGACCCTCCTCCTCCTCTTTGGAGCCTCCTCTTCCCCCTTTGTAGTCCACTCCATCTCTTTGGAGCCTCGTTGTCAGCTGTTTCCTCCTCGTCTTTCATTCAACGAACTATTCAAATTTCTTTGCTCTGATTGTTCTTGTTGCTGTCTAGCTAAGCGCTGATAACCTCTTCGAGATTTCGGGGTCAGCAGAGAGAAAGTTTGTTGTTGTCTCGATGATTCTACAACTCATTCCATTTGCTTCGATGATTCTACAGCTCATCTTATTTTCTTTGATTCGACACGAGACCGAAGCAATGACGTGTCCAAGTGATCCACATGTCCGATGAAGTCCTCGAAACCCTACCTTTTCTCATACTCATTCCGTTTTCCTTGCAGCTCCCGCCCAAGGCCAACAATTGATTCCCAATGGAAGTCAACAATTCTACGAACTCCTCAACAAGGTCACCATGACTCAGCTCCAACAGTCCAACACCGCCGAGACGAGCTACACCTTCAAGTCCCAGCTGAAGGTGAACTCCGTGTGGAATTCGGAACGCGAGCAACTGCTGCAGGTCTTCTTCAGCGAAAGCACGGTGAGTGCTCCTAGCGCTAAGGGGGACAACAAGCCGGTGACCCAGTCGATTGGGAAAATTCCCGACAGACCCTTCTACATCAGCCTGGTGGACGGTGGCAAACCGAGCAAAGTGATTGCGCACACATCGCGTGATCAGTCGTTGCTGAATCTGGAGCGCGGCATCGCTTCGTTGCTGCAGCTGCGTCGTGAGAACGGTCCTGTGAGCGAGCTGGACGTGTCTGGTCAATGCAACGCCTTCTACGCGGTCAAGTCGTCCACGCGCGTCGAGAAGACGAAGACCGATTGTTCGCACTGGGATCTGAAGGTCAACTATCGGGCGGAGAAACCGCTGGGTGAGTGAAACTGAATGAGTTCCACTTTGGAACCATATTTAAAATTTCCTCTTTGTTTCAGGCGTTGCCCAGCACTCGCAGGAACGAGTCGAATTCGATCTGAGCTCCGATGGCCAACTGCTCAAGGCTTCGTCGTTGGAAACTCATCGCATCTCACTCGAAGCCAAACCGGATGCGGGAAGCCAAGTGGAATCGCAGCTGCTGTTGAAACACATCGCTGTCGGCGAAGAAGCCGTGGAGCAGCTGAACTTCGCCACCTTGGACGAGGCCGTCCAGAGTTTGCTCGAGTGGTATCGAGTCTTCGACATTGAGGCCGATGTCGACGGTGCTCTCAGCGAGATCAAGGATGCAACAGTAACTGAAACTATTCAGACTTTGATGAATCAATGTAAAACTTTTTGATACTTCCAGTTGAAGCAGAAGGTTTCCTCGTACGCCGCTCAACTCGCGGACGAGCACATTGGACGCGAGACTCTTGCCGTGGCTTTTGCCGAGCTCCTGCCGCTGGCACGCATCACCAAGGCGCCGGAATTCGTGGAGATCCTGCAGGGTCACAAGGAGCTCCACAACCAGCTGGTGGATTTGATGGGCGCCGTCCAGACGATTGATTCGCACAACGCCATCAACGAGGTTTTCAACTACAACCAAAAATCCGATGTTGATCTGCTCGAGAAATACCTTCAATCGCTGGCTGTGGGCACGCATCCGGAGCGCACGATCGTCGAGGATCTCTTCCAGCGACTGCAGAACGCGGAGCAACCGATCAAGAACGAGAAACTGCGAGACTCCGTCGTCCAGACCGTGGCCGCGTTGAGTCGTCAATCGGGCTTCGATCCGAACGATCCCCTCCTGGGCGAAGTTCGCTCCTTCGTCCTGGATCAGTTCTCAAAGTGCCAGGAAGTCGAATGCAAAACACTCTACATTCGCGCCCTGCAGAATCTCCAGGACACCAGCACGATTCCGATCCTCATGAAGAACGCCCTCGAGGGCGAGACAAAGGTCTCCGTCGCCTCGATGCAAGCTCTCCAGGGCTTCCCCGTGGTCAGTTTCCACGAGGAGCATCGCAAGTTCTTCGCCGAGATTTTCTATCAACGTCGTCGCAAGTTCGACACATCAGCTCGCACCATCGCCCTCGAGGTTCTGCTCTCGATGAAGCCCACCAAGCAGCAGCTGGGCGACCTCATCGATTATCTCGCCTCCAACGATCGTCACTTCGAAATCAAGACCTACGTGATACAGAAACTTCGCATGCTCGCCGACAAGTGTCCACGCTTCCGGGCGCTTTTGCGCTCCTGCCTGGCCGAGCGACCCAAGGTGAACAACTACAACATCATTGCCCAGAAGGGCCTGACGACGGTGCTCACACGCCAATTGTCGCAAACGCCGGCCTTCAACGAGAGCCTGCTCAGCATCCAGGAGATCTCGAAGGGCGTCCTCAAGCGAGGCTCCGTGGAGCTGGCTCTGAGCGCTGGGCGCGAGGAAACCAGCACCTTCAAGGTAGAAACTGTTGCCTTATTTTATTATTTTTCAATCACTTACACATTTCATTCTCTCAGCTGGGCATTTACACCAGTGGCCTGACGTCCTTTGTGGGCGATGAGGAGTTCGGCGAGGACGATCAGGAGTACGAGGACACGCCCGCCACCGCCGGCATGGAGATCTCGGTGCAGGGAATTCTCCTCCGGCCGCTCGTCTTCTTCACCGGCCAGTCGGAGTTGATGGGACACGTGTGGAGTGGAACCGCATCGGAGCCGACGCCCGCCTACCAGGCGACCACGGTGGCGCAGGATCACGAGCACTACGTCATATTGGCGTCGGGTGCCACCGTCTATATGCGTGTGATCGGGGCCAGGTCGATCGATTTGAATGGCATGGTTGAGCTGAGCATTTGGAATCGCAATGCGAACACCGAGATTCAGGAGAAGTAACGATGGATTGGTGTGATTTCATGTCCGTCCCTTATTAATGCAGCTTTAATTGCAGCTCCGGAGCCGGCGTCGTTGGTCACATGATCGCCGGCTTCACCTATGCCAGGGTGGAGAATCGCTTCACGCTGGCCAACGAACCAAAGATCAGTCTACAGGCTGACCTCGATTTCTACTCGGGCATCAAGTTGTGCATCCAGCTGCAAAGGACCGAGATGAAGCTAACGTGAGTCGAAGTTTTTGATGTCCAGTGGGCGTGGCATCGAACTAACGTCGATTTCATTGCATACTTTTAGGCATTCCAACACGAGATCGGTCACACTCAGCGCTGCCAAACCCTACACCAAAGTCGTGCGCTCCAAATACTCGTACAGGTCGCCGGGACACACGATGGCATTGAATCAGAAGAACAACGAAATGTGCAACTTGATATTCTCATAAATTATAATGAATGAATGTTTTCCACCAAATTGTATTCAAGTGAAGATTTGAAATCATTACTATCGAAGTGTAGGCATTCGTTCTAAGTGTAACTCATAAGACTACCTCTATCTACCAGTCTACGTTGTAATTATAAACAGATAGGCGTTTGTGAAGATAACTAATTAATTCCCTAGTATAACTAAATACTCATTTTTTATGATTCACTGGAAAATACAATATATCTTTTATAAAGCTTTATACTCGTAAAAATAAATTGTTTATTGTAAAATTATAGGAATATGCGAATTGATTTGAATTTTTTTAAAACTTAAAATATTTATTAAATTTAATTTTCCTGTCACAGTTTCGGAAGCACAGTATTGTCAACTGTCACAAGCGCTTGACGTTTACCAGCATTTCCCACAAAATTCCCACCTGGGGAAATTTCTCAGAAAATGCCGTTCCTCACGTACACAAAAAAAATGACAGCCCTCTCTCATGAGGGCATTTCAAAAAGAGCGGGAGAGAAATACCGAAAGAGAGAATGCGAACAAAAGACACGTGAGAGCGGATTTCAATGGGGTTGCCGTAGGAAAGTTTCTAGAAAATTAATAAAATGCGGAAATAAATGAATTGATTGCATTCAAATAATAATGGAAATTAGTAAAACATGTGTGAAGGATATTTTTAAAGAATTCCTTAAGGAATTAAGGTAAATTCGTAAACATTTGAGGTGGTTTTCATCGAACTACTACTATTTTCTACTCCCAAACGACACACGTCGACGTGTGCGAGAGCGAGCCGCGTGCAACCTGGAGGCGGTCGGCTGGCTCGACATCCAGAACCCGAGTTCGGCGAGTTTTCAGTCTTGAATCTTGATCGAAGTGCGCGACGTCGTCGTTGTTGAACATCGAAAACCGTGGCTAAAATCGTCGAATGTCAAAGAATGCTGCATTAAAATTGATGAATTCCGACACTTAATTGAGCGGCAAAAAATTTACAATCCACTAAAAAGTGAAATAAAACATCCGACTTCCGAGCAGGAAACAGTGAGTCCCAAAAGTGGGCTGTGAAAGAAATCATAAGAAGTAAATGAAAATCGATTTTCTTGCGTGTTGACGAAATATTCTTCTCTCGTTCAACACACGAAACTCTGTCTGTCCAGAAGAAAATTGCAACAAAATCCCGTTACGAAGACTAGAAGAAGACGCACAACATTTCTATTTACGTTTCGCACTTTTTTCGGTGACTGAAAAAATTGTCACTTTTTTCGCTCCTCTGACAAAAGTGGTCTTAAAACGTCGTTAATTCACACTTTTTTTCATCGTTCACTGTCGGTGGCGACGGTGTTAATTAAAGCAACAACAATCGGAATAAGTCTACAACTTTATCGCATTCTTGGTCGCTTATCAAATTATCACTAAAAACTTAAAAATAAGAACAAAATTCGCCAAAAAAGAAGTTTATGAAAATTTGCTACTCCTTTTTTCTGACTCCATCCGCATTCAAATGTGTATGAAATAAACACACTCACACTAGCGAAGAAATCAAGCACACTCGGCGAAATGGAGCTGAAAAAAACGAACCACAATAATAAAATAAACAACAAATAAAAAATAATCTTCAAGAACTGCCGCTTTGGCGAAAGAGTAGTGAGGAAGAAATTGTGCAAGAAGTCTTCGAATGCAACTTGCTTTCGCATAGAGAGAGAGGGACAGAGAGAGAGAGAGAGGGACAGAGAAAGGAAGAGAGCAAACGAAGAGAAGGAAACGTCAATAAAAAAGGGTTCTTTTAGGTTCTTTTCCCCTACTACTTATTTGCATGAGGGACCCTTAATCCTACATTTTAAAACATTTTCTATTTAATTTAATTTTTGCTCAATCTTTTATCGCAAAAAGTGAAATTGATAAATTTCAAATTCTTCATTACCAAAGAGACCTTTGATTTTTTGCGCAACGTGAGCGATAAAGATTTGCGGATTGAGGTTAGCGAAACTTCGGGGGTAAAACAAACGCAAACGTCATCACTATTCCAGGGACCTTGAACCAGTTTTCACTAACTCGAAGATAAGTTGAAATAAGTTCTTGAATAACATTCTGAACCGATGTGTGATCAGAAAGAAAGCTACGGTTGGACGAACCTCGGGGGTTGATTTTTGATGTGAAATGTGTGAATTTCTCACTTGTCTGAGGTAAAAATTACCCTTGATGCGATATTGTAAAAATACCCGCGCAGGTTTTTGTTGAGGCAGGAAACTCGTCGATGAGTCAGAAGTTGGGTTTTTTGTTACATCTTCAACTTCAACTGTCAATAACTTATGTATATTGAATGCTGTCTCAAGGGGATTCTCCACCTTTGTGAGGTTCTTTTTTTAACCCTTCCTCATCAGATTCTTTTCATCTCGCGCTCTGCAGAGTCGCCACAGTCAACTGGTTATTAATAGATGACCGCAAATGCTCTCTTATCACAAGATGTAGGAAGAGAAATATATGAATCAAAAGCAAACTCACTTGATATTTATGATGTCATGGTTTACTTTCAAGTTCAAGCATTAAGAATTTATACTAGTGCAAATAGTTTCGAATGTTGCGAAATTTGGCTTTGTTCAATGGGTTTGGTTTTTGAAGATATTTTCAATAAATACTGAGAATCCTTCGGTCTAAGGAAAATTTTACTACTTATTTTCCTTGATCTACTACGCTTTTCCTACTGTCCGCAGGATTTCAAATGCTTCTCTGAATAGTTGCTCTCTCGGTTTCCACTCCTTTGCTCTCTCTCTCTGATTCCACTCCTTCGCTCTCCCTGATTCCACTCCTTGAATTCTCTCTTATTTACAAAGTGGCATTTTCTTTTCTCTCTCGGAAAAATTCCAGAGGACTCGGATTTTAACACCTTCTCGACACTGGCAGTTGTGAGGAACGATTCGTTTAAGCCACGTTTGGAGGACGCGTGTTTTCCGCAGTTTTTTGTTGCAATCATACAAATTTTATATTAAATAAAACAAGTAGAAAGAAAATTTCAAAAAATAAATATCAATAAAAAATTTAGAAAATAATTTTTATTTCCTGTCTTTTTGACAAGAAAAAAAAATTAATTGTTGTGCATTATAAAAATTTATGATTTTATTAAATTTTGTGATTTTTTTTAATTCAGCTATTTTAACGAAATATTCGATATTTGCTCAGTAGCAGTAGAGCATCTGTGAGATACGTGACTGCAAATAGTAAAAAGATACAAACATTGAAAGAATCAATAGAGAAAAAACAAAAACAAGCGCAGAACGAGGAAACGTGATTTTCGTAAAGACAACGACCGAAGGCAAGTGAGACAAAAATCAAAAGTAAAATTAAATAAAAACAAAAAGCAAAAATAAATAAAAAAACCAAAAGCAAAAATAAACAAAAATCTAAAATAAATAAAAACGAAAAGCAAGAATAAGCAAAGTAAAAAAACAACATCACATCTATAGATACGGCCCCAGAGCAAGATACTATTTTGGGCTAAAAAAACGGACGAGTCTCACTGAAGGTAGGTCCTAAATACATTCACCTCAAAACGATTATCACCACCTGAATCTTTAATTTTTACCTCAAAAGTTTCTAAAATATTTTTCCCAGATTTTATAATTTTCGTCCAAATGATTCTTGAACTCTCTTACTTTTTCCGGAATAATTCTTGTATTCTTTTAAAATTTTTACATATTAATTTTGTACTCATTAGACTTTTCCCAAATGATTCTTCTATTCTTCTGAATTTTCCGAACTTTTTCTACTTTTTCCTAAATGATTCTTGTATTTTTTTTTTTAATTTTTCCCAAATGATTCAAATTGTCCCCAAACTATTCTTGAACTCTTTCAACTATTACCTAATTGATTATTGTATTCATTCTACTTTTTCTCCAAATGATACTTGAACTCTCGACTTTTTCCCCAAATAATTCTTGTACTTTTTCTACTTTTTCTTCGTTTGTCTCCTTCCTTGTCTCGGTTTGTTGCCTGCTACATAACTCTTGGGTTATCTTATCTTTGCCTGATAAGAAAGTTCACTTAAAACCACGAAATCCACTTCAGACCCAGTCGTCGGGCACAATTGCCCCGCCTTCCCGCCCCCTTGTTCCACTCGAGTCTAGAATTTCTTTTAAGGAAATAAAAAGAAATCACAAAATTTTTCACCGGCAAAACTTTGCTTTTTTTTGTCGATTTTATTTGGTCGATATTGTTATTGTTCACAATAATATTGTTGTTGTCATTACTTTTTTGTTGTTGTTGGCATTATTGATGTTATTGTTGTTCAAGTGAAAATATTTTTCCACTCGTTTCTGTTTGTTGTTATTTTATCCATTCCAAACAAATATGATATTTTAATTCGTTCGTTTTGTTGTTGTTATTTTTTTGTGAATCTTCATGGCGGTATCTTCTATAAAGTTCTACATAACAACAATGCATTGAAAATTGAATCCGAGGAATTCACGGAATTCTCGCCAGTAAAAACTCTACGAAAATATAAATAGAATTTTTGTTTTACTTCTGTAATAGAAACGTAGAGAATTTCATTTTGGGATCCATTTACATTTTATAAAAATACATATTTTCAAAGAATTTTCCATATAATATTTCATCACTTTTATTTCGAATTTAAATAACATTTGACATTTCTTTAATAAGAGGGAAAAATATTAGTTGGCAACATTTTTAGAACCACTTCATCAATCTTGGTTTTGACTTTGGCAATTCATCATCTGCTTCATTCAATCCTCATAATTATCATCATCATCATCTTCTTAATAATCATCATCATCATGTCAACATGCATCCAATTTCTTGCGACTTGTGAAAATCCACTTCACTTTCCGCCCACTTGGAGTCTCGATGATTGATTCGATTACTTTGATGAAAATTACCTTTCATTCTTATGGGATTCTCCTTCTCTTCTATCAAGAGGATAATTTGATTTTCTCCTTCTCTTCATCGTCCTCTGTCTCTGGCCTCTTGGCCTAGGCGAAACATCTTCCTCTCACCTTGTTGACCTTATTTCTTTTGACTCCCACCTTCCATCACCTTAGGGAATCCTCTTTCTCTCTCTCTTCTTCTCTCACACTCACCCTTAAGTGAGAATCAAGAACACTTACACTACGATCGAATCCAGTTCAATCCAATCCAATTAATCGAAGCCAATTAACGATCGATTAAAGCGCGACCGACGACGACGAGTGTCTTCTCGAAGTGCAGCTGATTCGATACGAATCGAGATGAATCAAATCGAAACCAAACGAAACAATGGCAAAACAAAGTGAAGGCAGAGGCGAAACAAATTTCTGGCGAGACAAAATTAAGGCGAGACAAAGCGAAGGGGAAAATGATCTGAAACAATTGAGCACGTGACACGAAGTCGCAGCGTCTCACGTTGGTTTAAAACACGATTGGCATTCAGTCTCTTGGGGCTGGTGGGTGGAGCTGGAGTCAAGTCAAGTCAATCAACTGTGAAAATGAAATTGCAAAAACAACAACAACATCGATGCACCAAACACAAAAAGAGAGAGAGAGAGAGAGATAGCAACATTAATAATAACAGTGACAATGACAACAACAATAAATAAGACAATAACGACAACATTGACAACAACTGCAACAACAACGGCGACAACAACAACGACGACATCGATGCAAAGGTAAAAAGCTTGGAAAAATAAGAATGTCATCGGATGCCTGGGGGCAATCATCGATTGCGTGCACCAGTGTGTGTGTGTGCGAGAGGCGGGGCAAAAACAACAATATAAAAAAAAGAACAAAAAAAAAAATATCAAAAAAAAGAGCAACAAAACATCATGTGATACAACACCAACAATCGGTAGAAAGAAACTCGATGCAGCCAAATCTAGAATGTGTCAATGAATCATGTTGTGAAAAAGCAAATGTTCGAGTTTTCATTGGATTTGTTGGAATATGACATAATATCTGTCAAATACACCACAAATTACGAAATATTCCCAGTTGCTATGGATACAATTGTATCCCTGAGATACTCCTTTACTATCCTTAGTAAAGAAATATATTCTAATTATTTATTTATTAAATTATATTTTCTTTTTAATAATTTTCGAACTTAATTTATACTAATTATCAATACAAAAATAAAATAAAAACTATCTACCAATTGAACTAGATACTAGATTTGTATCCATCAGATACGTATCTGCGATACACTGCAATCTCAGCCAATAAGGCGTCGTCTGTGCGCATCTTAGGAATTCCTCCGTCGAAGGAACTTCCCCTGGAATTCGTCAACATGACCTATTTTCCTATTTTCTATTAATACAAACGACGATGATGAAAGAACGAACGGACGAAACGACGACCGAAAGACTGAATGAACGACCCAACGACTGCTCGACCGACGAAAGGATGGGAAAAATCGATAAATCGCCTCGTAACGTGAGGAAGAACCGCAGGCACAACAACAAAAACCAACAAAAAAGTATCACACACAAAAACAAAAACAAAAAAAAGCACGTGAACTCAAAATTGTCGAACGCAATTTCATGGATGTGGCTGTATCTACGACTCTCGGTATCGGTCTCGCTCTGCCGTTGGCTCTGGATTTGGCTGTTGTCTGTCCGTCCTTCTGTCTGTCCGTCCAACACTTTCGGTGTTGTGCTTGCTCTGCGCTTGTGAATGTGTCAGGAGGGTATCATTAGAATGAAACACCCCACCACCTTGTTTTTGTTTGTGTTGTTCTGGTTTTTGTTATTTTTATTTTTGTTATTTTCATTGTTGTTCTTGATATTATTGCTATTCTTGTTGTTGTTGTTATTGTTATTGTTATTGTTTTTGTTCTGTTATTGTTTCCCCCCTCTTCTCGTCGTCGTTGTTGGATATTCTGTTGTTCTTTCTGACATTGCGTTCTCTTGCTCTTGTTGCTTTAGCATTACCTTCCTCCTTTTGGTATGCGAATTATTTCGTTCGACACGAGCGAAGTGGTGGAACCATGAGCGAGAAGGAGGATTCGAGGGGGTGAAAGAGAGGAGTGGAGAGCGAGAAGGAGGATTAGAGGGTGAATAGAGGAAATATAAAGTGAAGAGAAGGAACGACGAGTGAGGTAAAGGAACAAAGATTGAGGTAGAGGAACAAAGATTGAGGTAGAGGATCAAAGATTGAGATAGAGGAATAAAGAGTGAAGAGGAGAAACGAAAAATGAGGCGAAGAAACGAAGAGTGAGGCGGAAGAACGAAAAGCGATTTAGAGGAACAACAGCAGCAAGGCAAAAAGTCTGCATCTGCCATCAAAAAGTAGAGCGTAGAACGTTGGCGACGCAATTAATAATCGGTCTCGGCGTCAAATTTCCTTTGCTCGAAGCTTATTTTGTTTGGTGGCATTTTTCGAATGACGATGAAGCCATTGATTGATTTTTCTCCCTCCCTCCAATAATTTGGGTTTTACATTCTTTGAAAAGTTATCAAAAGTTTTACTCAGAAGTTCCTGAAGGAAAACTTTGAATCAAAGAGAGAGATTTGTATTTCAATTTATTGCTTGAAGTTATATGAAATACTTGGAATTTGTGTTCAAATGTCAGAGATCATGGGAATAACAGTTATGGAATCAAGTTCTATATCATTGTAATTATTTATCCAGAACTTTGGGCGAGAGAAACAACTCGAAAACAAATAAATATTAACCACAATCTTGCTTGGCTCGTAGATTTACGACAATGTCCTAAATCCTCTATTGAATCACATTGTGAATTTATGAGCAACTAAAATTAGATTTTTCCCTCTCACGCTTTAATCTGCTATTGTTTCTTATCGCTATTATATACTATATATGTTAGCAGTATACTTTACTAGCCTTGAAAACTTAATACAACTATAAAGATTAGACTAGTATAAAGTATTATGATAATTATGGTTGAACTTTGTGCTCTAAAATCCTTTGAAATTCATAAAATTTCGCAAAATAATTGGGTACAAACTATCGGATAAAAATGATCCGTTTTATCCGGAGTCAGGTTTTCGACTTAAACGAATAATTTTGATACTTTTAAAATACCTCCTTAAGCCTATTTTATATTGGAATTTACTTCATCCTAAATGCTGCTGTATGTTGAAATTGACTTTATCCACAATTTCGATCCTTATTTGACTTATCCGGATTTTTCTCTCTTCCTCCCTTCGCACCCATGCAATCAGCATACGCCTTAACCTTATGGCTTCTGATTGAATTAAATTCGTTTCCTTCTTCTCCGTAAACCTTTCTTCATTTGCGATTCAATTCCGTATCCGTCTTTGTTCGTTGTTCGAAGCCGTCGTTGTTGTCGATGGCATTGTTGTTGCTGTCGTTGTTGTTTCTATCATTGTTGTTGGTGTCGTTGTTGTTGCTGGCATTATTGTCGTTGCTATTGGAATTACCGTTGTTGTTATTGTCGTTGGTGTTGTTGCCCCAAACCACGTACGTGTCTATTTTGCCAAATCGAAAATTCGTCTATAAATAAATCGCAACCGGGCGACGAAGTCGAAGTCTTCATCATAGAATATTTTCTTTATTTTTTTTTTCTTCTCCTTAATCTTGTTTATGTTGATTTTCAAACCCCATGACACGTCTCCTTCCTACACCGCCCCCTCCCACACACCTCGTTGAAACAAAGTGACGGATACAAATTTGCATCGAATGAACCCTATCTCGATCGCAATTTATTCATGAGCTGTTCCATGTCTACTCGAAGCTCGAAAGGATCTCACTTCATGATTCGAATATCTTGAAATTATTCAATTAATTCCTAGTTTTTTTTTTGCTTGTGCCCAGATTCCTTTGACTTTGTCCTCGGGATTCGACTCGGTTCGAATCAACTCTGATCGTCTCAGTTCCACTCAACTCTGATCGCTTCAACTCAGTCTCCACTCGAGTCCATTCCATTCATTTCAGTCACTTGGAGATGACTTTTTCTTAAATTGCCGGATGTTTTCGGCCTCTTCACAATTCCTCTTTCTCTTCCCTTCTTTGTTGCGCCTCACGGTTTTTGTTTAATCAATTTTTATTGCTCGTTTTAGCAGATTCTCTTGAGATAAACAACAACAAGAATGACTCGAGTGTCTGCCCGACACGGATAATACTGTGAATTGTCACACCATCAAGGTTATCCGGAGCAAAAATATAAATATAAAAAATGAATACAAAAAATGAAAAAAAAAAAAAATGAAAAAAAAAATATTATTTTTTTTGAGAAAATATTATTAATTTTTATTATGGACAAGTTTGCTGCATTCTTGAGCGGCGGATAAATTGTACGATAACGAGATTCTTGTTTGTTGTACCCTAGTTTCATACGCACACATTTGTTGTCATTGTACAATTTGTTGCTGTTTTCATTTGTGGGCGGATACGATTTGTTTAATTTGATTAGAATTGATGACTACAGACAGACGACCACCGACCGACCGACCGACCGACCGCCTGCAACGATGAAATGATTTCATAAACCACTGACTCTATAGTGGAAAAATATTTAAATTAGAACTGCCGACTGTCGGCGACTGAACAGCGCAATTTCTCTGGCGGATAAACTACTTACGGCAACCGGATAAAAGATTTACAAGCCATCCTCGGCTTACTATTTGTTGATCATCTCGGGTTTATGTAAGAGAGATCGTGATTACAGGTTGTTTTATTGGGCTTTTATGGTTCTCCCTTCTATCTAACTAACCTTTGTAATAGTTCAATGGTTCAAATTGATATTTTCAATTACTATTTTAAGTAAATATATCTTATAATTTTTTAAATGTTCTCTTTTTCTATAAATTCATATACTTTTTAACAATTGGTAAATTTGGAATATTTCAAATGAATAATTTTTTTCTCAAATACAATTTTTGAGTACAAAAAAATGTTATTTTTGTTAAATTTTGTATTATTTTTATTTTTTTGTATTATTGTTAATTTTTTTTTATATTTGTTAAATTTTTCACTTTTAAAATTTTTTATTTTTGTAAAATTATTTATTTTTGTTAAATTTTATATATTTTTATTTTTATTACATTTTTTTATTATTAAATTCTTTGCTAGAACTACAAAATTTAATTTCAAACCATGGTCTATGAATTTCACAAGAACTCAGAAACTTAGGAAAGAAACCTTTTGGCCTTTGTTTTTTTTTTACCTCTGTCGATTCAGCCACACCCACCACTCGATTCTCGCCTCTTTCATGTTCCATGCTTCGGTTCTTATTTGGCTTTTGTTCGTCTTTTGCGCAATTGCTTCTGGAGCTTCGACAACACGTGATTAAGTGAAGCCGGTCGGTGGCTCAGTCGTTTCCATGTGCCGAAGCGATCGACTCAGGCGAAGTCGAGACGAGACATTCGATTGAGTTTCGAGCAGGTGCCGATGACTCATGCTTCGTTCGACTTCAGACGACATCAGACGAAAGAATGTTCGAGTGATGGAAGTGCGAGTGAGAGACAAGAGTAAAAAAATGTTGAACAATTCAAGAAGAAACGAGAGAAGACAATAACAAAAAAAAAGCCGGCACAACTTGAGTAGTTGAACAAATAAAACCTGTTAAATGTTTACCAGGCGCGGTTTCAAGATGCGAAAATGACACAATTTGCTTAAAAGTTGTCGGACGCCGTATTTACTATACTTAGATGCCGGCAAATATTTCTCTAAATATATCTTTGGACTGGAATTTACACAGTTGTATTTGATTGTTCTTCGTTTGCTATATAGACAGATGGACCATAGATGACTTTGTTATTGCGTTATTCGATGCAAAAATTTCCATTGTTAATTAATCGAATGCAGGACTATTTGAAATGACAACAGGAAACGGATAAAACGAATCAGTTTTATCCTAATAAAATTTTCTTAGGATAAAACGAATCCAATGTATCCAAATTCTCGTTTTCATATAATAATTCTTCAGAGTTTTATCCATTTTAAGTAAGTAAGTAATATAAAACTTTCTTATCTCTGATTAATTGTATTATCGATTTCTTAATAAAAAATCATAGATTTGTGGTCAAAGAGAATTTTTTCAGTTTACGCGAAGTTTTTTATTCATATTTTTTTTTTTTCATGCTGATTTTTTTTTTCGGGAATTTTATTCCGTTTTATCTTATCGTGAGTTGTGAGCATTAACATATTTATATCAGGAACTTTGGCAAAGATATGTCAAACAACTGTCCGATAAAAGCTTGAAGCTATTGAAGCATATGGAATGAGATGGAAATCGCAAGCATTTATGTAAATACAGAAATTGAATTTTGCTTAGTCAAGAATTATTTTTGGTTTTTCTTCAGTTTCTCAGAGATTTTCATTAATTTTTTTCAAAATTTCATCATAGCTGTATATAGTATAGTTCATCATTTTTATTTTTGTACAAAGTTACATCAGTCATTTTTTTGCTGTTATCCAAAAATTCATTAGTATTTTTTTGTTTGTTTATTTGTTTTTCTCCAAAGTTTCAAAACGCAATGCGTTTCGCGTTTCAGTTCATGCATTCGCGGCTCACAAAAATCTCCCCGCAAGCTTCGAAAAATACGCCGAAGTCTAAGGAAGCAAATAATAGGCTTATGCAATTGTTTCCACTACGTTTATTTTCGGCATATGTTTTTGTTTGTTTTTTTTTTCGGCATATGCTTTTGTTTTTATTATTTTTTATTTATTTATTTATTTTTGTTTTAAATTTTGTATTTATATTTTTCAATGATTTTTTTTTTATATTGTTTTTTGTTTATATTTTTCGTTTATTATTTGGTTTTTCTTCGTTTTCCTTCTTCATAACTTGGTGTTTGATTTGAAATTTAGGCTCGAGTGAGCGCTGCCACCAGCTTCATTTCCGTGCAAGACGGTGGCATACTACAACAACAACAATAACAATAACAACAACACCAACAATAATAACAAAAATAACTGCGATGTTGGAAAATTCATGAAACGAGCGAAGCGAAGCCGAACGAATGATTCCAGCCAGATTCGTTGATGTTTTATGAGGAACAAAGGCGAAAAATAACTGCAGCAACAATTTAACAATAATAACAACAACAACAACAACAAAAACAGAAATTCAATTCAATTCAAAACAAAAAGAAAAATAACTGACGAAAAACTTCAACCAAAAATCGTTGAATCAAAACCGGGAGCCAACGATTGCTTCTTGTTGTAATTGTAATTTTTGTTGTTTTTTGCTTTTGGGAAATATTATGAAATGCAATTTTTTCGCAGTTCGATGACCCCTCGAACAACAACATCAAGAACAACAACAAAATTAACAATACCATCAACATCAGAAGCAGTTAGTTTTCAATTGCAACACTTTTTTGCTCCAACTGATTTGTGTTGTTGCTATTGTTGTTGTTGTTGTTGTTGATGATTTAATTCTTTCAACGGCAATCTGGCAACACTACAACTCATCCAAATATCGCTTGTCGTTGCGATGCAGTTGCTCTTTGTTGTTGTTGTTGTAAATGTGGTTTTATTGTTATTATTGTCGTCGTCGTCTGAAAGTCTGTGGCATAAAATGCAGTCATTGCAGCTACAACAACAACAACAACAACAACAACAACAACAAAAAATAACAACCAAATCAGCAGCAACAATAATAAAAACCGCAACAACAAAGAGCAACAACAACAGTTACAACAACAATAAAAACAACAACCACAACTTCTGTTGGCGACAAAATCAGGTCAAACATCTTCTTTTTCTTCATCATCATCATCATCATCATCGCCTTCATTCGCATTTCCCGTGGTTGTTGTTGTTATTATTGTTTTTGTTATTATTGTTTTTGTTATTATTGTTTTTATTATTGTTGTAATTGTTGTTTTAGTTGGCAACGCGACCACGGCGAACTCAGCAACTTTCGAGTTCCCGTTTTTACGCGCTTTCGAGAACTGAGGAGAACTGCAAAGAACGAAGTGTGTTGCCAGATGCGATAAAATATGCATTCGTTGCTCATTGCGCAACGCCATCAGTTTCAGCACGACTTTTTCCTCCTCTACAACCTCCACCTTTCCCCTTGATCGCATCAACCCCATCGACCTCCCCCTTGATCCACCTCCAACCAACTCCTTCTTCTACCCCTTGATCCACCTCTCCCCTTTTGGCTTTGGTAGCCCTCGCTCGAGGCTTAAATTAAATTGAAATCTCTTTCAACTGTCACAGGCACAGTTTTCGCCTCGTTTCAATTTATATCTGGAGACCAGCCATGAAGAAAAATGGGGAAAAAACTCTCTTCGAGGATTCTTTTGAAGTTAATTCTTTTGCAATTGTTTTTTTCTTTTGCAATTGTTTTTTTCTTTTGCAATTGTTTTTATTATGTTTTAAGTCTCGTTTCCTCCTTAGCAAATTTATTTCCTCATTTCTTCTTTGATGACTAATTTCTGTTATCGTAATCAATTTAATAACTAATTTGATTATTATCATTATAAATTACGGTATTTTATATTCTTATAAAGTCTATTGTAGAATAGATGAAACGATATATTCAATATATGCAGTGATATTAAAATTGCAAATGAATATTCGTAATTTTAACTATATCTAATTAAACTAGACAAATCCCTTAATAATCCCAGACTGGTCTCTTTTATTTATAGTCTCATTATTGTCTCATTGTCCCTTCTGACCGCGTATTTTAATTAAAATTATTTTAGGCATTAGAATTTGTCGATTTATTTTTACCTAATTTGCAACGTAAACAAATTTTCATCATGTTTCTTGTAAGATAAATAATTATCAGTGCCAGAAAAATGTTTTCGTTACAGTATTTAGTTGTGTATCAGAAATAGATTTTTACTTTATGTACGAATTCACCAAAAATATGTGTGTTTAAAGTAGCAATATATTTTATTGCTCAGTGGGATTTTGGGGAAAGTGATTCATAATTGGTCAGCTGAATTTGAAGGGGAATTTTCGGAATTGAAAAAGTTTGTCGATTCTACAAATTCGATAAATTTCGGCCATAAATTAGTTTCAACTATAAATACAAATTTTAACGATAATATCAAAATTCTTCATTATTATCTACCAAATCTTCTGGTAACTTTATTTTAACTATATTGTCTTGTATCAATATTTTTCTTTGGTTCTACGATTTTTTCCTACCATTTCATTCTCTTCAGTCTATTTAATGGAGTTTCTACCTCACCAACAAGTCTCAAATGACTTTCGAAAAACGTGCCGAGTGCGCGATTTTGATGAATGCGAAAAATGCGTGAAAATCCAACGACAACTGACCATATTTTTCCACTTCCATAGAAATTATGGAATTCTTTCAACTCATGTGCAAGAGTACGTTTCAAATGCATTCACTTAATTCGCAATTAATTTTCTGCTATCGTCGTTATTGTCGTTTTTGTTGTTGTTGTTTTTATCGTTGTTTTTGTTGTTATCGTTGTCACCGTAGCCAGCTAAAATAACAGCAATAATAATTATAGCAAAGACAATGGTGATGACAACAAAAACAACAACTGCATAAAGAACAGTAAATGTAGTAACAACAACAACAACAGCAGCAGCAACAACAACAACGGTCGGTAGTATAAACACATGTTGCACTGAAAATGAATGACGATTGGCAACATCGGATGATTTCTGAAATGAAGTGCAAAGGAGACAGTTGAAATAACAACGGGGACAACAATAACAGCAATAATTATGTGAATTACAACAACAATAATGTACAGCAAAAACCAATGACCACTATAACAACATCGACGATTACAACAACAATAATTACAACAACTGAAAATAACATTATAACAACAGAGAAAACCAGTAAAACAAAAACAATGACCATTATAATAACAGCATTGTCCACTAAAAACAACAACAATGATCATTACAACAAAAACATTTTACAGTACAACAACAAAAATGACCATTACAACAACTCCAACTCAATTACAATCTGATTACGAGCGACGTGTGGGTCATCGTCGACAACCACGAGCCACACATCGAATGCCCTCGAAGCGTTTTAAATTGACCCCAAAAAAGCGCCCACTTCGAGTCCTTCACTCATCGTCCTTCTTCTCCCACTCACTCAATCTCTCCCACTCACTCAATCTCTCCCACTCACTCCCACGATCTCTTGTCCTGCTCGAATTTCAAGTTGACGTCACCCAATGACGCCATGCGACATCATCATTGTCGTCGTCGTCGCTGTCGTTGTCGCCGCACCATTTTGCAAAGGACAATGACTCCATTTTACATTGTGTTCTGTTAGATATGGTGCCCGAGGGACATTTTCGTCCTGCCCATCGAACCTTCACTTGTACTATTACCACTACTGACGCACACATACATATTTTATGTGTATGAGTGTGTGTTGGTGTACCTCACCAATCTATCGAGCGCACAAAGCACTTAGAAACCAAAATTGGGTCGCTTCGAATCCTCTTCGCCTTCCTTCCGAAACGACCGACCGACCCACGTTTGTGGTCTTCTGTCCTCTCGTGTTGTGTCCTGACACGAATCGTACGCGTTGAGTAGAAGTAAAGAGGGAGATAGAGAGGGAGTGAAGAGAGCGAGAGAAATGTAGGGAGAAGAGACAGTGAGGTTGAGAGAAGAGAGTGATGTAGAGAGAAGAGTGTGATGTAGAGAGAAGAGAGAGAGATGTAGATAGAAAGAGAATGACCTGACTAAGTGGTGGGCGGTGGGTGGAACGACTAAATATTGGGCTGTTGAAGGACAGACAGACAGACGAATGGATGGACGGACGGACACAAACATGGGTCGTACGAACGGTTTCTGTAGCCATAAACAGGTTGTGGCCGAGGGGTTTGAAAATTGAAAAGAAGTGCTCGACTCTGTGAATTCTTGGTATTTCGCTAGGCAACCACAGCAGAGCGATAAGCTGCTGATGATAGAGTAGAGGGAAAGAAGAGAAGAAGGATGGAAGAAAGGAGGGATGAAAGGATAAAAGGAAGGAAGTACGGATGGTTAGGAGTCATCACAGCTCCTCCTAGTGGGAGGGAAGACTAAGTAAATATTGGGTTCAGGCGAGGGCGGAGTCGACTAAAAGCCCCACGATCGACGGATGAGGTGAAGAAGAGGTAAAGCGACGATGGTCGGGAAAGACGTCGGTTGATGGAAGAGAAAGACGTCGGTAATCGGTAGAGAAAGATGTCGAGAGTTGGGATAGAAAGACGTCAAGAGTTAGGATAGAAAGGCGTCGAAGGTTATGAGAGAAAGACGTCGGGAGCTAAAATCGAAAGACTTCGAGAGTGGGGGAAGTCAATCCGGGCATCCGCTCTTCTGGTTCTTCGGCTCCAATCTGTGCGAAGGAAATGATGATGGTGCACAGGGACCAAACAATTGGTTGCGAACCAAGCTCTAGTGCGATTTCACACTCGGCTGAAGGTTTTGATGTAGGACTTTTCACTCTTCTATACCATTTATGGGTTCGTAGGTCGGTTGTTGTCTACTACGAGGACGATATTAAATTGGATTGAGTGCCTGAATGTGGGCGGCGATGAACGAATGAATGAATGGGTGAAGAGGATTCGAGTCGATTGAAAAGAATACGACATATTTTATTCATGACAACGACGACGACGAGGAGGACGAAGACAAGAAAACGCCTGTCTTTTGAATATAAAATGCAATAGGATTTCATGCTGTTGAATCTTTACTCGTTTTTTATGGAACTGGAAATTGCGTTCGATCGATTGAAGCTTCGCATTTCTGTCATGCGAGAATTGAATCAATCTTCGGTAAAACCCAACATGATAAATAAAAGAACCAAAGGTTATGTTGTTTCTCACAATTTCCCTGACTGACTTGAGTCATTTGGAATTTGACATTTAGTTAATGAGTTGCGGACGAGAAATTGCTGTCGTTGAATTATTGATGGCTACGTCGACATTTTCGGGAGCCAACTGTGCTGCAGTCACGCCTCCTAATGCTACAACTAATGGTTAGCTAAAAGCTAATGGTTAATTTGCTACCTCATAGAAGGAGAAGTGAAGGAGAAAAGTGGGTGTGGCTTCAATGGGCTTTCGCTCCATGTCCATCGTTTCGTTCCGTCCGTTAATTAATCGAATTCACGCACTTGTCTTCAATTAACATTTATTTCATGTTATTACTCCTTCTCTCTCTACTCCTTATCCTCTCTCTCTGTCTGTTCACCTTTGGCTCTGTCGATTATTGACTGCGAAAACCAAGAAAACGTCATGTAAATGTGTCAAAGTGACATTTTAAATGTCAGCTATACATGGCACGAAACACGGCAAATTAAAAGCCAAATTGATGAAGTTAAATCAAATTGAATTGATTTTTTTTTTTGTTAAGAACTGTAATTAATATGAAATACTTAACTTTTTTGGAAATCATTTAAAATTAATTAATTATTATTTTTAAAGGGAAATATTATTCAAAAGTGAAATATTTCAATTTCAATATTTCAATTTCAATATTTCAATATTTATTTCGATAAAAAAAATATAGTAAATGTAAATTTTATAGAAAATATGAAAAAGTTATTTAAAATGGAAAAATAGAAGAATTAATGCAAAATGCAACCAAATAATTATATTAACGGAAAAAATTTAATTTGTAAAAAATTTAAATTCCTAGTGTGAAAAATCTATCGAATGCTAAAAATATGTTAAACACGGTCGCATAACTAGTATCGAGTTGAAATCAACAAAAAGTCAATGTTTGCATTGAAATCTTTGAATTATCGTTGAAGTAAAAATAATTATTTTTTTTCGCCAACATAGTAAGTAACAACAACAATTAGTCTCCACTAAAACGACTGTGGGTTGTGGCCACATGATCACCAAAAACCAAAACACAAAAAAAAATCGTGGAAAACTTTTTGCACACTCGGTGACGCCGATAAACAAATCATTTCAGAGGCGGGTTTCAAATTAAACAATTTTGTCACTCGAACATGGATCACAGCGGGTGGTTTCACAAGAAGAGGGGCGGGGGGTTCCACAAGGAGAGGGGCGCGGTCTGACGTCGACTCGATGCACTGAAATTTTTAAACATTTCAATTCGCGATACAGAAGCCGTCTGCAAATGTCAAACGCCGTAAACATGTCAGTGGTATCGTGTTTTTGTTTTCCCAATCTGATGCTGCTCGAGGCGTTGTGGTTTCAGCTTGAGTTGTTCGCGTTGTTCCTCGGGGTGTTTTTGTTGTTCCTCCAGATTTCGTGGCTTTCGGCCCATTTCGCAATTTGCGATCATGCACCAGAGAATTCGACAACAATTCAATTCCACAATGTAAACAAATGCTCAAATATTATATTTACCCAAATTGTTTCTGAAATAATAAAATAATATCAATGTTTGGATTTTTATTTGACCTCGTTAAATTAGGTCTAATTATTTTGAATTTCTGAAGATTTTCTCCACCAATTCATTGATAAAAATGTTCTTCAACAATGGTATTTTAACAACATCTTCACCGGAAGAGTCCACAGAAGTCCATATCTTATGTTCGCCATCGCCTCAAATGTCCATCAAATTTCAATTGAAACTTTTCTATCGGACTCGGGACGTCAACTTGGGTGTCTTTTGTTGTATCAACGTCATCTTCAAAGTCAAGCAAGTTCTTTATCTTGGTCGACAAAAAGTTAGACACATGACAGCTGCCAATTGGATGGAAATAAGTTTTCCTCGCTCACTGAAGTCTACAAAGATATCTCTGTCATATGAATTCTATTCCATTTCTCAGTATGTCAATTGTTTTCAAAGTTATGTTCAAGTTTTTGATGATGGGTTTTTGCATATTAATTTAGATTGATTGAAATAAGTTTTCTGGATATTGAAATTCACAGAAAGCTTTCAAATTAATGAACATAACATATTTTCTATTTTTACCAAGGCGAAAAAATGATGAAATGAAAAAAACAGATTAAACTAAAAAATCAGAGTAGGTGAGAAAAAATTGTAGACTCGAGTTCAATTAGTTTCGCAAACAACACGAGAACAGCACCCAAAAAGGTCTCGAGTGCACTTGGGTGAATTTGCGAAAGTGTTTCGAGTGAATCAGGCTTGTTGTTGTTGTTGTTGCAACACTTTTCGGTTTCGTTGCCATTGTTCGCAAATTAACCTTTAAACGTTGCCACCTATTTTTTATTGCGTCTCATTCTGTAAACAATTTCCCCACGTTCGTGTGATCATTGTTGTTGTTATTTTTTTACTTTTTGTTTGTGTTATTTTGTACTTTCGTTGGTGCTATTATGATTTTTTTGTTGGTGTTGTTATTATATTTTGTTGCTGTTGACTTTAAAACTCGTTGTGACCCCGCTTGACCCCGCTTGTTAGGCTTCCAGAGGCCGAGGTGCGATGTCGTGTCTGCACGTTCGTGCTTTGTTATTGTTGTTATTGTTGTTATTGTTGTTGTTATTGTTGCTTTTATTACTTTTCGACATTTTTTTGCCATGTGTGCGTGTGTTAATTGTTGCTGTCGATATTGTCGACAATCATCGGTCCCCCGACTCTTACCAGGAATTTAATTCAATAGCCTCATAATAACGTAAATATTTGTAATTAAAAATATCACTCCTCTGATTAAAACTACTCTTTCCTTGTCTCTTTCTTCTAAAGACTACTTTGTGATTAATTTTAAGTGAAGGCCTATTTAAATTTTCTTTTATAATCCTTTATTCTTTAGACTTCTTTATTCTTTAGACTCCTTTATTCTTTAGACTTCTTTATTCTTTATGATCCTTGAGTTATTTTTTCCCATACGGCATAATTTATTAGTCAATAATTTTACTTTAAATTCTTGTCAGATTCTGCCTTTATTGTCACATTGTCACAATGTTAATTAAAAGTCCCCTAGATTCCAATTTACTACTTTTTATTTCGAATTCAATGAATTCTTTATTTTTCTGGAGAACCCAATGTGAAGAAAGAATTCATAGTGAATCTTCCAAAGTTCACGTCTAATGATTCAGCTTTAAAAAATAAATTCATTAAAGAATTCTTAGAATATTTAAATACAGATTATTTAAAAACAGAAATTTAAAAACAGAAAATGCTAAAAACTTTCATATTAAAAAATCAAAATAAAAAATGCTGCCTTGGCGTCGTCAAGGTTATTAAACTTGACGAAGGCTTGAAAACAACAAGAATTTGATTGGAAAAAGTGCATTTGCATATCAACAAAAACAACAACATAACAAAAAAAAAAACAATTGCGATAACAACATTGTATTGTTAAAAATATAAAAATTTCTCAACTCAAGGAAAGTGGAGCAGAAACCGACATCAGAAATCGCATTAAAATCACACCATCACAGGTTTCGCACACACATATGGCAACGCTTTTCTGCCTCAGTGCGAATAATAAACAAAATCGTTTAATTAAAATAATAAAAAAAAATGCTATAAAAAATAAGCAAACAATAAAAATATCGAATGCCTGCTCAGTGACTAATTTAAACATTTTTATCATGGAATTTTAAATTGTATTCTTCGCTCTTGTTATGTATTATTTTCATTGTTATTGTTTTCGTTTTACATTTTATCGGTCCTCTGTTTGTTTATTCTGACGCCTCGTCAAAAGCCGTCGTAGTTGAACGCAGAAGGCGCTGACATTTTGCGATTATTTAATTCCCGACTGATTAATTTCATAACAGACACCCCGATCGTCATGGTTTAGGAGAAACTAAAATGACAATTTATTTTTATTTATTTTTAGCATTTATAATTTTTTTTTTATAATTATAATCTATCTATATTTCGTTTTTTAATTTTTGATGCATTCTGTTTTATGTCTATATTTCTTATATCTTTATTTTTTAATTATATATTTCGTTTTTATTTTTCATTTTTCTATATGAAATTTTTTGTATTTTTATTTTTTATCATTTAATTTTACAATAAAATTAATTTTTCACCTTGGTATATATTTTGATTTCTTGGATACTATACAATAATTTTGTATACAATAATTCTTCATGAACTGTGTTTTTTTTCTTATTAATTTTTCTATGATTTATTTACCAATTACTATCTTACTATTTATTCACCTATTACTATCTCCTTCAACGAATTCCGCTTATTCAATAACTTGTGAAATTATAGTGCATTATAGTAGAATTCAAAAATGATTCACTATGGTTTGTTCGTGCGGGAATCCCTCGAAAATCGCACATTGATTGTGAAATCGCGAGAGATACGTCACGATGTCACGATGACAATGAGTTTCGGCGAAGCCGGCATTAGAATTCCCCACATCACACCCGGAGGTCTTCGTTCTCATCTATATTTTTGTTGTGATTTCTTTTTTTTTTTTTTTGTATTATTTTTCTGAGCATCTCAATTGTCAACTGTCAATCGAGAGTCGTGTCGAAGTGACAGGGTTGAGTGGAGATCAATCGACGATTTCACAAATGAACGATCGCCAATTGATTGAATCAAGAGAAAAGATGACACCGACGAATAATAAGAAGAACAAAAGGAATCAAAAAACAAATGAACAATACAAGAACAACAATAGCAACAACAAACACAACAATTCCAACAACAAGAACAACAATATAAATACTAAGAACAAAAACAATATAGTAGAAGGGACAGCATAGGAAAAAAATAGAATGTAAACAATTTGCAATTGTAAACAATTTAAGAAGAAGCTTCGAATCAATTGAGTGTGAGCGGGTGATTTATTTCAAGATGAGGTAGTAATTTTATTCCTTCTTCATCTTCATCTTCATCATTTTTTTCTCTCAATTTTTTCTTCTTCCTTTTCATTATTTCTTCCCGGATATCCGGGTTTGTTGAACCCTTTGAAGCCTACTTTCAACATTATTTTCTTTGAAGTTCGAAGTTTAACTGAATTTTTATTGAAACAAACACGACATCGCTAATTTCTAATAAAGTTTTAGTCACATGATCAATCGATCGGCTGAATGGCATTCGTGTTAATGACATCACGAGATCAGATTTTAAAGCTATCAGATTTTCAGATAACCGAAATGGACCACAGCAACAAGTGGGACTGCATATACAACTGTACAACAACAATATACCACTGTACAATAAAAATATACCACTGTACAACAAAAATATACAACTGTACAATAAAAATATACCAGTGTACAAAAACAATTGCACTAAAACCAACCAGCATTAAATACGATCGCCGTCTGGTCGAAGCCATGTAGTTACGATCACTTAGTCTCAATTGAGCGTAGCCGCCGTCGTCGTCACCACAAAACCAGTTTTACACTGCAAAAAAAACGAGTTCTAATTTTCGTTGAAAGCTTCTGAAAATATTTTTGAAAGCTTCTGAAAATATTTTTGAAAGCTTATGAAAATATGTTTTCAACTATAATTCATTCATAATTATTTTTGCATTTTTCTCTTTCGCTATTGGCGGTGGGATCGATCGATAAATCGTTAGGTCGATCGCTCGGTTGATCGGTTGATCGTGTTAAGACCGTTGCCGGTCTTACGTTCGATTTTCGCATTATTTTTTGTTTATTTTCGATATTATTTTATTATTTTTTGTTTATTTTCGATTTTATTTCATTATTTTTTGTTTGTTTTTATTCCATTATTTTTGCTTTGTTTTCAGTTTTATTTAATTTTATTCCAGTGCTGCGAATTTTATTTATTGGTGCTTTGTGATTTTTGATTTAATGTCGACACTAAGCGACAGGCTAATAAATTCATGAAATAATTTATTCCAGCTCTGAGAGGAATTTCGAGCTAGCTCACTAGAAAGTGCATTGAAATTTATACATCTTGATATACTTAATTGATTAAATTATTTTGATCATATCATTCTCACATCATATACTATAAGTTTAAAACCAATGTATTTTTATCCACATTTATCGCCGGGCACATTAAATTAAATTCTGAAAGATGTTTATCAATTTCCAATCAAATCCAATTTATTTTATGTAATTGTTTTGAATTTTCAAATTAATTTAATTGCATTTGCTCATGTGAAAAATCTTGTTTATACTTGTTTTATACATATTCTTTATATTCATTTGCTTTTTATTATTTTGTAAATTTTTTTCTGATTGTTTATCATTGCTCATTCAATCAATCAACTATGTATAGGAGATTTTGTATATGACTATATTTCAGTGCATTTCTTCATTATTTTACGTCGACTGAAATCCATCATATGAAACGATAATAACAACAACAACTGCAAGTCATTGCGGTTGCCAAATGTAATAATTTTTGCATTTATGGCCCATAAAATTTTAATTTCTGCGAATATGATTTTTGGCAGAAAAAGGAAAAGCCACAGAATTACAATAACAACAACTTAGTAGTAAATAACAACAACGAAGCCAATAATCCAATATTTTCAAAGAAAATGGAAGAAAAGAGAAATTATATAAAAATTTAATTAAATCAAGAATTAAATTTGGGACCTAGGGTTCTCGATATGATTTTTTAATATGCTTTTAATGGACATTTATTATTCAGCTTCCATCGTTGCCACCCCGAGTACTTTTGATGGAAAGCTTTTAGGGATAATTTCTCGAATATTATGTTTGTTGTTTTAATTACAACTACAACAACTTCTCGTACTATTTTAACATCTAGTGCTATATTAAGTAAAACTTTTAGTGCTATATATATATATCTACAACGTCTAGTGCTTTATATTAACAACTACAACAGAAATACCATTAACACCATTTCACGTGTCTTAGTTACACATTTAATGATCTTCCATTAAGAAAAGTGTGGATGGAAATGTCGTGTAGTTATGTATGTGTGAGGGCGTTGAATTTTTGTATGAGGAGGAATGATGTGAGTGTGAGGTGAATATCCTCAGTTCTAAAATAAATTGGGTGCAAATTCTATAGGGGTGAAAAGTTGGTGACTTTCTGAAGGTTAATTATGTTATAATAATAATTTCGATCACAGTAATTGCTTTTTTCTTTAACTTGTGAGGTGAGAATTTTAATAAAAATGATGGATTTTAATTTGGGAACTATTTTGAACATTCCTCATATAGTTGTTTTTAAAAAATGTTTAAATAAATATCTTCCTGACCCCTTTCATGTTGAATAAATCTGGACTTGCGTGGCTAAGAATGATTATGTTGAATAGTTATTCTTGGGGTCTGCATGGTCGGGGGGCAATTAGAACGCCATGGTGAATAACTAATTAGAGATGTGGTGGACGTGGTGGAGAATCGTCCAGTCTTAATCGAGCATAGCACACTTATTAATGTTTTCGTGGTGAATAATTTATTGCTCGAATAACTTTCCTTTGACCTCTTTTGCCTTAACTGCTGACAAATACCATTTACACACATACTTCCAGAACTCCCTCACACACGCATACTCCCACTTCTCACGAACACTCAAACACGCATACATATTCAATCAAATGTAATCTCCACTTCTTCACACAAGCAACAATTTTATGTGGTTTGAGTGGTTTGTGGTAAATATATTCTCTTTGATTTCTTGAACATTAATTACTGTCACCGTGGTGAATTTGTGGTCCAGAGGTGGAAATCAATTATGTTCAGAAGATTATGCTAAATACATTCGAATACAGAACGCAATATAATTCCACCTTGCGCACACATTTTGGCAACACTTTCGTGTGATGCGAGCCAAGAAATCAAGGGGCGGAAAATCCTTCCCCGACCATGACCAACTGACACAGGTTGTCTGTCAGCAGGTCGTTGGTTTACATTTCCTGTCCGCCATCTCGGCTCCAGTTCGCGCCGTCAAATGTCAAGGTGTCTCGCTTTATTTATTGCTCTTTCGCTCGTTTCCTCCTCCAATGACGCCATCAAGACTTTTCACTCAATTCTCTGTTTTTCCCTCCAGAGATTGAAGAACAACCAAATATTGAAGAACAACCAGATATTGAAGAAGAAGACGAATCAAGAAAAGATAATAAATGAAATATTTCGGAAAATCTCCAGAATCAATTTTATTTGTGTTTTTAGGTTCTTTGCCAGAAATCGTACCAAATTCATTGCTCAATATTTTTTTTGAAATATCTTCCTCTTTGATCTGTATTTTTTGAGAATAATGATTTGTTTGAATCGTTTCATAATATAAGATGTTAATAAAAAGCATCAATATCAGTCTGTAAAAACAAATAAATCTGATGAGGTGTTGAAAACTCCGATGATTTGGGCTGTCAAGGTTTTTTATGTTGATTTTGCTTTAAATCTTTTTTTATATTGATTTTGCTTTAATTCTGTTTTTTTTGTCTATTTTCCATTATGAAAAGGAAACATTTTAACAGTCGATGAAATTTCCTCGATGAGTCAGATTTTTAGTCGACAATCGATGAAGTTTGAGTCATTTCTTTTTATCAATTTAATTTTAAGTACTCTGCATTATTCTGTCATTCTTATATTTGCTGATGATTCTCATTTCTATTGAACAGTTTTATTTTTTGTATATAACTTAATAAATAAAAATAAGTTCTCTATTCTATTTCGAGGTAAATTTCAACACTTGATATCTAATTGCGAAAACCACTTAGCAATCATACATAAATTGTATTCAAATTGAATGATTTTTTATCAATTAATTTAAATGTCACTAACGAAATTAACACCTGGCTGACGATTGTCACGAAAATGTCCCCATCATAAAACGTGTTGATTCTTAATAAATAATTTATTTGCACATCCTTTCTTAACATTTAATTTTAATTCCTTTAAACAGATATTTAATTTGTCTTTTTCTCTTTTTTCTTTCCAGTTTTCGTTCGCACACTCAGAAGAACAAGAACAAGAAGCAGTAAAGGTCGGAGGCAAATAATGCTTTTTGAAGATCTTACATGAACTGATATCTAATTAATGATGAATTCTGCACGTCATCATCGCATTGGAGTGTTTCTATCTCCATAAATGACAACAATTGCAAAGAATTGAGAAAAGCATAAAAAATTGTAAAATAAAATAAAAATTGATCACTTACTATTAAAAAGCATCGATTGCAGAATTCTAGTCACAAGTTCAACTGAAAGTAAATTATTTGAAAAATTTCAACGCTGCCATCGTTCGTAACAGAAAATCACGAAATTGAAAATTAATTTAAATTATAAAAAAATCACTTCAAAATATTGATTTGAAATACTATAATAATATATTGAAAAATTATAATTGATTTCAAAAGGAGAATTATAAATTAATTTGAAAAGAATTAATTCAAAAGAAATTAATTTCCAGAGAAATATTAAAATTATTTTCCAGAGAAAAATTAAATAATTTTGGAAAGAAAAGTTACATTTAATTCGATAAGAAAACTAAATTGAATTGAATTCGAAAGAGAAATAAAATTAAATTTTCAAATAATCACTAAGAGTAGAAACCAAAGATATACTGAATCACAGTTAATTTGTAAGCAGCACCTGGCAACTAATTTGCAGCATCTGGCAACGCTACAGGATGCCCTACACGCGCGAGAACAACATGCAGGCCGACAAACTCAGCGGCATCGAGGAGGAGAGCGACCTCTACGAGGGCTTCGCGCCCCACGTGGAGACCTCCGAGATTAAGGTTCTGGACTTCTACACAATTGCGCGCCAAACAGGTGAGTCAGACGAGTCGAAATTTATTCCAATAAATTATTTCTCGTATATTTTTTTGCTTTTAACATTATGTATAAAACTTTCGAAGTCTCCCTGAAATTTCTGATTATTTCGAGGGTAGAGGGGAGAAATCTGAAAAATCTTCTCATCTCACTCAACGCCTAACATTAAAAATTCGCTCGAAAGAAAACAAACAAGAAATTAATTATTTTTGATACGTTTTCAAAGTGCGAACGCTGGGGGTGAATAACAATAACAATAACAACAACAACAACAACAACAAAAACAACAACAACAACAACAACAACAGAAACAAATTCTATAAATCAAATAACGAAAATAATTTGAATTTGAGATCGTTTCCAACATAAACAATAAAATAAAAGAAGAACAACAAATAATATATAACGGCGTTCCAGAGGCTTTCGATTGGGCGCCCACGTCGTAAATTGAAGAACTTGAAATTCTAAAAATACAGCAATAACAATAAAAACAACAACAAGAACAACTACTAGTCAAGAAACTCATGATTTTAATTCATTCGCAATTAAAAGTTCCTCAAGTGTAATTTTTTTTCAATTTGATTTGTTTTTTTTTTTTTTTTTTGGTGTTATGAAAAATATAACGAATTCTTTTCGTTGAAAACAAAACAAAAATAAAAACCGTCTGCAATTAGTTTGTTTTTAACGCAACGAACAAAAATGGAATCATACAAAATAATCCTAAATACACACAAAAAAAATGTAAAAAAGTAATGTTTTTATATTTTTAATGAATTTTCGCCATAAAAATGTCAAAAACACATGTTCTGCATTCCTCTTAATTAACTCGTTCGCTCTTCGATGCTCTTCTTTCGATTCCCATTGATTTCGGTCCTCGCATCGTTTGAATGCAAATTGTGCTTTGCGACAGCAGCTATACAAAGATATAATATCTCGTAGATACATTTTTAAATGATTTTATTTTTTTCATTTTTCTTTTTACTGTATTTATTTTTGCGCATTGAAATTAAATTTTTTTGCTCTTTTTGTCGAGTGCGCGTTTTTCTTGTTGATTTTCAATCAACATTCAATATTGTGAAAATTTCAATATGTTCAGTTCGTTTATCTTTTTGGTGTTGTATCTGCGAGATATCGATTTCGCAGGAAGCGTGGAATATTCTCTTTTTTATGAATATTTTTTTCCATTTGTTATTTTTTTATATTTTTTTTAGTTTGTTATTTTCTTATATTTTTTTTAGTTTGTTATTTTTCTCTATATTTTTTTTTGTTTGTTACTTTTTCAATATATTTTTTTAACTCGTTATTTTTCTTATATTTTTCAACAACTGTTCTTATTTACACTGTGAGAAATTCCAAAAATCCAATTAGAAATAGTTTTTCACACGCACTTTAAACGATTTTTTTTATCGCTCGAGAGTCGAATCTAAATGGTAAATCTAGTGTATGGTATCTTTTAAATCTTTTAATTTCATTAGTATCATCAAGAAGTCTTATAGCTAGAGTATTGGTGTGATTACTAAGTCTAATAAGGTATCTTGCGCTGAAGTTATTTATTTCTTTTTTAACAAAAGAGACATTCAGATCTTTATGGATTTGAATGTTTGTGACAAACCAAGGTGCATTAGTAATTTGCCTTAATATTTTGGATTGAAAACGTTGTAAAATTTCAATATTTGAATTACTTGCTGTACCCCATAATTGAATTCCATATGTCATTTCCACGTTAGCCTCCTATCGAGATGCAGTCCTAGATATTTAATGCTGTCACAATTAGGAATTTCAGAGTTATTTAGAAAAACTGCAGGGCAGTTTCCTTTTTTTAAAGCGAAAGTTACATGAGCCGATTTTGAAGTATTTATTTTAATATTGCACGTTGTTAACCATAACTGAATTTTGTTGAGTGCAGATTGAACTAGATTTGAAGCCACAGTTGCAGATTCATTTGAAAGCAAGTACAGCAGTGTCATCAGCATATGTAGCTGTAGTTACCAAATCTGTTATAGGCATGTCTGAAGTAAAGATCGTAAACAGAACCGTCCTAAGACACTGCCTTGTGGCACACCTGCTCTTATTTGCTTAATATCAGATGTTTCATCATTGATTTAACATAAAAACAACGATTTTCTAAGTACGATTTTAATACTAGGTAAACTGGAGCAGGAAGGAGTTTTTTTAGCTTAAATAATAGACCACTATGCCAGACTCGATCAAAAGCTTGCTGAACATCCAAAACACACCAGAGCAATATTTTTTGGTTTCCAGAGAATCAATAATGACATTTACGATCGAATTAAACCTTGAAAACTTTAAATCGGGAGCCGACAACTTCTCAAACAGATCATCGATCGTACATCAAATTCCAAATTAAATTAAAACACTTTATTTTCAAACTTGATTTCACAAACAATTTCGAGATCAATTTTGAGGACAACGATTTCGGCACAAAACGATTCGTTTTTTATTATCTCTAAATGTGGTAATTAAAAATTTTATATCTGTGACGTTTTTTCGTGAACATTTGTATATTACTCATAATATCGTAATTAATTTACGGAAACGTCCGATATAAAAACATTTATATACAATTTTTTTTTAGAATTGTATCAGATTCTCATTTTTACACAGAATTTTTTTTTTTCGAAATTAATTACTTGAAATGAAATTAATTATTATTTAAAAATAAATTCCTTATTTTATATATTATTTATTTTTTATATTTTATTATATATATTTTATTATATATATTTTATTATATATATTTTATTATATATATTTTATTATATATATTTTATTATATATATTTTATTATATATATTTTATTATATATATTTTATTTAAATCATACAAAATACGTTCCCTCAGTGTAAACTCAGTGGATGAGAAAAGTTTCCCTTGACTTTCGTTCGTCTGGGGCGAAAGTGGACTCTTCGATACAACGTCTGATAATTAAATTTTCGGTTATTTTCGTTTCACGTTGTCGTCGTCGTTGTTTCCATCGTTTCGGTTGTAAAATGTCCACAAGGTTGCCAGTTATCGCTATCGACTGATGGCTAATTATAAAAGTATGATTGATTTCTTGAAGCCATGAGCTTCTCACCTCTTTTGTAGTTTACCAGGTTCAGATATGATTAACTAGGCCATGTCGATAAATTACGATTATTTCTTTAAATTAGGTAACACTTGACTCGAGTGTCTGGTGATAAAATGGGGGATAGAATGGGTTAATGCGAAAGCGTCTGTAAGGATGATTTTTTTAATTTGGGAAAACAAATACAATCAAAAAAATACATATATTTTAAATACAAATTATAAAATTAATAAAACTCAACCTATTTTGATCCAATTAAAATTTATTTCATCCAAATAATATCGGTTTGATCGAAATAAACTGAATTTGGTCAACATAATTCGCAAATGAAATTCTATTTCTGACCGCATTTAAAGCAACAAAATGTCCGTCGAGAGCCTGCGAAATGCGACATGTTGACATGTTGACACCTGTCGTCCGAGAGTCGAGAGCTCTTTGGCTCTGGCACCTCGTTGTTGTCGTCGTCTCTGGAGGCCCCGTTGATCCCATGATCATTGTTGTTGTTGTTGGCGTTGCATTCGTCTTCATCCCCGTCATCCATTAATCATCAGTTTACACTTTGACATCGCCGCCGTTGACAGAGGCTGATTTATTTACCCAACTTGTTTCGAACCGATTACTCGATATATCCTCTGGCCCGGATCATCTATGTCCCCTTTTTAAGCCGTTTGCTCGTTTTCTCGTGACAGCGGTCGATTTATGCACTTGTGCAGCGGTTGATTTAAGACATTTTTTTTTGATTAATTTACATTTTTTTCATTAGTTAAAATTTTTCCATTAATTTTTATTTTTTGAGTTATTTATATATACATTAATATATTTTTTTTCAATTTTTTTGATTTATTAAAATTTTATTGTATTCATTATTATTTTTGATGCCTTTAAATTTCTTGATAACACATTTTTTAATTCAATTGACATTTTTTTTTGATAATTTAAATTTTTTGATTGACATTGTTTTTAACTTAATTTACATTTTTCCTTCTCTTTAAATTTATATTGATGAAATTTCAATGTTTTTATAATTGAAATTTATGAATTTTCATCAGTGTCTTTATTTTTTTTTTTTACTTATTTCTTTCACTGTTTCTTCCACTCTGCCACATATTTTGACATTTTGCCAATAAATTCTCGTGCTCACATGGAATTCGTTGGCTCCAAAATTGTGGCCAACGCTTTGCGGCAATTTATTACCGAAATATTTGCACTTGACTCTTGGACGCCATCGTCCAATGTCAGTGGGATTTTCTGATTTTTATCGTTTCGTTTAATCTTTGATTTTCAGAAATTCTTCATGTTTTCCATATTCCATTTTTAAATATAATTCCTATCCATTCCATTAATAATTTATTATTTAATTGTATATTTCGCTATTTTTTTCCTGAATATTCAATCGATTTTCTCATATTTGAAAAGTTTTCAGTGAATTGCGTTTTGATTTAATTTTCGCTCGATTTCAAGTGGCTTTCATTGGAATCTCTTTAAACTTGGCAATCGTCGCACACGCCTAGAATTGCCTCAAAAAAAAACAAAGTCGACCATTTAGTGGGATTTCTCGTTGAATTCCAAATATTCCTCTTCCCAAATATTTTCCGTCCATCGTGATTCGGAAAATTTCTACGAAACCACTTTGAAACACTTGGGAATACTTTTAAATTAATACCATAAGAAATGTGTAACTAAAGTAAAGTTTGTGAAATTTTACAAAATGCTGAAGCACGTAAAATGTTTCATAATTTTTCCAAACCCTTTTTCCTATCACTTGTGTACAATTTAATAGTTTAATTTTTTTTATTTGATATAGTATTTTATTTATATTTTTTAGTTTTCTTATTTAATTTTTCTACAATGGCAATAAACTTATATTAAACTTTTATTTTATTTCCTTGTTTTTTAAATTTGTATAAAATATGTTTTCGTATTATAATTGTTTTATACATTTTTGATAAATTATTTTATGTCTCTGCTTTCGTATTTAGGGATGAATAAAATGTTTCCTGTCATGTTTCTGAATATTAATATTATATTTAATATTAATCGCATAATTTTGATATTTTTATAATTTTTATTTTTTTTTTTGTTATAGCAAGACATTTTCTATTCCATTTATATTTATTTTTTTCCTTCTCCAACCATTTGGAATTGCTTTCATCATTTTAAATATTCCGTTTACTATATTTTAAATAATTCATAAACTATATCATTATCATTTCTTTCTTTACTCCTCCAATCCTCTCTCTATCTCCTACTCTCACCCTGACTCTCGCCTCCCTTCCTCTCTCTTTTCCAATGATAAAAACCTCTCATATGAAGACATGATTTAATGTTGCTTTGCCCCCGACGTGCCCTCAGCCACGCCCCCCATCGTGGGTCTCGCGGCCCATGATCGACCGGCGACGTCGCCGACGACAACCGCGCGCATCACGTCACTCGTCGTCATTCGCTGCGACTTCGTGAGACGACCGGCCGAGTGCGTTCTCCTGCCTTCGTCTTCGGCTTCTCCCCGGCTTCGACTTCGTGACGTGACTTTATTTGCGCATTCGTTCGCTTGCTCGTTCGTGTGCGTGTGTTGGTGTTCGTGTTTTTATGTCGTTCCGCGCGATAAACTTAAGAAAACAACAACATGACAACAACAAGACGATACTAACAACAATACGGTATCAACAACAATTTTCACAACCGCACAGCATAATTATAGATTTTCATCGACTTTTTTTTATCGCTATTTTCAAAAATAAAACCAAGATTTTTCAAGTGTGTCAAAATTTGTTGGTTGTTGTTGAATTTTGTTTTTGCTGTTGTGAAACAAACAGCTGTTTTATGTTTACGCAGTAAGAAATTGCCCAAAATCACAACAACAATGTTGCCGAATACGAAACCATCAGATTTTTCTAATTATTGTGATATTTTTTTATATTTTGATATAATAATTTTTTTTTTATTTTGTTATTCATTTTAATTTTTTATTTATTTTGATGTTTATTTATTTTAATTTTTTATTTATTTTAATATTTTTTTTATTTTTATCTATCATATCACATGTTGACATCACTTCAGTTGGTCATACATCATCTGATATATTGTTGTTGTTGTTATGGTACGTATTTTATTTAAAGTCTTGTTGTCTGTTGTCAACGCTATTGATGTTGTTTTTATTGTTATTGTTGCAATCGATTACATTTGAGGTCAAAAGCACTTGAAACAAGTTTTATTTGATTTCAACACGACGTCGCAACCAAGATTTACACGACAACTTCTAAACTTCTCGAGAGGTGGCAAATATGGCAAATAGTCTCGAGACGACCAGTTAACACCGGAATTGATAAGAGCTTTTTTCAGAACAATCATCGCAGAATTGTTTTTCAGGTTTTTCTATTCTATATTTTCTATTATTTATTTTCTATTTTTAATTTTATAATTCAATTTTTTGTTTAATTTAATATCATACCAAATTGTTATTTATTCGCAATTAAAATTTGTTAATTTTTGGCATTTAACAATTTTGTATTAATTGCTTGAAATAGAATAAATTCTATTCTTATTTGGTTGGTCGTTGATGTGGTTTTCAGAAGACTCCTGAAAGTATGCTCTGAAAATAGCATCGTTCTATGAAATGTTGCTAAGCTAAAATATGTTGCTAAACACCGTGGCCAGCAACATTTGAACTAGTTCACCTCGAGGTGGTTCTGGCTCTCTTTCCTTCTTTCTTTCTTTCCTTCTTTCTTTCTTCCTCTCATCTTTCTATCGTTATTTAATCATCTGTACATCAAATTATAAAATCTTATGAAATTATCTCCCTTTATTACGAATTAACAAATTTTTTTCGATTTTTAAATATTTTCTATTTTTGATCTGAAAGGTTTTATTTTTTTTTTTTCGATATTTAATTTCTTTTAGATTTTTTCATTCCTTTTTGTGATTTGAAGATTATTTACATTTTTTAAATTCGTTCAAATTTTAATTTTATTTTTTCGATTTTTATCTTGGGAATCTGATCTAATAGAATTCCCCTCTCGTTAGAGCTTTTTTAGTGCTCTCATTTATTGCACAATCCGACTCTCACTGTTTTTCTCTCTATCATTGCTTCTTTCCCTTCCTGCCTTTCTCTCTCTCTCTCTATTATTACTTCTTTCTCTCCCTCTATTATTGCTTCTCTCTCTCTCGGATGCGTTGACCGATGCGCTTCGATCGCCGATCGCCCCGAACGAGTTTCGCGCAGCCACGTGCGGACGCTTTGTGTCAAGT
Organism: Coelopa frigida; assembly: GCA_017309665.1. Lineage (NCBI taxonomy): Eukaryota > Metazoa > Arthropoda > Insecta > Diptera > Coelopidae > Coelopa > Coelopa frigida. The sequence goes on along the minus strand of CM029565.1, from coordinate 8,003,468 downwards.
CGTAGATGAAGGCGAGTGTGCGAAGATGAGTGTAAAAAAGAGAGCAAAAGGTGGAGAGTTTGGGGGAGGAGTGAAAGACAGAAAGAGGGCGGACAGGTTGCTTGTTTATCGAGCTAAATGTGTATTATTGTGATTACTATTTTTTAATATGATGACTATTGTTGTGGTATCTATTTTTGTTGCTATTGTTGTTTTTGGTGTTGGCATTGTTATTGTTTACCATTGTCGTTATTGTGTTTATTGTTGTATATTGTAGTGTTGTTGTTTCTGTTGTTGTAGTTAAGTGTTTTCGTAAACAATAGCAACAATTGTTATAACAACAACATCGAACAAATTGCACAAATATTTAAATATTTCAAAAATTCATCCACAAAAGGAAATTATTTATTATTTATTTATTTTCTTGGATATTTGTGTATGATTTATTTATGTTAAATACGTGAAAAAATATTATTTTGGGAACATTTTTCAATTTCGAAATATATAAAATTCCTTCTTATTTTAATACAAAATGTTTTTTTTTTTTTATGAAAAAAGACTTGATATACACAATTTTTTTAAATTTCCAAAAATAATTTATTTAGCATTTGTGCTAATCATTTTAAAAATCGCAAAAACTCATTTCCCATATAGATATATTTCATTAGGGTTTTATTTTTGTGCTTCAAAATTTCATCTGTTTACTCTCGAGACAATATGCTAAAAGCTGTTTATCATGCAGCCAAACGTAAAATATATATCTCATTAGAACTCTGATGCTCTCTTTCCCTCCTGCCCCCGTTTCAAGATTTTATTTTCTCTATTCCCTCCCTTTCGGCATTCTTCTCTTCCCTCTCACTCTCATTGTTTCAATTTTTTTCGCACTCGTTTTCGTTTTGCCTCCATTTCAACTAATTAAAACCTGAATTGACGTTGAAAATTATTTATTTCCGTTTTCGTTCAGCGATCTTTTTGTTGTTCGTTATTGTGTACCTTGTTGTTGTGATTGTTGTTGTATATCTTGTTATGACAGCTTCCCACATTTATTCTTATTGTTTTTATTGTGTACATTTATCTTTTCTTTTAATATTTTTACTGCTTACGGCCGAGTCATTTTCATCGTCTGAGCGCAACTTGATACGACGACAGCAGCCGAAGGAGTAGAAAAGGTGCAAATGGGGGAGCGGGTGGAGGGAGGTCGGTGAAGGTCAAAGGGGTGGGACGAAGTGGGGATTTACAATGCAATCTGTTATGGCATTGTTTGTGATTTGTCTGTTGTTGCTGCAACACCTTTTCTTCGAAAGTCGTTCTTCTCATTTCTCGAGCTTCGCTTAATGCGAGCGAGAATGAAATTGCAACAGGAAGTGAATTCTCCGGGTGTGTGTTCGTAAATATTTGCAGCGACACGATGTAAACGATCCCCTGATTAATTGAGAGAATTAACTATCTAATTGATAGATATAATAAGGTTGATGCGCTCTAATGAAGGCGTGTCGAACTTCCTGGAGCGTTCGAGGGGATTTCGAGAATCGATTGACGAGTTATTGAAACATTGTGCGATGATGAGTGCATCATTCAATTCACCACGTCGTATGAGTGATAATTAATTCACCTCTATGTTTTTTTATTGATCTCTGTGGGAACGTTTTTTTTTTGTTGGTAAACTTTCACCTCGAGTTCTACGTGTTTCATATAAAAATTACAAAAAAAATTAAATAAATTTGAATTAAAAAAAAAATTTAAATAAAAAAAAATTCAATAAAAATTTAAAATAAAAAATAATATTTCAAAAAATAATAAATTAAAATAATAAATATATAAATAATAAAAAAATATAAAAAAACAGAAATAAACAAAAGAAAAACGTATAATAAAAATTTGAAGAAATAAAAATTAAATTGAAAGTAAAAAAATAAAAATTTGAATCAAAAATTAAAATGAATAAAAATAAATAAATTATTATCACGGGACGTATGAGTAACTTTTAACTTCAAAAACTGTTAAATATTTTGTTGTTCAGTATTTTCTTATTTATTTCTTCACCCCGTGCTCGCTTTGTAACACTGTGAAAGCCGTGATCCCAACACTACAAATTCAGCCCCATGCAAAAGCTCAGAGAAGTGCATCGCGCCCTTCGCTCTCTTCATTGTTCACTACTCCTCTCCCTTTCCCACACTACTCCTCACCCTTTCCCACACTGCACTACTCCTTGTCGCTCTCTCCTTTTTTTTTTTGAGATCGATCGGATTCGCTGCACTGAAACTCGTTCGGCCTCTGCAGGTTTAATTATCGCTTTCTCCACTTCCTCCCCCCGCTCTCTCTCTCTCTCTCTCTCTCACACTCTCACTCTCCTTCCATGTGTCGGTCTCACTTGCTGTCTCTGAGCACCGCAGCCGGCACTCAGAATCAGTTTTGATTCTAACGTCGATCTGTGCGGAACCGCTCGAGACTGCGATTGAACTCGATCGCGACACGATCGCACTTTTATTTTATTTCGCTTTGTTTATTTTGCTGTCTCTCTGCCTGTCGTATAAAAAATTATTCAAATTTGATTCAAATCAGTTTGTTTTTTTATTCATTGTCAACGACAACCGGTGTGTTTGAGTGAGTGTGTTTGTGTGAGTGTAAATTTGACCCAGCGAGCCATCGACCGATTGATCAGACGCCGAAACGATCAACCGACCAAACGATCGTTTGATCAGACGACGAATCGATCGATTGATCGTGTTATCAGAGCTTCGGTGTGCGTACGTGACGTTAATTGGGGTGACGGCGAGATCGAGATCTTGTCTTGTGCTGCACAAAACTACAGCAAATCGATGTCGATGTAATACCAGCCACAACAACAACAATCACAGCCAGTGGCCAATTATCGCGCGACTGCTATAAAAACAGATATAAAAAACATAATAAAAAATACAAATAAGAAATAAAGAAATTAAAATAAATAAAAAATGTTGAAAGTGCAGCGAGTCTCGTGCTCCACGATCGTGATCGTCCGCCATTTGTTCGTTCGTTCGTTTATACGGAGAGCGTTTCGTTTTTTTCCATTCTGCGATCACGTACCTTTCTTCGCACTTTTTTGTTCTTCCTTTTTTCACTTCGAATTTCTGTCTCTTTTGTTTGTTTTCGCTACTGATCGTGTTCTGTCGTTTCTTAGTTTTTTATTTATTTTTGCGTAAATCTTTTTTGTGTTTTTTATATAGATTTTTATTTTCGAAGATTTTTTTGTTTCTCTTTATTTATTTGTATTTTAATGTTTTTCGCAATTTTATTTCTTATTATTTATTTGTATTTTGATGGTTTTTTCAATGTTATATTTTTATTTTGATGTTTTTCTAAATTTTATTTTTTATTGATTTTCTTACTTGTTTAAGTTTTTTGTTTATTTATATTTTTATTTCAATTCTTTTCATTTGGACTCTTTATTTATTTATATATTTTTTTTATGGTTTCATCTATTACATTTTTGTCTGTTGTTTTATTTCTCACACTCGTAACGATCGTGCTAGGGATCATCAATTCCCATTTGCATTCAATTCTCAGTTCTTAAAAAAAAAAATCGAAAACAATTATTTGCTCAGAATAGTGATCAGTTGCCTGCGACATTTAACTCTCCATCTCTCTCTCTCTCAATTCTCGCTGGGTGTATAATTTTAAAGCCACACATCGCACGATTGCGCATCTCCGGAAAATTTGCATAATTCAATCACTGATTATTAAACCGACGGCGATGATGACTGGGATCATGATCGCTGATCGATATTCGGTCGGTGAGAAAATGTCGCAAAAGTCACGCGGTCTCCTCCGCCTTCTCTGTCTCTGTCGATCGATGATCGATGGATCGATGATCTTTCGACCCCGTCACACATGCTTCTCAAAGGCCCCTCTCTAATCGACTCTGTGTCATTCTCTCACTCTCTCCCTCCTCCTTCTTCTTCGTCACTCTGTTTGCCTACTTATTTAGCATTATTTACTCGGCTCTTTACAATGTCGACAATCATAGTTTTCGAGTTCTGAGGAGTTGGCACTGGAGTTGGTTTTATCTCTCTTTTCGAGTGGCATATCGGATAAATATTTGTCTCCCTTCATTTGCAAATAATGAAATCATTGCTCTGCCTCCATCTCTCTTTCCATAATTCTCCTTCTATATCTCTCTTCTCATATATTATTTCTTCGTCGTTTGTTTTGCTCTCGTCATTTTTGCCTGCTACCGCAAAATCCAGCTATAGATCGACTTTCGGCAACCGGCAACGCTGACAATTAAATTAATTGAACCTATATTCAACGAGGGAGAAAGAGAGATGGAGAAACTCACGTTTAATCGAATTAAGTTTTTGCGGTTTTCATGTTTCTCTCCAACTTTATTAACCTGTTACACCTTAACACATGTCAGACTGAAGATCGTGAATTTACATTTTTATTTATTATTATTTTTTTTTAATTTTTGTTTTTTTTTTAATTTAATTCAAATTTGTTTTTGTATTTAATTTATATTTTCTTGTTTTTTAATTTTTTTGTAAGTTTAAAACTCCAAATATTTTATTAACTCAACACGATTCTTCGAATGTGGCCTGCGAATGTTTTTTTTTTATTTTTACCTTACGACGTCAGTTGAATTGCCCAATTTTTAGTTGTTGTTATTCAAGCGACAGTGTTTTCGAAAATTTCAATCAAATTAAATATTGCCGAAATTGGTGCCAACTATTTCAACGGTGATGGCGCGACAACGAATTTAGAACCGCGAAAGACACCGTTGGCCACCCCCCTTACGTCATTCGCCTCCTCCCCCCCACCCCATGCCACAAGAATTACAAATACAAAAAAACGACAAACAACATCGAAATAACGCAGAATCAAAGATGATGAAAATCATTGGAAAAAAAAACATATAAACACAAGAATTTTCACAGAAAACCAGAAAAACAGAAAAACAACAAGATCTACAACAATAGTAAAATAATGATTATCACAACAACACTCTAAATCATGTCAAAGTAATTGCATTTGCCACAATCTTCGCTACGTCCATTAATGAATTTAATATTGTTTTCCTCTCCTATGTTGATGTTCTAAGGTTTTTGCTCTGAAATTTATTTCTCATTTTTTTCTATTATATTTCTCAGTGTTGCTTTTGAATCAATTGTATGCGACATCATACAACTAAATCAACAACTAGTGAATTACAAGATAAAAACAAACAACAATTGATAATTGGTAACACCATCATCGCCCCCAATGGTTTAGTAGAACATCATTATGAAAATTATGGTTCGATGCCTCGTCATTTATAGATAAATAAATGAATTTGTAAATTCAATTCCTTGAATTCCTTGAATTTCTCTGTCTACAGACATCATATAAAGAAATGTTTTTAAATTGAGGAATATTTTTATATAAAGAAATGTTTTTAAATTGAGAAAAATTCATATATTCAGAAATATTTTCCCCTTAAGAAAATCATTTAACTCTTCTCTATATTCCCTCCGTGGAAATATATAACGACGTAGGCGGCCATTTATTGGGCAATTAAAATATTTCTTTCTTTACCGTTGCCAAAGAACTTTTTTGAAATCATAAGAAAATAATATACTTGAACACCTTGATTTTTTCGAAGAAGAAAATGCCGACGTCAACGAAGAAAAAAAAACAACAAAAACAAAAACACAAATCGACGACGTGACACAAATGAATTGATTGTAATTGATAAAGTAATTAAATACTACTAAGGAAAGTCCAAAGTACACTCAATACCGATTTCCTACGTCAAGTTCTCGTCTCGTTCGAAGAAAGCCGAGTTAGATTCAATAGAAAAATCTGTTCGGAAAACAAGTTCATTGGAGCGGGGTTAAAATCTTGCTCCATCTGTCTGTCTGTCTTTCTAGAGTGCTGTAATTATATGCAATATATCATGACTGAGATAATTGTCGCGGCCAAGCCCTCCCTTGTTGACGTTATAACATTATTACATCTACTTTAGATCGTTTTAGATATATTTGTATGTAATCAAGCTCACAAGACTTCGTTCATTTTTATATAATTATTACAATGAAACATTGCAGTTCAATATTATCTTTATATACTATAATAAATAGTATCTATAGAAAGATTACTTAATATACATTTTCAAAACTGAATTAATTATTGTGTAATTTTTTACATGTGAAATAATAAAAATGGTCCCTATGTAAATCAAGTTGTTATTATAAAGTGATCATCGTATCATAGTTGTTGACTCTCGATATAAACTCTTTGTGTGAAGAATCGTTAATAAGTTGAAAATATATGAGTTTTGTGTGTGAATTTTACAAAATGTTCTTTAGAGAATATCATGATGACAAATGAAAGCTCATTGATATTGGAAATGGATATTGATTGCTTCATCATAATTCGATCTGCTTTGTCAATATAAATTCATCGATTTCTCTGAATATATTCACTGTTCTATTCAATACTTCGCTTTGTGCAATGTTATTAAAATGGAGAAATTTTATTCTGAATAAATAACAGACACCTTTGTAATACTAATTTCGATCGACATGTGCTGTGGTTGAGAGAATAATGTCATTATTATTGCATTTCTTTGCAAACGAACGATAAATGAAGAAAATCGTCTAATTGTGTTAATCATCAGACATTTTGAGTCATTATTTTTATATTTCTGTTTGTTGTGATATTGTACTCAAATAGACAAAATATTTCGATTATTAAAAACGAAATTTATTCAAAATCCACATTATTTTATATAATTGATAAACACATAAATAATAAGAATGTAATATATAAAAAAATAACAAGAAATCTGAAGCGTGCCAAAATTTTCAAAATCACTATTAAACACTAAAATTATTTGGATAAAACCAGAATTTTATGGCGCGAACTTTGGATTTGATCGCTATTTATAGCAAAATTTTATAGGCGAAGAAAAAACCCCAAATAAAATCATATAAAATTATTCAAAAAATTAACAAATGCCAGACAAAAAAGAAAAGCACAAATATCAAATTTAAAAACAAAATCTACAATTTATCATTTGTCGTTCGGTGTTGTTGTTTTTTTTTTTTATTTGTTGTTGTTCTGTTTGTCATGCTCTCGAGAATTTAAATATTCAAAACAGAATCGATGCGCGATACTGCGTTGCAGAACAATTCGAAAGAGACCACAAGACACCGACAGACAGACCGAGGGACAGACAGACGGACGGACGGACGGACAGACAGCGATACAACGCAGATGTGGCTGGTGTTCAAAATGAAAATTCTCTGCTATTTTTTTTTCTTTTTCTCAGCTACTTTTTTTCTTCTCTGATACTTGTCGTCTGCTTCTTCTCTGTCGTCCTCTTCCAATGAGTCAATTAGTGCTGTCATCTGATTGTTGTTGTTGTTGCTGCCACTGTTTCTGCAGATGCGCCCCTTATTGTTATTGTTTAGTTCAAACCGGTTACTATAAAGTAAAGCAAAATAAGAAAAAAATTATAATAATAAAAGCTGTAAACAAATAGTTTGCGAAATTTCGTATGACGAACGTCGCGTAAGACAATCGACAACAATGATGACAATAACAAAACAATTCTCCCCCAACAATAACAATTTTTCCAACAACAAAAATTTTCCCAACACCAAAAATTGTTCGAACAACCAAAATGACCCCAACAACAACAGTAATACGAAATATTTTCCCACCATTTGCCTGATTGTGGAACTTCACGTGACTCGCATTTTCACGTCGAAACGAATAAAATTTGGCAACCGTTTCTGTTTTTAAACATTTCTTCTGCTTCATGTTCATTTTTTGTCGCTTCAGAGATTTCTGTATTTTCGTTTGTTTTTTCTTTTCTCTTTTCTCTGATTTATTTATTTCTTTCCGCGCGTGGCAATAAAATCGTCGAATTTTAAATACCTGGTGGTGCGTCAGAGGAAAATCACTGGTGAAAAGCATGATCGAGGAAAATCCCACCCATTTATTTATTCATTTTCGCAGGGACAAATATTTCAGAATTTTATTTTTAAATCATTATTCAAAAAAAAAAAAAAAAATAAAAGATTTCAAAAGCTATATTTTTTATTTTTCTTGTTTTTTATTGCTTTCTATTTTTTTATTGTTTGTTATATTTTTATTTTTGTTCAATTTTTAATTTTTTTTTTTTCAATTCTCTTCTTATTTTTTTTTTATTATTTGTTTTGTTTTTGAAATATATTCTATTTTTGTTTTCAATTTTGAAATTTCTGGTGTTGTGCGAACACTCTACGTGCTCACTGTCACATAAAGCGCCACCCATTGTGTTCTCCTCTTCCTTCTTCCCCGGATCTTCTTCTCTGCACATTAACAAACATATGTTGAAAGCAACCACAGCAAAAAAAAAACCAATAATAATCACAACTGACGACTGATTGATCTTTGATTTCTTTCGTGTTCCCCAAATTTTTCCGACACAACCAAAATCAGCTGTTTCCGATAATCGCAGCCCACCGATAAACGAAAGCTCGCTCTTATCACAAGGGAGAGAGAACAGATTCTCGCTGTCTCTCTCTTGCGATTTCTCTCTCACCACTGTCTGCTCGGTGGATGCTCGCCGGCTGCCGTTGACCGAGCGACAGTTGCTCGTGAACGCGCGTCGTCGTTGTTGCCGGTAGAAAAAGATCGCTGAAGGCGCGTTCGGAAAATCTCGTCATCACCCACGGCCACCCACCGCCCCTCGATTCTGCCCTTCGTCGTCATCGTCGTCCGTCCTCAGCGCAATCTTTCGCTCGAAGGTGAAAATAATTTGGTTTTCGTGAAAATTCTAATAGGAATTAAAACTAGAATCCCAAACCAAAAATCTAAAAAAAAACCAAAGGAAATAAAAATGTGTAAATTCAAAATCTCACGGAAGCAGCTGTGATAAAGCAAGAAAAAGAAAAACCAATAAGAAAAAAGACATTCTGATCAATAGAATATTGTGTTCAATGTGATTGAGAAAAATATTGAAAAATAGTTCTGTTGAAATCGTGGTGAAAAATCGTAATTTTTAGTCGATTCCAAAGAGCCCCAAAGCTTAACCATGGTGGGCAAAGTCCTGGGCATCCGGGACCTGGACAACTTCAGTCGTCGCAGCAGCGTCTACGTCGACCCTGAGTGCGACAAGTTCTTTGAGCTGCCGCTGTTCATCGCCGCCAGTTCCAATGATATCGCCACCAAGTGTCAGTGCTGGCAGTTCAGTCCAGGTAAAGGATCCAACTCGAATTTATAGTAGTCGGAGAAATTCTGGAAAATAAAATCATTAAAATAAATTCTGGTGAATAGATTTTGCCTCTCTTATATCAATTCTCGTTCTGGTGATATAAAGAAACACAGATGCAATTTAATTTTTTTAGTAAACAAATTCTACCCAAAAATAATGTTAGTATTTAAAATTATGCAAATTATTATCTTAAAATTATACATATTATTTTCTCAAAAATAATGCAAATTATTGTCTTTAAAAAATTATCGTCTTAACAACTGTTTAAAATAAACAAATATTGTCTTAAAAATTATACAAATTACTGTCTCAAAAATTATAATAATCATTATTGAGATTGACATTTTTGTCACAGACATTAAAAAGTCTGTCTAATAGATCCGGTTTAAATTTGCACTCTCCATAGATTCGGACATAAATTCTCTGTTGTTATTGTTGATGAAATTGTTGCAAATTCCATCGTGATCTCTCGGTGGAGCACGTGTTTGTTTAGTTTTATTCCCACACTATTTTTAGTGGCAACATTTTGTTGTAGTTTTTATTATTTTTGTTTATATTTGGGGTTTGTTGTTGTTATCTCAAAATGAGTTTCTCACCATATGAAATGATGCCGGAGAAAATTTCAAACGCTCTGTTGAAGTTGTGTTTCATTCTCTCATCCCATCTTCTTCTCTCGTTGACGCAAAATCGGCTGCGATCGTCGACACCACGTCTTCGTTTAATTTTTAATAGCGCGGATTCACAATTAACAAGTGCCTGTTGTGGTTATTGTTATTGGCTTTGTCGTTGTTGTTGAATCTCGTGCTTGGGAAAATTTTGCGATTTTTACGATTTTCGCCACCAAAAATAAACAAACCTCCATTCAACATAAAAACTCAATAGAAATTCAATTCAATGAAAAAATAGTTATCGATGGAAATTTTTTGAACTCAATCACTAAACCTATATCTAATTCTTTACTAAATAAAATTATACAAAATTCACATGGTTTCAATTTTTTAGTTTGAGTTTTACGTTTGATTTCAATAGAGATAAATGCGAATAAATCGATATACAAGGACTGAAAACGAGACTGTGACGACAATAAAAACAAATAGATAATTTATATTCATTTTCTCGATCGTATAGAAAATAAAAGACTCGTGGACTCATTTAAAAATGATAACATGCTAATTGGACCGATTCTAGCGAAAAACCGCGATCGACTTCAAATGCACTACATTTAGTAATTTTATTCAACTGCACTTAAAGTCATATATTTTTCTTTTTATATATTTTTTTTCTAGATTAGATTTATTGTTCTGATTTTTAAGTACTTGATTTTTAATTATATTTTATATTATAAAACACAAGTGAAGGACATCCCTTAAAAATAATAAGATTTCTTAAAAATAAAAAGATCCCATAAAAATAAAAGATCGATTCATATGAAATTGTATTTTAATCTCTTTTGCTCCTCAAAGAGTTCCGAAAACTATAAAAAAGTACCGAATTCCATTCAAAAATCCCGCAATGTCGCCCTCTTCAAGGAGGTCGTAATCGATCACCAGTCAATTAAATAATTAGACGGAATCAATTTCTCAAAACCCATAAAAAAAGAAAATAAATTAAAATTGATGCGTAAACCAGAGACAAAAAGAGAAAGAACTAAAAAAAAGTGTTATAAAATTCTACATTGACGCCAGTCACAGGGTGTTCACACATACACACCCACCCTGTCATATACACTAACACATCGAAGACGCAAACAATTATGAGAACTCTCGCGATAATTTCGAAGGAAACAATGATTGATTGTTTGATTTTTACGTTCCATAATTTGTTTTCAAGTGTTTGCGTAAAAAAATTCTAAATTAAAGAATAATGTTCGATAAGGTAAAAATGTTATAAAATAAAAATCATGGGTTCGGTTATCTTGAGAAATAACATCGGATATATATTTCAAGTAAAAATTATTTCGATTGCTTAAACATCTTGAAGTTTACGATTTGTTGACATAGAACAATTTTTTTGTTTACATGGAACTCAAAATAGTTGTACAAAATTAAATAGAAATTTCCGATTGGAGGTCAGGAAGTAGAGGTAAAAAATATTAGAAAACAAACATAAGGGAATAATTACAGTTTTTATCTCATTTGTGAGAATATCCTGGATTCCTATGAACCTTGGGTGAACCATCTCCAATGTAAATATTTTTATTGACATTAGACTCGAGAGAGTTAATGACATTTGTTATCTACTTCAAACGAGGTTTTTTACTGTCATAATAATAAGACTACAAACGTGTAGCTAAACTATGTGTAGACAGGAGTAAATATCATAGCTTTTTGTATTTCTATTTTGCATTTCTCAATTGCAATGACAATGAGTTCAGTTCCATGAAATCTATTAAAATGTAAATTCAGTATGACAATTTCCATATTCAAAATGTCGAAATTTGTCACAATTGTTTACGTGATGTCACAACAAACTCGGACTCCTTTTGACTTTTTTTTTCCTTGGCTCACAGTTCAAGAGGAGATAACTTTTGAAATGTTTGGCAATTTCTTAGCACATTGTGGATGTCATGTTGTTTTTGTAGAAACCACTTAAGACCTTTGTCGTCACTAAACTCGATTAGCTTCTGAAATCGCCAGAGCGTCGATGATCTAGAGCTTATCTCTGGTACCCTCGAGTACCCGGCATTTTTCCAATAGAGACTGATAAAATTGTTTTCTATACCGTTCGTATTTGTTTCTATTTTGTGAGGTATTTATTACACCATGTTCGTGTGCTAGAAAATTTACGATGTTTCGATGTCGAGTGGACCTGCCTCAACCCGTTCACTGACACCTCGTCTGTCTGGCTACTCTTTGTCCCATGATATTTCTCTCTACCATGTTATTTCTATCTACCCCATGGTATTTCTCTATACCTCATGGTATTTCTTTCTACTCCATATTTTTTATTTCCCTTGAAATGTTTTTCTTTCCCCATATTTTCTGTTTTTAAAAGATGTTCTTTTAGTTTTTCTCTCTTGTGAATATTTATTAATTTATTTTCTGTCTTCCGTTCTTCTTCTAGGAAAAGAACCGGCCTTGCGCTCGTTCACCGAAATCCAGCAACTCATCCAGCAGGGCAAGAAGCGGGAGGTGAAGAGCATATTGCGAGAGAACTCATGGCCCATAAATTCACCGATCCGGTCGCAGCTGTGGCCGGCGCTGTGTTCGCAGCACCAGACCAAGCAGAGCATGCTGGACGGTTTCTACTGGGAGATGGTGCACCAGGTGAGTGAGGGACATGGGAATCCAACTAGTGGTTGGGTGGTAATAGATTAGTTTTTCTACGTTTTGGGTGCATATGTTATATCATGTCAAGGATAGATAAACAAATAGATATATCATGCTATAGGGATTCATACAAAACTATCTTAAAAAATTGAGAAAATTCTGTAATCTCTAATATGGTGAAATATCATCTCAATAATTATAATTAATAGATAACTTTACCTCGTTAGGCAAAAGTTGTAATACTACTAATAATTCTAATAATTAATTTTTTGTTTGTCCAAAACTGATGATTTTATTGATTTTTTGTTTATTCAACTTAATCGATATTTGGAAAATATCGTCAACAATATAACCTTAACAACAAAGTTCCCACTCCAGGGTTATTCCAAGAAAACAAATGATCTGATAAACATTCAGATAATTCTGTTATGTTTTATATATCTATGTAGGTGAATTGATTTGGGGGTAGATTGTCAACAGATAAGAATCTGATATTATGGAGATAATACAGAAATGTAGTAAAATAAAATAAAACAATGTAGAGAATTATGTTAGGAAGAACATTAAAGGAATCTTCAGGGTGTATTTTTAGAAATATTCAATTGGGACTAAAGGTTAAAAGTATAGGAGGTAGAGGAAATTTAAAATTCAATAAAAGTTAAATAAATAAAGTTAATAATATAAAAAAGGAATAAAATTCTCAAACTCTTCTTGAAATCAATGTATTTTTAGCTGAATTCAAAAATAAACCCCATAATTATTTTGACATTCTCGTTCTCTAGGTCTTCGGCACCACCGAGCTCTCAGAGAAGCCGATCATGTTGCCCGCCTTCGTGGATGCCGCCCACTGCTTGCCGTACCACTTGACCCGCACCGGTCGAGCGGTTGCCGACCGCATCGTCAACGTCTTGGGCTACGACTGCCCCGACATCACGTACAGCCCAGTATTGTATCCGGTCACATCGATTCTGTTGCATTTCATGTCGGGTGAGTTGATTTCATACTCTCAATGGACATTTATTAATCTCAACAATACACGCGATTTATTAATGAATTTCATTTAATTTGGTAGTATATTATTCTTAATTTTTATATGGAACATATTTATTAATTTTTTTTTTATTGGTGGTCATTCTCTTTTATGTGCTGAAAATTTAATTTGAAATCGTCGCAATTTTTTCTTTTCTTTGATTTTTAATTTTTATTTCGTCTAAATTTAATTTTGGTTTAATTTTTTACTATTGTTTCGACGAAATTACATTTTTATTTTATTTAATCGATTTAAATTTTTATTTTATTTCGTCAAATATATTAATTTGATGTAGATTTAATTTTTTGGTCGAAGTTTAATTTTATTTTTTTGCGAATGAAAAGTCGCCAAAAATCAAAGAATTCGTTTTTATTCCTCGTATTTCCCATTGAATGTGATTAATTTTTACAACCGCCAAAAATACCGATTGAGTTCATTCCGAAGTTGAATTTTATCATTTTATTTGTATATTGATTCTGGTTTCATTTTTGATTTCGATAACGTGTATCGAAATGGGCGTTTCTCTCTGGAGAGAGGTCCCGCCCTATCTGCGGCTCGGGAGTGAGTTGACGAAGGACCTGGACTCCAGGTTCCAGAGCCAGGACCTATTTATAGGCGAGTCAATATTTGCTGCTTGTGCTTGTGAGGGTTAAAAATAAAGCAAAGTGTTTATCTAAACTTCGAATTTTATGACATCGGGCGATTGTTGCAATTTTCATTTGTCGTTATTATTATTATTATAGTTGTTGTCATTAATATTTTTGTTGTTGTTATTGTTGTTGTTATTATTATTGTTGGTATTATTATTGTTGTTGTTGTCGTTTACACTTCACTCAATGGCTGATATAAACTCGAGACTTTGTCAGTGATTAATTGTTGTTGCGGTCTCGCTCTTATCTGTTGACGCTCTTGCGATTATTTGCGAAACTGATTTTGATGGACCTCTTTCGTGTCAAGATAAACTTGTGGAACTTCAAAAGATTATCTCCAATTTCGACATCGACTTGGAAAGATCGAAGACCAGACAGGGTGAGATGGGCCCCTCACAAACGTCATCATCAAAAAATAAATGCCAGTCAAATGACGAACGACAAAGTTTCGGGGGTTCCTGGAAAAATCCCCTTCCCTTCATTCCACACCAATGGCCAACGTGCCTGACCCAGTTGGGTTTCCGCCAAATTTTCCATCGCTCTAAAGGTTTTCTCGCAATCGAGACACGAGGCCGAAAAAATGAACCTTGCTTCGCAGACAGATGGCCGTTGTAATTAGTGCACGGAGACATATCTGTGTCGATTACACTGACAGAAAATCTCAGAAACATCGACATTTTGACTTGAATTCGTTCCCTTTGTTCCTATATATAGTTTGGTAAATCGTAGCTTGAATCTGTTGACTCACGACTGCCATCTATATCTGCATTAATGCGTATATTTCAGTATTTATAGATCAGTATTGACATATTCTATTGTTGTATTGATCCATTATATTTTGGTATTGATCCATCGTATTTCTGTATTGATTCATTCAATTCCTATATTGATCCTTTTAGTTGTGATATTGACCAAAGAATTCTTTGTATTCTTTGAGCGATGATTTTGAATCGTCATATTGATTGTAAATGCTTTGTTCCTCGTCTAATGAATGGCACAATTATTGTCATTATTCTTATTAGTTCCTTTATTGTCTTTTAACTACTTCGTAATATATTGGCCTATTCAGCTTTTCTGACTGACTGAATCTGGTTCTACTTAGTTCTTCAGTCGAAGTGACGACAGGTTCACTTGTTATATTGATCAATTCACTGATCGTATACTTTAGTGTATTGACTTGTGTCTTTGTTTTTTTTATTGACAACTACTTTCACTACTTAACGACTTTAATTTTTGATTTACAGATTTAAGTTGTCTTTACTTTAAAATTAAAATGCAGTAAAGTCATCAAGTTTTTTATTATTACTGAAGTCAATATGGTATTTCGGATAATTTGATGCTTCTATAATTTTCTTACAGTGTAATGAATTCGCTAACGAGATCAAGTCCTCGATCAGCTCCGGGTAATTGATATATTTAGGCAAATAGATCGATCGATCCGTAGCGAGGTGATAATCAATCGATCATGAGCGTCTGATTTGAAGCGATGACAATTTTTAGTGTCAACAGTGGGTCGTATTTGATTTTTATTTTTCTCATACTTTATTTTTCTGCTACCTTTTTTTTCCTCATTATTTATTCCGCATTAATTAGTCGCCTTATCGCGTGGTCTCACAGTATTTAGTATTTAATTTTATAGTTGTTGTATATAGAAACTTATTTATATTTTTTTGTTGGTATGATAATGAACTTAACTTACAGAATTTGTAAGAAAAACAAACGAGGAAGAAATGATTGAAGGCAACCTGTTAATACCTTGAGTAAATTTCGATAATACCATGTTCGATCAGTTGAAACTTTCGTTCGATTTGCATTATCAGTGAATCACATTGGATTTCTCGCAGTGTCGACGAACGATCGCCCTGAGTGAGTGCGCTGAGGTGTGGACGTGCCGGGACAAGAGAAGACAAGACTCGAGTCGATCGAGACGACGACGACGCGATTCGCCTGAGTTGAATCGAGTTGCAATGAGTGAAGAGGGCGGCGATAGCGATAGACAGATAATGTGTGCTTAGCGATAAGGGAGGTCACTCGCAACCCCGACTCCTCGACTCCTCGACTCGATTCCGTTCTCGCATCGACTCGACTCGACTTGTTTACATCGACGGCCCAGACTCGCCGCCGGGAGGCCGTCGCAAATCGCGACGAGTCTCGTCGCAGTCTGAGCGATGGTTTTTTTTAGTTTCTGTCTCGTTCTCATTTCGATGATGATCGTCTCGGACAAGTTCTTTAAGTGCCAGACTTTGTTCAGAAGGGTTTTTTTTTTTTTTTGTTAACCTGAAGACCCCACCGTGGACTCGTGACAATAAATAAATATCAAACTAAATATTTTCACATGGGACTCATGAATTTGTCATGAATTTACGATGCGATAAAAATCGAGACCCTCCTCGAAATACATACTTGAGGGTGTCATTCGAAGTCTCTCCTTACCATCGTTTACCTCACTTTTTTTTTATGGTCGAGCAAATAAGCCAAATAAGCTTCGAAATAAGCTTCTAAACGTTATCAGAACGAAACTGATTTCGAAAAATATATCGTTAATTGCTTTCGAATGCTTTTCGAACGAGAACTTAAACCTTGTGCAAACAAAATGGGGGAAGTTTTATATTTCGTAAATCCTTCGTTTATATAATGTCATTGAAATATCCAAGGAAAGTCTATAAATTTCCTTGGATACAGGAAAGACAATAATTTTGCTTTGATATAGGAAAGACAATCATTTTCCTTTGATATAGAAAAGTCAATGAATCTCCTTGGATACAGGAAAGTAAATAAATTTCCATAGATATAAGAGAGTTCATAAATTTCCTTAGGTAGTCAATTCCTTGGATATTTTTTAATTTTCCTTGTACAACCAATTAATAATAATAATAATAATAATAGTAACTTCAACTTTTTTCAGTGTCATTAATGCTGTTGTAGAATTTATTGATGATATTGTTGTTGCTGATGTTTATTGTTGTTTCTGCTGATGTTGCTCCTGCTGCATCTGTTGCTCCCTTCTACCAGTTGTTATCTGCAATCTGTTCGCCCCAATTAAAACCGCTTCAAACTAGCGCCGACATCAAAACTTCGCCATCAGCTTTGCCCTCGGTCTGGGTTCCATGCGCTACCCAGCCACGTACACGCCCCGCCCACCGCCTCCTCTCTCGTTTACCCCCCACCATCGCTGCACGATCCATTGGGCCGAAGCATAATCTAATTAAATGAATTTTTCACTCCCCAGCCTCGGTCAGATGGTGTTTTATTTATTCGCTTCTCTTGTTCTCCCCGATTAAATATTTATTCGACTTTTCAACTCGCAGTGATAAGAATTTGTTTTGATTCTGATTTGCTTTATTTCTATTTTTCTCTTTTTTTGCTTTTATAGCTATTTTTTGTTTTGTTTTCATTGCTATTTTTTATGAATATTTTATTTATATTTTTTATTATTGTTTTTGCTTTGGTTTATATTATTTTTATTTCTTTCGCTTTTGTTTTTAAATTGTTTATTATTATTTAATAATGTATGTATAAATAATGTATGTATGTATGTATTTTATTTTTATTATTCTCTTAAATATTATGAAGAAATTTTCATCATGTATCAAAAATCCATTAAAATTGTATTGATGTATTGAGTAAGAAAAAATCGATCTATTTCTGAAATCAGTTAATTTTGAAAAACAATTATAACAAAACAGCACAAAATAATAAAAATAAATATATATGTATAAGAAAGTGATATAAAAAGGTCAAGCCTATCGCATATAATTGCTGAGTCTTTGTTTCAGTCAGAATTTATTGAAATTCTTCTTCCTCATTAGTTTAATAGCATTTGCATTACAGTTAAATAGTCGTTAGTGCTATTTTTCAATTGTTTTTTTTAGGGTCAATGGGAACAAAATAAAATAAAAATCGAGATCGAGTGAACGACACGAGCGAAAGCAAATCCCTTGAATTACTTCTTGGAAAAAGCATTCGCAAATGTTTTTGGCGAATTATTTAGTTGATCTTCTGATCATCGCTCTGTGCTCTTTATGATAAAAATCATTCGTCTCATGATAATTTGTATTCAATTTCTTTCTGCTTTCAATTGCAATTAGCGAACAAACCAATTGGTGGGATTATCTGTAGATTATCTGTCATTATGCACGTACATAGTTGTTGTTTTTATTGTTATTGTTGTCGTTGCTGTCGTGCGTCATGTGGATCTAAATTTAGGATCCCCAACATCCATCGAGCTCTGATCGTTACTCGAGAAACCTTCGCTGCATGACGTTGTTTGACATTTTTCTCTCATTCCAACTCTCTTGTCTCCCTCTCTTTCTTTGGAGACCTTTAGTACGATTTTATGTGCAATTTTATCTTCTTTCGTTCGTCTGAGTTTACTTTCCCTTTCTCTCTCTCTCACTTCATCTCCTTTTTTTACGATCTCTCCAAAAATTCTTCTTCTTCCGCTATCCATTTTTTCCTCATTGCTCTCTCTCTCTCTCCCTCCCTCTCACTTTGTTCTACTCTCTTTGAACTTCCCACCACTGTGTTTCGATCGAATTGATGCAACTTGAGGCTAACGCCATAGAAGAAAAAAATCTCTTGACCTCGAAAATACATTTTCTTGACCCCGAATTCGAGCGAACGACTCTCGTAGAAATGAGAGATGAATGTCTGAAGGCAAGAGGATAGAAGAGGAGTAGATGAAGGTGATAATGTATAATTGAAAATTAAGAGAGAGACACGAGAGTCAACAATAAATCGCTAATTGATTAATCGATCGTTCAACAATCGTCATTTTTATTTATTTTCTTTTGTCCTTCTCTCTTTCTCTTGCAGTTTTTGTCTCCCGTTCTATTTATCTCTCTCTCTCTCTCTCTTACTCTTCTCTCTTTCTCTCTGATATCCGTTTTTTTTCGAATGTGAAATTTCGCAGTTGTATTCGATGGGGGGAAAAAAACGTCATTTTCAGATCCAAATTTAGATCGAATCCGCAAAACATGCATCGATCAGCAGTGCGATAATTGTTCAATCTTCTCGTTGTTTATCCCTCTATCTCTCTCTTTCTTTCACTGTCTATCTCTCTTCTTCCTCTATATCTCTCTCTCTAACTCAATTTTCTTTCAATCGGTTGGTGTTTAAATTCCCACTACATTGTTGTTGTTCTTGTTGATGATGCTTTGTTTGTTTTTTTTACCCCAAAATATTCCCGCAATATAATTTCGGTTGCTGTTGTCGAACATTTGGCGTCGATCCAATTTAAGTCAAAACTTGCCGCGGATTTTGTTTTATGTATTTTTTTCTATTTAGGTCATTGTAGTGGCGTGTTTTTCTAATCTTTTCTCTCTCTTCTCTTCTCTCTTCTATTGCAGAGGAAGAAGCCTACCATTGTTTGGCCGCTCTGGTGGGCAGCAAGGACAAGGTGTTCATAAACCAGACGAAACTTCTGCACGAAGTGACTTGGAAAACGGTGATGCAAATCGCCAAAAAGCACACGGTGAGCGTGTAAAGAGTACAAGAGTAATAACTTTGACTAATCAATTGTCATCCATTCCAATAGAAGAACGCCGTCACATATTTTCAACGTATCTGTCCGGGCCTGAAGCTCGAGCGCGTCTTCATGGACTGGTGCTGGTGGATTCTAGCTGGTCTACCCTTCCAGCATCTGGTGCGCATCATGGACTGCTATTTCCACGAGGGCATCAAGGTTCTCTATCGCGTGGCGCTCGTCATACTCAATCTGTTCCACAAGGAGTGCCAGTCGAACAACGAATGGAGTCCGGACAACATCAAGAACGACATCGGGAACGCGTTGATCAAGTTCTGCAAGAAAATCCCTGTGACACCGGCAAAACTCTTGCATGCCGCCTTTAGTATTAGGGGACTAAGGTATGTACAAATTTAACCTAATCCTCTTGTTTCCCTAATATTGACTTATTTCCTTGCCTTTCCTGCAGTTCCACGTATATCTCTAGAATATTCCTCAAGACTGAAATGTTACTGAAGAGCCGATCGGTGCTCAGCAGCGGTTCGAAGCAATTGGTGAAGTCGCGCTCCAGCGACAATCTGCCCACGAGTCAATCGCAAGTCAACATTCAGATGATGTCGCACACTTTAACCATCCGAGAGGTGAGTTTATCTATCCAACAATCCATTCATCTATCTCTCCATTAAATTATGTTAGTCATAAGTATATAATTGAGTAAATATTTTGGAAAGGAAAGGTTTTCTAAATGTTTTCTACCTTTTAAACTCCATTTTCTCTCTAGGATTACAGATTATCTATCAGGGTACAGTTTTATTTCAATTTTATATTGTTGCGTTTACGTCTTCCTACCGCAGTCCTTGTTATGCCCCATAAAAAAGATTCCCTTTAATTCGAAATTAAAAAACTCCATTTAACTCGAAATTAAAAATTCCGTTTAATTTGAAATTAAAAGATTCTGTTTAATTAATTTTAAATGGCGATCAAGAGAACCATCGCTCTATTTAACTACCCGAACCTACCGAATTTACCGACCCTTAAATTAGTTTCTAATGACCCATGTTATCAAAGTTGAACTCGATCTGAGCTTTACTCCTAGTCCTACTATTTTTATCCTAGGTTACTAACTTCTAACCACAAGCTCTAATATCTAAACATAGCTGAAGTCCTAGTCACTAGCGTAGTTTTAATTTCCTAGTTATTAACATTAGTTTAGTTTACTAACTAACCTAGTCTAACCTAATGAAACCTTTGAATTTCGAACTCATATTTTTCTTGAATTTTTTGTTGTATTTTTAATTTTGAAATGTCCGAACATTTCAGCGAACGCACACCGAGACCTGTCGCAACTTGGTATGGGGCCCTTAATTGTTCTAGAATGTTGTTTTTGTTGTGCGTTTTATTTTATCGTTCGTTCTTTCTTTCCTTTTTTCGTTCCTTCGTTCTTTCGTTGACACTTTTTGAATGTTAGTCTTAAGCTTTCCAAAACAAAATGAAAACTAAAAATCAGAAAACTCGTGGATCTATAAAAATCCTAAAAATTCCATAAATATATTTTGTCGATTCCATTAACAACAACAGCTTCCGCTGCTCGTGCTGTGTTCCTTCTTGAAACTCTTTCATTAACGTTTGTCTTGTCTTCTCAAATGACCAAAAATAACCTCGATATATATTCAACAAAATTAAAATAGATGTTTTTAAAGTTTCTATATTGAAATTGATTTCATTTGTTTACGATATACGATATATTCATTTTGGATCCATACTAATAACCGAAACCTAACCATTTGCTGTTTCTTCTACTTTCTTTTTCTCTTTCTCATTGCTGCCTTCTTTGATAAACGCAAAACGATATCGAAATGCATAAATAACTTGTATGAAAATGCTATCAAAACCTCGCTATCGACTATCGTCCATAACATGACCTTTCATCCTATTCTATCGTACCTCATAAAAACATAAATGTTTCACCGTCCTGCAAAATGTTCTTTACCCAATTTGAAATCATAAATAAATGTATTATTTTCTTAATATTTCTTTTAAATGAAAACAACATAATTTCTCCAACAATTTTTTTTTCCAATATCCTTCACATGCGTCCGTCTTTCTTCTGTTTCCCTTTGATGATGTCTTTCTTTCCAACCTTTCGCAAAACCCACTTATATTTTTAATGTTCCCTCCTCCTCCTCCACCACCACCACCGACCGCATATCATTGTCTATCCATTCGAAATTCCGCTCTCGTCGGCCCAGGGCGAAAAGTCACCTGGCCACAGAGCCATCGCCATGGGCGTGTATCCCATACAAAGTCTAAAAAGTAAAATTTGCCCCAACGAAGATGTAAGTGTGATTTTCCAAAACGTCATTTTGATTACTTATATTTTAAATCCAAATCTCTAGGATGCGTACGATTTTTTGAATCACTTGTCTCTGTTGTTGTGTTGCACAATTTTTTTTATCTCACTCTCTCTTGCACTGTAGCAAAAGATTTAAATTCAGTATATTTAAAAGATTTTATTTGTTTTACATTGTTAAAGTTTTTGCAAAATATTGAATCGCTTTTCAGGAGAATAATTATTTAAATAATTTAAATGTTGTGAGTTTTCGGCACAATCTGTAGAAATATTTTGAATTTTTAGAAACATTTTGAAACACACGACACACTCTCAAAGGCTACTCTGAAATTGTGATTAATTTTGCTTTTTATTTTATTGTAATTTTGGCGGTACAAATTTTCTGTGTTTCCCTTCGTTTAATAAAATTCCTTTAATGAAAGTAGATAACAATTACCGATTTTATGAAACTTTTTCAATTTTGAAAATTCTTCTTGTACATAAAATAATCTAAACAGACCTCTTAGTATAACTTATTAATGAGATTAATTAAAATGTGTCTCCAAACTCCCGGCCTTCCAAAACTCCAAAACTACCTTGTGGAAATGATTTCGAACCCCAACAAATAGTCTTCCTGTTCTTTGTTCTTTGTGATGCAAATTTCTCAGCCAAGGAAAAGTTTTGATTTATTTTGGTTTTGTTTTTTGTATTTTTTTTTTTTGAATAGAATTTCAATTTCACGGGTGTTCAGGCGCTGGTAGAAATCGTTAACGAGAGACGACTCGTAAGCAAATCTCCTCTTGCCTTCCCTCTCTCTCTCCGTCTCTCTCCCAACGTAGTGTGAAAGAGACAGCCTTCCCTGTGGGGTTTTATTTAGAATTTGATTTCCATTTTGTTTGTTTCGTAATTTCTTTCTTGTTTTTCGAATAATACAAACATAGAAGAATTAACATATATAATAATTTTACATTTTTAAACTATTTTTTGATTGGAGTATAAATACTATTACAAGAACAACAACAAATATCACACAAACATCTCAGGTATTGAGAAATTTCCCACTACCACAAATCACTCAACACTCTTGACTTCCATCGAGTAGAAAATTAATATCTACCCTATGTAAAATATCATTCTGCCCATGTAAACTCAATGTACAAAACATCAACTTGAACTCATTCACTCTCTCACTCTTTGAGTTGCATGTATAACTTGCTATCTCTTTCGTTCAGTTTGTCATTGTATAATCATGTAGTTGTTGTCTCGCTTTCCAACAACACTCTCATCCGAGAGTCGTTTTCTCAAATTGTTGTATTTTGTTGTGTTCGTTTTTTTTTTAATGATGAATGCGTTTCCTGAACTTATCCTTTATTTTTACTCTGATTTATTCGTTATTTGTTAATTTTTCGCTTAAAAATCGAAGATGAAAACATGAATTAATCGTTCGATCTCTCGTCACGTGTTTAGCTCTTTACACTCTGGTCATGGCTGCCCGTCAGAATCACGATGTATCAACCTGTCCTGCTCTACACCACTGAGGAGCACGGCTGCTCCCTGACCACGTTCTATGTGCGAGTGGAACAGCACGAGCCGACGCTCATGATGATCAAGACACGGAATAATGAGGTGAGTTCTCGAAATCCTACGAATTCGAGTTGATGTTAATCTAAATCGTTGTCTCTTTAATAGGTTTTTGGTGCCTATTGCTCGTCGCGCTGGTTCGAGCGCAACGTCAAGGACGACAAGGGCCAGAGGCAGGCCTACTTTGGCACCGGCGAGACGTTCCTCTTCTCGCTGTTCCCCGAGCGCGCCAAATACCCGTGGGTGGGCATCGAGAACGACAAGGATCTGGGCCACTCCTCGGAGCTGTTCATGGCGGCCGACGCAAAGATGATCACAATCGGCGGAGGGTAGGTTCCATTAAGATATTGATTCTTATCATTTATTAACAATATTCATTCTTTCAGTGAGGGTCAGGCCATCTGGATGGACGAGAACATTCGCTTCGGCAAGACGGACAGCTGCAAGACGTTCAACAACCCGCCGCTCTGTCCATCCGGCGACTTCGAGATACGCGTCCTGGAGGTCTACGGCTTTGTGGGCGTCTAAGGGTGAGGGGGGTGCGACGGACGTCGGGAGTACGCGGGCGAAAAAGGAGTTCAGTTTCCACTCGCCCGACACCTTCCAATTTCCAACCACAACTAGAACAAATACCCGCCGAAGAAGTCTTCTCAAACAGAACGCAGAGAGACAGAGAAATAGAGAGAGAGACACGTGTAGAAAGGAATCGGAGTATAGAGTTTGTACTGCAATCAAGAAGAGATATAGAGAGAGAGAGAGGAGGAGGAAAGGACACCGCAGTCGAGGGCATGCAACAAGCAATAGAAAGGGCTTTCCGATCCGATCAGTGACAGAAGCTCTCACACATGATGAACACCACATGGGGAATCAAATCAAATCAGATGAGAACTAAAAAGGACCTAGTTGAGTATGAGAACTGAAACTGAAGAACGAACATTTG
The DNA here is from genome assembly GCA_017309665.1 of Coelopa frigida. Lineage (NCBI taxonomy): Eukaryota > Metazoa > Arthropoda > Insecta > Diptera > Coelopidae > Coelopa > Coelopa frigida. The sequence goes on along the minus strand of CM029565.1, from coordinate 7,979,006 downwards.
TGAAGAAGAGAGAGAGACCCAATACTCGATGCGATGTGCGAAAGAGAGAGAGAGAGAGAGAGAGGGCCTACGGGGCTCGGCTGTTAAATTTATTGTAAGTTTATAAACGGTTAAATTTATAAAAGCTAAACACACAAAAATATTGAAATAATTGAAATAAAATTTCCTTATAATTCCATAAAAGAAAGTATGTAACAAATGAATTTCAACTCGATTTTATTTGATCGCGCTTCGAAAGAAATCAACAACAGCAACAGAATAATTTATTATAATTTGAAAATTGAAAAAATTATACTGAAAAAAAAAACGAAGAAAGAAAGAAATACAGTAAAACACAAAAACAAAACACAATGGACTGATGTAATTATTATTTTAATTTTAATTTGTTTTAATCTCTAATTTTACGCAATCGCTGTTGAATTTGATTTTATTTTCTTTGTTGTTGTTTGAAAATAAAACATACATTAAAAAAATATATACATAAATACAAAATAAATATCATTTGCAAAAATTGCTTGTGAATAGATTCAATGAAAATTTATTCTTTTTGTAATTATTCATTAATTTGTACATAAGTGATTTATGTTTTCGTTCCTTTTCGAACGAGAACAATTTCAAATGCTCTGCTATGAAATCCAATTGTTTTTTGGCGGTTCTCTACTGTTGTTGTTGTTACTAATTCACTGTATTTTGTTGTTGCGAATGAACGCTTGCTCCTCATTAAATACAATTTCTGTAAATATTTTGATTGATCTCATTTACATAGAGTTAAAAGCAAACACCAACAACAAATAAAAGATTATATTAAAAAAGTAATTATTGTAGATAAAATTCTTTACGATTCATTCCATTTCCTCTCGGGTTTTTGACTAAAACTAAAAGGTTTCCTCCCTATTACTTTTAAAATAACACCTTTTTTATTGAGCTTTTTTTTTGTTTACTTTCACATATTATTTCAATTCTAGTCAAAAATAAATTAATTAATTGAGCGATATCCAAGAACACGAAATACAATGAATTAGCAACAGTTGGCAACGCCGCTGATTAAAAAGGATAAACAATATTAATATGCAAAACCCATAGAAATTCTTAGACAACGACAGAAAGACAGACATAAGGAAAAATCAAAGAACACATGAATCAAACAAAATGAGTGCAAAAGATGAAATGTAAAAGAAAATAAAAATAAAAGCACTTAAAAAAAAACTATTCAAGCAAAACACAATAAATAACAATTAATTAATTAATTATAAATACATATGAAGTTGTTTTAAGCGCATTACATTTAATGAAGAGAAGTCAAATATTAGCCGTGTTGTTGTTATATTTATTGTTGTGCATAAATTCTATAGAAGAGTTAAGAGGACATTTGTTTAGGCTTGCATCGTATGTATGTTAGAGCAGGACGGCACGAGACCGAAGTGGTTTATCAGTATTTTTTGTAATTTGTGTTAAACGTAAAAACATAACAAGTAAAAATAAAAGAATCGAACGTTTCATTTTTTTATCCAACGTTTGATGTGTAAATATTTTGAAATTAATTCTTATTATTATTGAAATGTTGAACAATTGAAATTTTAGTTTTATTTTTTAAATAATATCAGATTAAAAGATTTAGTGTTATCCTTCTTGTTGACAAATACTTACAATAATTTTACTTTAATTTTAGGTTAGGTAGCTTTTAAAATTGCAACAACAACAACAAACATAAAAACAAAAGAAATTGTAATCACACACTTAAACAATTATTTACTCTATTTGTTAAAGGATAATATTCAATATGTTATTATAAACTATGATAATCAATTAAATTTAATGAATTAATTAATTGAATGTGACGTGTTTTTAAACAAATTAAATTTATGCATTAACTATTGAATATTTAAAGTAATATAAAATGATATATTAAAGCGTAAATATATATTATATATTTGAATGTGTATGTGAAACATTAATAGTGGACGTAAAATTAATAAAAGAAAACAAAAAAGATATTTGAAAAAATATAAATTAAATGAGTTTTTATTGAAGTCGAATGAAAAAATTCAGCTTGAAGAATTTTTTCGTATTTTTTAATAATTTATAATAATAATTTAAATATTGATATGAAAATAGAAATTGCAGAAAAAACTTAAATTCTTCTCCATCATTGATCAGCTCTGAACGAGGTGAGTTGGCGATAATTTAATTTCACCATCAATAGTAAACAACCATATACAAGAACCAATGGGGTGCTTTTTTTGACTTGGATACAGTTTGAAAAGCACTGCTCGGACAAAGTGGAGAACAGTTTTTGTAGCAGAGACACCAACCAATAGATGTTGCTCATACGTCACCGGGTACAGATTTCAACAACTCAATTTTAAAAATAACATTTATTCAAATCGTAAACAAATCATTTCGCCGCATATTTCGTTCGATTCGAATCACTTTTCCAATTAAAAAACACCAGCTGCCGGCAGCAGGAGGAGCAGAAGCAGCGACGCCGCCCAGAGACTCGCCGACGCAATTCCCGATGCTCCATTCGTATTGCAGAGGTCTTCGTCGCAGACGTAGCAGTCGAGGATGTCGGTGAAGGGCAGGTAGGGATCCTCGACCGTGCAGGCTTCGGCGGTGCTCTGCAGGTCGCCGTAGAAGCAGCTTCGGCGAATGAAGAAGCGATCGCCGTCGACTGAAAGAGAGATTTTTTCTATAATTATCGATTGATCGGGGACTTTGAATTATTCTTGATCGATTTTGGCATTTGTTCAAAGATTTCGAACTTTTTTTCAGTGTTTTCAAATTATTAGTAAACGGTTTTGAATGCTTATCGCATGATTTTTTGGATGACTTCGAATTCTTATTGACCGATTTCGAATTATTGGTGTCGATTTTGAATTATGTTTGAACAATTTCGAATTCTAATGGAACATTTTGAATTCAAATTCTTTTTGGAAGATTTCAAATTCAAATTTCAAAACGATTTCAAATTATTTTTAAACAATTTATAACTTTTCTGAAGTATTGCACGGTTTTGAATTCTTATTGAT